>JANAVB010004599.1:22433384-23033384 GCA_029216955.1 Iris pallida | reverse complement strand
GAGAGAGGGATATCCGGCAGGCGGCCAACACCAAGAAGCACGAATGAGAGGAACCCCCCAACGATATATGCAAGAGAAGCAGTCGGAGAGGCGGGGGACGAGCAGGGGAGACGAAAGTAACGGGATGAACCATGGACGGGGGAATCCGCAGGAAGGAGGGAGGAGTTTTCAGTGGCGGAAAGCGAAGTGTTCGACAAAATTCCCAAGAAGGCCCGTCCAGGAAGATTCACAACCAATCTGGGCCCTCTCCGAGGAGGCCCCTGGGGAGGCAGAAGGAAGTCAAGGAGTTAGGAAAACTTGGGCGGAAATGTGTAAATCCAACAGCCTATCCACAGCCGACGAGATGCAATACGTTGAACCACTGGAGAAGGGCGGAAGGTCGATAGCTGAGTTCACTGGGGATGACCTAGAGGAGACGGAGGAATACTGGAAAAGCACGATAGTGTTATACGTGATGGAAAATAAACCATTCTATGGGCAGATCAAGGCCTACGCCAATCGGGTATGGCACCCAAAGGGCAGCATGGAGTTTTTCTCTAGGGAAAATGGATTCTTCTTCGTCAGGTTCAGGATGGCAGAAGACATGGAACGTATCGTGCACGGCGGGCCGTGGACATTCGACGGGAGAGCGATCATTCTAAAGAGGTGGACGTCTGGAATTCAGTGTGAAAAAGAGTTGCTCTCATCGGCCCCGATATGGGTCAGGTTCCCTAATCTCCCCATTCAATATTGGAGCACGCCAATGCTAATGAAGCTTTCGAGTTTACTTGGGGTTCCTATCAAAGCTGACGAAGCCACGAACAAGAAGGTGAGACTTTCCTATGCCAGAGTGTTCGTGGAAATTGAGGCAGGCGTGGAGTTGCCTCGCTCAGTTGAGTCTATGGTTCCTTCTGGGGAAATCTTCTCCCAAAGAGTCGAATATGAGTGGGTGCCGCCGTCGTGTGATCTCTGCAGAAGTTTTGGACATCTCAATTCAGGATGCAGTGTTATTGTTCAAAATGATAAGGAGGCAGAAGAGGGAGTTCCCAGCCAGAGGGAAGGAGTAGAGCTTTCACACACTGACGAGGATGTACTCATGGAAATGCAGGAGGAGGAGGGAGTGCAGGTGCAAGAACAGAGAAGCAATATTAAAGAAGGTAACAACACAGAGGTGAAAAACTCAAAGGAGAAGGAAGTTCATAGCAACAATGATGTTGATGAGAACCAGGCCTCCGAGAGAGACATGGTTATGGTTATCTTTAATGGAGGTGATGGCAACTCTGTTCTAGACAAAAGACAGGGACATCCATCCCCGATAAGCAAACAGGGAAGCCCTGCCGGTGGTACTCCGCAGGCCATACCTCAGGGAGGAGGAACGGTGAGAGTTGAAGGAGCAGCATCCCCATCCTCTGTAGATCTCCAAGCCAGGAAGAAGTCCAATTCGGAAGGGTCTAAATCCAAAAATGTGGCCAGGAATATCCTTCAACCTGGGTCGCTTGAAAGCAACAGATTTACCAAGGCAAATCCCCCTTGGGAGGCAGCAGTCCAGAGAGCTTCCACGCAACATTCTAGTGTGCAGGATCCTAAGAAAGCATTGGCAGAAAACTCTTCCGTCCCTTCACGGATGAGCACGAGAGGGCAGAAGGACCCTGCCATTTTCCATTAATGTCGATCCTTTCGTGGAACGTCCGAGGCGCCAACTCGGTGGGGAGGTGGAAGAGTATTAGAGACAGAGTGAGGAATCTCAAGGGCTCGATTGTCGTTGTGTTAGAATCTAAGATCAAGCAGGAGGAGAGAATTATCAGGAGAACTCCTAATAATTGGGGAGTTGAACATAATCTACATCTTAATGACATGGCCAGGATATTAGTTATGTGGGATAAGCAAGTGTGGAAGGGGGCCCTTCGTTTCGAGTCTAAACAGTTGTTGCTTATGGAGTTTTCCAACGATGGTGGATTGACTTTCCTCATAGCAGCTATATACGGGTTCAATGATAGGAAGCTTAGATGGACCTGTGGAGAGATATCGAAACAGTTTGCTCCGACATTGGCGGGTCGCTCCCTTTACTTATTATTGGAGATTTTAATGCTATTATGTACAGAGAAGAGAAAAGGGGTGGGAGAGTGGTGCCTGATCATATTCTTGACGATTTGCTTTCGTGTTCCATCAGGGCTGGGATTAGTGATCTTCATAGGACGGGGGTGGAGTGGTCCTGGAGCAATCAGGCGGCGACTAACAGGGTGCAGACCCAGATAGATCGGGCGATGGGGAACCAGAGGTGGCTCGACATTTTCCCGGGGACCAGCGTCAATGTCCTCCCTGCGGGCCCCAGTGATCATTCTCCTCTCCAGGTTGATTTCTTGAACCGGGAGACTCTTCATCCCCCTCCGTTTAAATTCAGCAACCATTGGCCGCTCCTGGACGGTTATGAGGGAGTTTTCCTTGAAGGGTGGAGATCCCAAGTCAGTGGTTTCAGCCAATATCGCCTCATGTCTAAGCTAAGCGCTGTTAAGAGGAACATCAAAGCTTGGATCAAATGTCAACCTAAGACGGAGTTGTTTAAGTTGAACAAGGAGCTCGAAGATCTGCAGGAGGCTAGACAGGGGATTCATTCGAATGTCAGCAACCGGAGAGAAAGCCAGCTTAGAGTTCAGGTATCCAATCTTTTGCAGGCCGAAGAGGTCAAGCTGCAGCAAAGGGCCAAGTGCGACTGGATGAAGATGGGAGATAGCAGCTCTAAATTCTTCCATGGTGTGGTGAAGGCTAGGCAGAACAGGAATCAAGTCGCGGTGCTCATTGACAAGGGCGGAAAAGCCATTGTGAATCCCTACGAGATACAGGAAGAGGTTATTGCATATTTCACTACTCTCTATAACAGTGAGAGTCTTCCTATTCCCTTCCCTCCGGTTGTTATGAAACGTGTCTTGACGGAGGAGGCGGTGAATGGGCTTCATGCTCCCATCTCTCTTCTTGAGGTGGAGGAGGTGGTTCTTAAATCGAAGAAGAATAAGTCGCCGGGACCATACGGATTCACTGCTGGATTCTTCATTCGGCATTGGGAGCATATTAAAATTCTCGTCGTTGAAGCCATCAGAGATTTTTTCAGGACAGGTAAACTGCTGAAACAATTTAATCATACCTTTATTACGCTCATACCGAAGAAGGTCGGGGCCTCTTCCCTGGATGACTTTAGACCTATCTCCTGCTGTAATTTTTTCTACAAAGTCATAGCGAAAATCATGAGTCGGAGGATGAAGCATCTTCTCCCTGGATTGATTTCCCGCAATCAATCTGCTTTTATCGAGGGGAGGAATATAGCCGAGAATTGTCTTTTGGCTAACGAGTTGGTGAGGGACTTCAACAAGATCGGAGGGGACAAGGCCTGCATCAAGTTAGACCTGAGGAAGGCGTATGATTCAGTTAATCGGGTGTTCGTGATTCACATTATGAAATCTATGGGTTTTGATGATTGGTGGACAGAGAGGATTTACGAATGTATCTCGACTCCGTCTGTCTCGGTCTTGATCAAGGGGAGGCCAGTTGGGTTCATCCATACTTCTAGAGGGCTCAGGCAAGGAGACCCCCTATCGGCGTATTTGTTCACTATGGTTATGGAGCAATTCTCTTGTCTCATGGAATTAGCAGAGCATTCCAGGGAGATCTCCCCCATCTACAGGTTAGTGAATCCGCGTATATCTCACCTTATATACGCGGATGATCTTTTAGTTTTCATTAAACCTACTGAGCAAGGGATTGATTGTCTTCTCCATATTTTGGTCGATTTTGAAAAAGTTTCTGGTCTCCGTCTGAACAAAGACAAGAGCTCTATCATTCTTAACAAGTCTTGTAGCCCGAAGGAGAAATGGGTCGATCTTATGGAGGTTGAGGGAGCTTCCCTCCCGATCAGGTACCTGGGGGTTCCCCTAGCCACGTCTTTTGCTAGGCACTCGGATTGTATGAGTCTCATTCGGATGGTTCAGTCTAGACTAGAAGGTTGGCAAGCGCAGTTGCTCTCCTTTGGTGGGAGGATCGAGCTCGTAAGAGCGGTGATCAACTCAATGGTTTCTTACTGGTTTCATGTCGTTCTCCTTCCCAAGAAGACGGTGCAGAAGGTTGACAGCATGTGTTCCAGGTTCGTGTGGAAAGGAGGGATCCAAACAATGTCCTGGGCGGATATGTGTCGCCCGAGGAGCGAAGGGGGCGTGGGTCTCCGTTCCCTGTCCACACTTAAGGAGATGGCCGTTCTCAAAATGGGGTGGGCGCTTATTGATGGAGACTCACTGTGGTCTAGATGGATGAAGTCCAGGTACATCAAGGACAAAAATTTTTGGTCTATGAGCTGCAATTCTAACTACTCTTCATGTTTTAATGCCATCCTTAAGGTTAGGCCCAGACTTAAGGAATGTATTACAAGGACCATTCATGACGGCAAGGATACTCTCCTGTGGGAAGATCCGTGGCTTGATCAAGAGAGTCTTCCTGAGGGTACAGAGGCTGAGCAATGGAGAGTCAGGAAGAATAAGGAGAAGGTTAGTACGTTGATTAGGGATGGAGGCTGGGCTATCCCCTCGGGGTCGAAGGCTAGGAGATGGGCCTTGAAGATCAGTAAAATCCCCATCGATGGCTCAGCTGACAGGGACCGGTGGAAATGGAAGGGATCAGTTAACGGGAAGTTCTCCCTGAGGTTGGCGTATGACAAATATAGGAAGAGGAGTCCTGATTTCTTATGGTCGAGATATGTTTGGATGAAGGGGGTCACGCCTAAGTTCAGCTATTGCATACTCAAGGCGTTGCTCGGGAGATTACTCACTAAGGATAGGATGAGAAGATTTGGGTTCCAGGTTGACGACAGCAGATGCCCACTTTGCAACTCTGCTCCTGAGTCTCATTTCCATTTATTCTTTCTATGCGAGTGGAGCTCCAAAGTCTGGAACGGGCAAAGGAGATTCCTGGGGCTGGCGGCGAATAGAGAGGAGAACATCGCAGGAGCTATTGAGGAGATATCCAAGTATAGCAACGCGAATCATCCCTGGTTCTGGAAGGCTCGTCTTCGTCTTGCCTGTTCGGTCTGGCACTTATGGAGGGAAAGAAATAGGAGGATTTTTGAGGGAGTCGAGAGCTCAGTTATCAGTCTCGAGAGGAGCATCCAGGCGGACATGGACATCATGGCCCCTGGGTAATCCTGGGTCCTTAGTTTTATTGTTGGTGTGGCCTTTTGTTTTGGTGTGTTACCTTTGGTTTTGTTGGTATGGTGAGAGGAGTCCCCTCCTGTAGGGAGAGGTGGTGATTCGTTGGAGTGATATCAGTTGTATTTTCTCCATTCTTTCATTCTTATAAAGCAGTTACCTTCCCCAAAAAAAAAAAAAAAAAAAAAAAAAAAAAAAAAATATATATATATATATATATATATATATATATATATATATATATATATATATATATATATATATATATAGCAAAATAGTTGAAACAAATTACAAATCTGCCATTTTCCCGTCTAAACTTTGCCACAATAAATATTCATTCAACAAATAATAAAGTACAAAAAAACTGTACAATGATGTAACAAAATAAAGGCTGCATTAATCACAACTGTTTTGCACAGTACTTTTAAATGTACACATTTATCACAACAGCCTTTTAAAAGTTGCATTACACACATTTCAAATTTCAAATTTCACACCAGAATCAATCTTTTGAAATGAAGGCTGCCCTTGCAACCCTTTGGTGTTTGTGCAACTGTTTGAAAACTAGATCAACATTCAAGACACCTGTTGGTTTTCCAATTGTTTGATACATTCATCCTTTTTAATGCAGTCTGTCTATAAATAGATAAAAAAAGGGATTATATCATACACAGTTTGGAACTTGAATGGTACATTAATTTTTTTTAATAATCATGACTAATTTCAATAAAAAAAAATCAGAATAAGTCCATCTAATGATTACAGAACATTATATTACAACTGTTTAGATTTTGTATACTTGTACTGAATATTTTCTGAAATTAATTTACCACAAATCTATGTAAATTAACATAAACTACAAACATGAAATACCAAGCAAACATTTATTGAAAATAAATAACTGATCAACATTATATAACAATTGTTTAGATTTTGTTTGCTTATTTTGAATATTTTGTTTGGTAATTGATTACCAAGCTTGCCCAATTGAAGTTAAAAAAATAAGCCCATTCGATATAAATTAAATGACAAGCTCAATATAAAAAATGGGTTGGTGAATGCAATTGATACAGGAATAGCACAAATTCAAGTACTCTTATTCTGCAACTTAGAAGCTTATTTATTCCCCACTACTGCTAAAAAAATATCAGCAAGCAGCAAGAAAGCCTACATCCCTCTCAACTAATCTATATATTACCATATTCATGGCATCACCTATGTAATAGGTTACTGTGACTATCATGGAATCGAAGTATGGATGCTTAATTAATAGCAATATTCGTGTATATGGGGTGGTGATCAAATTGCTAGAGGAATAAATCCCTTCACTGCAATTATGCTCTTAATTATCAAACAACTTGGCTTGCAATAGTTAACCAACTTGGCCTGTCATTGTGAGCAGAGGCGAGTACCATAGCATCTTATTCCACAAGGAGAAATTAAACTATCCTCATCTCAAATGCTTCTTACTGTACATATATCAAGTTTGAAGTATAAACCGATACCGATTAGAAACAGCCTATAATAATACATGTCCCAATCCGACACCTACCGATACCGATACTTACTGATACTAACATTAGGTCTCTTTTCCAATCACGCCAGCAAAGAAAATTTAATTAAAAAAAGACAAAAACATAAGGATGTAGAAGTATATATAATATATTAAGGTTTTAAAAGCATGTAAAAAAAAAAACTTAGTTATCGTAGATAAATCAATCAGCAAAGGGTGACTATTATTTTATTCAATTTCGAAACTACTATAAAACAATTTATGAAATACTTAAAATTATACATAAATGTCTAAAAAAGTTCTAAATTTTTAATAATTTATTAACAATTATTTGTTTTTCCTACTCTCACACGAAAGTTCCTATACCAATTCTACTATATCGATACTTCGAAACTTGATATATATGCAGTATATCTACAAACTAATGAACTGTGCTTCCTGAGTGCTGCTCGAAATTATTAAAGAAAATTAACACTTCAGATTTCAATTGGTTTCATTTTTTTTTTCCAGTATAGTACATGATTGTAATATGCAATGTAGGTAAATTGGTTAATAGTGATTAACTTGCTTGGGTTATTAAAATATTTTAATAATCATGAACAATTTCAATAAAAAAATAACTAGAATAAGCCCATCTAATGAAACCAGAACATTATATAACAAATGTTTAGATTTTGTTTGCTTATTTTGAATATTTTGTTTGGTAATTGACCACAACATTTATGTAAATTAACATAAACTACAAACATGGAATACCAAGAAAACATTTACTGAAACTAAATATCTAACTGATCACGTTGCTTTTGTATATTTTCAAATGTTTAGGCACATCCAATATATATTGTTTAACATTTCCTTTTTGTTTTTCTATTACTTCAAAAAAAATGTCATTAATTTGCAGTCAATATATATTGGGCATTGGTTTCCATGAATAGTCATTCCTATACACTTGCATGAAAGCTATTTTAGGTAATCTAAAAAAAAGTTAAACAATACATCATTACTTGCTTTAAAAATAGTGCTAACAAGAAAACCTTTGGTCTTCCTTTATGTTTTCTTCCTTTTTCCTTTTTCAAAAAATAATAATTACTTTACAACTATATATATTGAAATGACTAATGCAAAATGGGGTTTCTTATATCAATTAGTCATTCCTATACACTTGCATTAAAGCTATGTTAGGTAATCTAAAAAAAGTTAAACAATACATCATTACTTGCTTTAAAAATAGTGCTGACCAGAAAACCTTTGGTCTTCCTTTGTGTTTTCTTCCTTTTTCTTTTTTCAAAAAAATTATTACTTTACAGACTATATATTGGAATGACTAATGCAAAATGGGGTTTCTTATATCAATTATTATTTCAAGAGTTATGTTTCAAACAAGGGAGTACTACATAGCAAAGAAGTGAAAATGAGGAAGTTGTCAAAGAGTACTACACTAAACAAGCGAAAAAAAAACGTACAAGCGATGGAGAAGGTAATATTTCTATCTATTCAACAATATATTTTTCAGTTTTTAACTTCTTTGTAAATGTGCAACAGACTTTTTTTTATGTATATGCAATGAAAACAATTTTGTCACAATAAAAACACTTTCATCATTTATAAATCAGTAATATTTTGGACAAAAAAATGTTCTTATTGTTGTACCTTTTTGAAAGAAAGTTAAAATATGATGATTTATTTTTTCTATTTAAGTTAGCCATCTTTGTAAATTTTATTATTTCTACTAATTTTAAGTTAGCCATCTGTGTTGTTTTTTAGAATGAACATTGAAAAACTTGGTATATGTTCTTTATGTATTGAATTATATATTGTAAAACATTTAATTGACACTAAAGCCAACTTGCTATCTTAGGAAATTTTTTGGGTTAACATTTGATATCATACGAATTTGGTTAACATTTGATATCACATGAATTATTTTTATTTTGTAGATCTTATTAATCCTAACATATACATGTAGATCTATGTTCTTACGCATATTAGCTTAAAAAATATATAGGTCAGCTTTTTAAAAACATTTTGGGCTAACATTGAAAATATATAGGTCAGCTTTTAAAAAACATAAAAAACTTTGTTGAGTATATACTGAACCAAGTTAGGTTTGGAATAAAATAAATTGTGATTAATTATGCTTCAAAATTACACACAATATATAAAATTTTTTTGAGTATATACTGTTGTTTCCGGATTAAACATAGTACAAAAGTAAATATAATGCAAGATAGTAACTCATTGAAGAGTTACAACTTGTATGGATTTAAAATTTAAAAAATGACTTTGCCGAAACAGTAAGTTGCTAAATACAACAAACAGATGATAAAACTAAGTTAGGTCACCTTATGTTGTGAAGCATCACCATAAAATAATTTGTACCATCCTCCACAGGAGCTAACGCTTCTATCTTTGCAACCAACCGATCTTCTTGGAGGATCCTTACAATGTTCTTCTTACATGAAGAGCAAAAAAACCGAGAAACAAAAATAAAATAAAAATAATAAAATAAACCAAAAAAGAGCAAAAAAATCGAGGAAAACGGAAAAAATCAGCACATGTATTTATAGATCTAGCACATCCCTGATGACTCACCCAAAAGAATAAACAAACAAAAAATTAAACGAGCAAAAAATCGGAAAAAATCTTCGTATTGTAACATGCATGTGTAGATCTAACACATCAGGTGATAAATAACCAAAAAATAAAGAACAATTATTACTAACATACATGGGTAGACCTAAAACATCTCATAACAAAAAGAGCAAAAATGATAACATGTAACCGATCTTCTTGGTGGATCTTTGTAATGTTATTCTTATATGAACAGCAAGAAAGTCGAGAAACAAAAATAGAAAAAAATAGTAATAATAAAATAAACCGAAAAGAGCAAAAAATCGAGAAAACCCCTAAAATCAGCACATGTATTTATAGATCTAGCACATCCCTGATGACTCACCCAAAAAAAAAAAATTAAACGAGCAAAAAATCGAAAAAAATCTTCGTATTGTAACATGCATGTGTAGATCTAACACATTAGGTGATAAATAACCAAAAAATAAAGAACAATTATTACTAACATACATGGGTAGACCTAAAACATCTCATTACAAAAAGAGCAAAAATCACAACATGTATTTGTAGATCTACCACATCCCTGATGACTCATCCATAAAACCAAAAATAAAAAGAGCAAAAAATCGAAAAAATCTTCGTATTGTAACATGCATGTCTAGATCTAACACATCAAGTGACAGATCACCAAAAAATAAAAATAAAAAATTTGTAACATACATTGGTAGATCTAAAACATCACATAACAAGAAGAGCAAAAAAAAATCGAGAAACAAGAAGAACAAAAAAAATCGAAAATGAACAAAAAATGGAGAAAACCCCCAAATCATAACATGTATTTGTAAATCTTGCACATGGCTCTCATGACTTAACCAAAAAACCAAAAGTAAAAAAGTAAAAAAGAGTAAAAAATCGAGAAAATCTTCATATTCTAACATGCATGTGTAGATCTAACACATCAAGTGATAAATCACCAAAGAACGAGTACAAAAATTGGTTGATGTAACATACCAAAAAAAAGAAAAATAAAAGGAGAAAAAAGAAAAAGAAATCTTATTCCCCAAACCGTAGCATGGGTGTGTAGATCAATAAAAAAAAGTTAATAAAAACCCAAAAAAGTAAAATTGAAAGGGAAGAAGAGCCATCAGAAAAGAGGAGGGAGCTTTGAGAATGCTAGGGTTTGTGTGAATGTTCAATTTCTTGATTCATGTGTGTTTTTATCACAGCTTATGGGCTACTTAACGTGTGGACAAAGCTTTGGGCCGAGTTTCTCTTTTTATTTGTCATTGTAAATATTTAATACTTGACAAATGTTGGAAGGAGAGAAGAATATTCTTCACAGCTGTAGAAAACTATCATTTTAACGTGTGTTTGACTAACATCTGTGGGTCAGTTATTTATTATTCGTGATTGCAAAAAAGTTATATTTGGCAGTTGTTGACCGGTTATTTGTTTAGTGTGATTGTAAAAGCGTTATATTTGGCAACTGTGGGCTGGCTCTTTATTATTTGGCATTTTAAATAAGTTATATTTGGAAGGTGCCGGGCCGGCTCTTTATTACTTGTGATTGTATTGAGTTATATTTGGCAGTTGTAGGTTACTAAAAACTTAAAATATATTAACTTTTACATACAAAATGATCATTTGCAGATATTTTTTCAATGTACCAAAACCATTTGTAATATAACTAAAATTAGAGTAATAATATAGGTACACATTTTTAACAACAAAGAAGGAAAAATTTTGATCCAAATAATTAAAGTATAATTTTTTAAAAAAATATTAGAAAAAACAACTTTTGTTTATTATTTTTGTTTAAATCATTTTTCATGATTTCACGTTAATTTTTTTTAAAAAAATTAAGGTTAATAATTTTTATTTTGTAGAAAACATAGATTCAGATAGAGATCAACGTACGAAGACATCAAGTAAAATTAATTTGTTTTATAATATCAAATTTTAGCAAAATTAAAAAGATATTATATTGAGATTATCTTTCTAAGTTTTTATTCTTATCTTTGCAGAAAATTTAAATTCATATGGAGAACAATGTACACCTATCCGAAGTAAAATTTATTCACAACATGTATTATTCAAGGGTGGGCTGAACATGTCACATTATTCGTCATCTACATACCCTTTTAGTGACATTACCAATGGTATGTTATACATTTATTTATTTGTTTACTAATTATTGTTGGTAAAGTGTGTGTGTGTGTATATATATATATATATATATATATATATATATATATATATATATATATATATATATATATATATATATATATATATATATATATATGCGTATTTTATAAAATCATTTTCTGCAGTGTGTGGATCAAGTCAAGCAGCTGAGTTAACTACTTCAATGAACCAAAGTTCAATTAATTGCTCGAAGAATACATTTACAAATTTGCAGCATAATTCTTCAACACTAATTGATTTGACTAAAAATAAGAAGCCTTCAAGTATGTCATTTACCTAATTTATTTTTCAAAGATACAAAATTTAGTTAACGATTTGCATCCAGATCAATATAGTGATAAATTTGTGTTTTTTTAAAATTTACTGAAATTGTTTCTTACATTCAGTTAAATACAATTTTTTTTTAGATTTCAAGAACATTCATTAATTTTTTTTAAAATAAAATAATATTAGAAATAAATTCCGTGCATCGCACAGACGATATACTAGTGAGATTAATGAAGGACCATGCAGTGTACACATGGACATCATGAATAAAGAACATTAGCTATGTTCTTCACAATTTGATTAAATCAAATTTAGGGGTTAAGGTTAGAAGAATAGATTATTTTTTGTAGTTAAATTATTTGGATAATATAGATTTTTAGATACACAAAATTATATATACAATTTGTTTAAATCAAATTTAGGGGTTAGGGTTAGAAGAATAGATTATTTTTTTGTAGTTAAATTATTTGGAATATATATATATATATATATATATATATATATATATATATATATATATATATATATATATATATATATATATATATATATATATAAAAGAGAGATGTCGACGCTAGGGTTCCTCGTAAGAGAGGAGATCCGAGGGCCGAATTCTCGGCGGAGGGGCCAAAAGCAGGAGCAGAAGGAAGCAACGAGAAGGAAGATGACAACGTGAGGGAGATGGCATGGGGAAATGTTTGGTTTACAACCAAACTTTTACAACCTTCTTACAACTTACACCCATTTGCTGACATGTGGGCCAGGCCACTACCTGGTCCACATGTCAGAAAATAGGTGAGTGGTTGTAAGAAGGTTATAAATGTTTGGTTGTAACTGTAGCATTGCTCAGATGGCATGGGGCTGGACGACAGTGGAGAGACAGAGACGAAGCAGACCTGTGCCACAGAGGGAGAAAATGGGTCGGATAGACGTTCATGGATTAGGGGGGCGACATCAGAGGACTAGACCATATGGGGACATCGGCCGATGGGGGATACGAGGAAGGAATATGCAAACCAGGCCAACTGAGCTACTCCAGCTTACAAGAAAGTTTATTTTTATGAATTTTGTATCTTACATATTGGATAGTGATCACTCATTTTGTTTGATTACTGAATACTAGTTACTTTCACGTACGTTCCACATAAAAAATAACAATATTGTTAAAATTTAGAAATTTAAATTATGTTATAATATTTTTAATATAATTTGAATATATTTTAGTTATAATTTATTATAACTATGTTTTTAAAATTTTCGAAATGTATTTAGTTAGATAATATTATTTAGTTAGTTTAATTAAATTTTAATATATTTTAGGATTTAAACATGTATTTAAGAGGATTTTAGGTTTTAATTTTTTTGTCCAATTATGTGAGAAAACAACTACAGTTACCATACTTAAATTTCTTGTTAAGTTTTTAAATTAATTGGTTGATGATATACATATGGCTTAGATGACTTAATTTGGAGCCGGTTCTAAGTCGCATTATAACTGTAGAGATTAATCCCCTATAATAGTTATTTATTAATATAAATTAATACTTAATGGTCATTAGTAATTCTGATTATTAATTACTATAATAGTATTATTAACAACAATTTAGTACTAATTATTAATAGTATTAACTAATACTAAGTACTAATAGTAATTTTATGTCACACTTGATATAAAATTACTTGATACTATTTTGTAAGACGAGAAAAATAACTACACAAATTCAAACCTCAATTCCAAACACAAATCCGAATGGGTTTGAGAAGGAAAAGGAACACACAAACGGTTGAATCTGACAACTCGTCAGCCGGTAGTTTTTTTGGGTTGGTTTAATATCGGTCAACTATTTTTTTCTTCTAAAATCCCGGTCTGTCTGGTCGACTCGGTTGGTGAGACCACATACTTGTTTGACACAAATGGATTTTAAACCGATTTGGCTCTGACTTTTGATTTTTGCTTTGAACTTTACATGCAATTAAAGTCAATATGTTTACTTCTTAACTAATTCTACTATGGTAAACATGCATAACTTCTAAGTAGTATATATCTTCTACTATATAATGAGGCTTCAAAACGATTTACTTTTGAGCCGTCTAAGCCGCATGTATATCATGGTCCATTTTATTTTAAAATAAATTAAATTGTGTTAAAAATTGTTGAAAAAGTTTAAATTTGCCAACATGAAAAATTGAACTCAACCAAATAAGAAAAATACCTCACACCTTGACCACATGAGTTAGAATATATATTTGACTATAATGAAATAATATTTTTATTATACGTTATTATACGTGCAAAGCACGTACATTTACTATTATTAGTAAATGCACGTGCTTTGCACGTATAATAAGAATATTATCCAATTATGGTCAAATATTTCTTTTAATTCATGTGGTTAAGGTGTGAGGTATTTTTTGTTTGTTTGGTTGAGTTCGATTTTCCATGTTGGCAAATTTAAACTTTTTTCAACAATTTTTACATAATTTACTTCTTTTTTAAATAAAATGAACCGTGATATAATGACGGCTTAGACGGCTCACATTTGAGCCATTTTGAAGCCTCATTATATAGTAGAAGAAGAAGATATATATAGTCGTGTGCTATGTAATATATTCAATGTAAGATTTAATATAACTGGTTCAACTCGGATCAACCCACTGATTGGACCGGTTTAACCCAACCGAATGTCATGACCGAATCGATCTTCAGTCCTATTTTTAAAACGTTGGTACGAAGTAAACATCCTTTTAAGCCTGAAATCAATTTGCCGCTAACTTTTACTCTTACTGGACTTCTTGATATTGAGGAATAAAATGTAGCAATTTGTCGAGGAGCTTAACAGGATTGAACAAGAATATTTGAACAACTACCATTTTGTCTAAATGGAAAAATGTAAAAAGAAAACAAAAAGTTCAATTTTGGATTTGTACAAGTGGATTTTGGATTTTTTTTTTCTAGGGAAAGTAAAATAAAAAAAAGGGGCATTCCGAGAATCGAACTCGGGACCTCTTGCACCCAAAGCAAGAATCATACCACTAGACCAAATGCCCATTTCATGATCTGTTACTTAGTTTAAAACTAGCATTTAAGAAAAGAAGGAAAATAAGTCGCACATTATTCATAAGCATATATAAAACTAGCCATAGAATATTGTTCCAAAACCCTCATGGTTTTAAAAAAAAACAATACACAGGAACCCTTGAATTGATAAGGGCTTCCTGTTGCCATCCAAGCTAGAAGTTGAGTAGATGTAAAAGACCACGAGGTCCCACAACGTAGCAGAACTCCGAGAATCCAAGTCGAACCAACCTAACCATCATTACCATCCAGGAGCATTTTGAGATATTGAATAAGGAAAATGCTAAGTTTACTACTAAATTTTTACAACCTTCTTACAACCACTCTCTCCCACCCCTTACACATGGGTCCCACCGGGTCCCATCACCACTCTCACCCCCCCTGCTACATGGGCTCCACCCGGTCCCACCATTTCTCTCCCTCCTCCAATCGAAGTCCGACACGTGGCAAAGTTGTAAGGGGGTTGTAACATTGGTTGTAGGCATAGCAAAGCTCATTGAATAATCAAGTTGGCTCTAGATATTTTGAAAAGTCTATCAACATTCATTTAGTTATAGCTAATACAATTTTTTTTTTGCTTCAATCACAATATTCATAAATAGAACCATTTTGTCACAATCGCTATCTTCCATTTCACAAACACTTAAACAGGGGCGGCCCGGAGGAGGGGCAAACAGGGCTTGCGCCCTGTGCCCCAAATCCCAAGGGGCCACAAATTTTTTTAAATGTTAGTAATAATAACAAATAATGAAACATTGTTATTCTGATTTCTTCTTCAAAGTTCAAGGTCAGAAAAAAAAATCATTATAGCAATTCAACAAATAGGGCATAGCTTATTGGAATTGGATAGCCGTTCGACTCTTCAATTTCAATGGAAAAAAAACTAGTCTTCCATCACTTCAGATTTTCTTTTGCATTTCTGAGGAAAAAAGTTCTTCACGTCACTTTCGATTCCAGATGACCAGCAATAAGTTTTTTTTTCTGAATTTTTTATTTTAATTCTCTCTTTTGCTTATAATCGAAACACAAAAAGTTCTTCACATCGTTGGTGTTGAATACTGATGAGCCGATGGCGATGAGTCTTTTCGTTTATCTATGCACTTAAGATTTCACACTTAAATTATAGGTTCCTAGTGTTGAATATCTTTTCGTAAATCTTTGCACTTAAGATTTCACAATGATTTCGTTTTCAAACTGAAATATTTTGTAACTTTTGTTCTTCCTGATTTTAGCTCTTTTTTTATGTTTCTTGAGTTTCTCTATTGTTGATAAATTAGGCAAACAAGCCCATATATCTCAATCCTAGTATTGAAAAAGTATAAACAAAAAATGTTAAATAACTTATTGCATCGAAAAAAAATTTCGAAGTAGTATTGCCATTTGTCAAGATATATTCATGCAAAATTTAAGGTTAATTGGCATGTATCAGACCCCAGTCAAAAAGAGTTCACTTTGGCTTATTGTATCATGCAAAAAAAAATTTTAATATTTTATTTTCAATATATTTTTGGAAGAAGGGGCATCATTTTGTATTTAGTCATGGGCATCAAAATGTTCCGGGCCGGCCCTGCACTTAAACATCGGGTCTATCCAGATAGGTGTTGGGAAAGAATGCCGGAAACCTTTTTCCAAACCAGAAAACTGCGAGAGAATCAAGCAATACAACGTACAAAACCAAAGGCCAAACCACACGGAATTATCCCACAACACAGATATTTTTGACGTAAAAAATCATTACGGAAAAAATCAAGGGACGATCAGAGTCCAACCCGAAAGAAGCTCCACTAATAGAATAAAGTGATTACACCCTCTACAAGCTCCTCTCTGATCAAAACGGATCACCACAGCTACTGAAACAGAAAATATATTACACCACGAAGAAAGAAGACAATGAAAAATTACCCAAATTGATCTCATTCTCCGAAACGGCCTCCAATCTCTCTTTCTCCTTCCCAAAGTTGCACAAGCACCTCATTTTCTCTATTGTTGCTATTGTGTTACTTCAAAAGTAGGGTTAGGAAAACCTAATATATAAACCCTAATCTCGTAGCTAAATTAACCTGGACCGTAGAATATGATCCAACGGTGTATAAAACACCCTTTAGCCTGCCCGATCGAACTCTGGCCGAACTCTCCTCGAGTGGGAGTTTGTGAGTAATTGCAAACAGCAGCAAACAGAAGCTCCCTAGAACCCCTGGACCGAGTTTGGACCAAACTCGAATTTTTCCTGGAAAATAGTTTTTCTTCTGGCTCCTGAGCTTCTTCGACCTCCCAAATGGCACTCGTCGTCTCTCCGAACTTCTCTGACACACGGATGGTGCTCGCCGCACTCCGGGGTTGTTCTTCACATAG
Source organism: Iris pallida (assembly GCA_029216955.1). NCBI lineage: Eukaryota > Viridiplantae > Streptophyta > Magnoliopsida > Asparagales > Iridaceae > Iris > Iris pallida. Next base: position 23,016,232 of record JANAVB010004599.1, on the reverse strand, counting down.
GTTGGAAATCCCACACACTTCAACAACAGGTTACTCACCCAAGCAAAATAATTCAATGTCGAACCAAGGGTCTAACTTAAAATCGACCATATCTCAAATATTCCAAAATCATCATTTATATTCTTTCAATAACAATACCATTATTTCCATCTATTATGAGTATCCCAAGATGTTATCGTATTGTTTCGATCCATTCAACTATCATCAATCAAATTACGAATGCAACCAGTTGTTACTTGATTCTGATTCACATTGAGTACCACGACCGATTCAACAATTTTCCAAAATATTTCAATATACTCACTTTGCAATCTTTATTCAATTCAGATATCAATCCAAAATTTCCACGAGTCTTATTTCAATCAAATTCGATTTATACCATCATCTGATATCGAAACATCATGAGTAATTGAAACTCTCTTCTATTTGTACAGGCCAACGTACAATTATTCAAACAATTTTTTTTACTGTAATACTTATCCCACAGAAGTTCAATTGTCAAATATAACTTCTGAATCTTCCAACGTATTCCACGATGGACTTTAAATCCGTTCCAAGCCTGATTCTTCTTCTCCGAGATCCAGATCCGAGGGCAATGAAGTCGTCGCAGTTATATATATATATATATATATATATATATATATATATATATATATATATATATGTATATATATATATATATATATATATATATATAATTTATTTTTTTAAAAAACCACCCATTTTATTCAAGAAGGTCGAAAGGCCGAACCTTTACAAGTATACCATGAGGCGCAAAATGCCGATGCCTATACACGTATACTGACAAAAGAAGAGAAAAGAAAGGAACACTAGATTCGCCACGGCTAATTCAAGGAAAGGAGAGAGTTCCAAAATGCCGTCTGGCCATGGTTGCAGAGGGGTCTCCATTTGCGGCACTGACGAATGGTCTCCCAAATTAGTTGGGCGGCGTTATACTGGCGGCCTTCGTATCTAGCCTTGTTCCAATTTTTTCAGAGAACCCACGTGGCGGCCGCTGCGACGATCTGGTGACCATGTGACTCCGATGCCCAAGTTGCCATGAGGTGGTGAAAGTTGTCGCCCCCATGAGGCAGTGTGCAGCGCTGGGAGAGAGCTCAATAGACCTTGGTCGATAGTTCGCCTTGGCTGAGGATGTGGTTGACTGTTTTCGATTATCGCTCAGAGCAGCATGTGCAAGCCGAAGCAAGGCTGTACCCGATGGTGTTGAGAGTGTCATCAGTGGGAAGGATGTTGCGTAGGGCTCTCCAGATGAGGAAGGACCACTTCTTGGGGATGCAGGTCTGCCAGAAGGATGCAATAGTAGGAGATTGAGCTACATTGCTTAGGATCACTCTTCTGGCCGACCTAACCGAGAACGTGCTGTTACCATCGGGCGACTACTCGAGCTTATCCGCGTCCGGTCCGATCTTTACTCTGCTACGGCGAATGGAATCGACCGCCTCAGACCCGGCCCATGCCTGAATTTTGTTCCAATTCCCGGTGTTATTAGGGGGGTCCCATAAGTGCTTGATAGAGTTGTTTCTGGGGGTAGCGGAGATGTTGGGCAGCAATATATCGCCGACCCAGCGCTCCAAAAATGGCAAAGCTTCGCCGTTGCCCAGTTTAAGGCGAATCGTTGGTTCGACAAGGGACCGCCCGATGAGAATGCGACGCCAGGCCACTGAAGATCTGCTGTTCGCGATGGCCGTAGACGGATGGATGTGCTTGAAGTATCTGGCCTTCATGAACCTGGACCATAAGTTCTTACTTGTGCGAAGCGTCAACCACAATTTCATAGAGAAAGCATTAACGATGTGGTAAAGTTTAGTGAATCCCAGGCCCCCCTCCTCGGTAGTATGAGCCATAGTATCCCAGCTGGCCCAATGGTGCTTGTTGAAACTGCCACTGTGTCCCCAGAGAAAGTTTCTGAAGATGCTCTCGATGTAGGATAGGACTTTCTTGGGAGGGGAGCAGGCTTCCAGGGTGTAGATAGTGTCACGACCCGCACCCACTACGAGCGTACGAGTACGTAACAGCGTCCAGCCTATGTCGCAGTGTCAGCGATAGAACGTTGTTCTAGGTCACTATCTAATCAACAACTCACGTAATTATATAATGTACTTGTCAAAATCTCAACTCCGAACGAAGGACAAATATAGATATAATAGAATCTCAATCACAGTCTAAGCACGATATGATAACACAGAAGTTTATAACTAAGACTAAATACAACAATAAAACCAACTACTAAATAATAATAATCTCAAAATAAAACATATCTCAACTTATTTACAATTCAAGTTCTAAAATATGAAACTAAACCAAGTCAACTAGCTAGTCTCCCGATCACTCTGAGTGTCGAGGCCAAAGGTTGCTAAACCATCTCCTGGTCCATAGTAAGTAGGGCAAGTGTCCTCAAGGCAATCATCTGTAAAATTTCAACATGTCCTGATGTCAGGACAGGAACGAGCACATCTCATCTAGAAAACCCAAGTAAATGACAGAGAACTGTAAAGCAGTTATAGACAGTTGTATTGATGAACATGGCAGTTTATATTCAGGTGATGGTATAGAGAGACATATAAAGTACAAGGAAAGTAAGGTAACTAAAACAAGAGAAGAATCATGGCAATGAAGACTGTAAATAGAAACTAGCTGAACTAGAGTAACATGATATAAATCCAGACAGTAAATATAAACAAGTATAAAACCCAAGTAAGTCCAGATAACATGAATCTGATACCAGATGATTCCAGTACAAGATGAGTCCAGTATAAGATGATTCTAGTCAGTGATCAAAGATTCCAGGGTGAGTCTAGACTATATTCTAACAGTGTGTTTTAAAATATCGAGATCGACATGTAAACGGCTATAGGTAATCCGGCACATCACACACTCGGCCGGGTGTGAGATGGCTATCATTCCAGTTTGATTCCAACATGTAGGGTGATTCCAGAATTGGGATATGTCTACATGTCTTACTCAAGTATTTCCTCTTCCAGCAAGTACAAGTGAATCCAGAATACGACACAAGAATCGAGATGAGTCCAGCCAAACATGATGATACCAGCAATGATTCCAGAATAATTCCAGTAATAGAGGCCAGACAATATGGTACGTGTGTCGTATACATGAATCCAAAAATATCCATACGTGTTGTAATAGAGAATCACATACAGCTAACTAGAACGGAAGTACAGTAATTGATAAGTAAATGAGAGAACTATCAGAGAATGTACTCGCCTGATACTCTGAAAAGAGTAGTATAATATCAGATGTCCGCACCAGAGTCACAATATCCTAAATAGAGTAATATGGGTTATGACATGTTCAATATAAGGAAAATGAAAGCTACAATACAAACTACATGATTTCTAGGTCAAGCTAGGTCAAAGTCAAACTTTAGTCAACCTTGGTCAATTACACTAGTCAACTAGATCAATCCTAGTCCAGTCAAGTCTCACTAGGCCTAACCAAGACTATCCTAGCAAGCACACATCAATACAAGTCACACTAGTCTGACAACACCCTAACTCATGTGTATATATTCTATATACACAAGACTATACTACATAGGCCATATGCCAACACACCTATATAGGCAACACACACATCAATTTCTATATATCTATATACACACTAGTTATATAGTCAATATGCATAATCTATATTACATCACATTTATCACACAAGTTATATATTATATATATACATATAGAAGATAGGAGGAATCATGCATGTGTGTGTGTGTGTGTGTGGCATGGGTGAGTGAGTGTGTGTTTGAGTGTCAAAGTGTAAACAAAATCAGTGTGTGTTAAGGAGAAGACAGTGTCAATAGTGTGAGATTCAAACTAAGATTCTTGGTAGTGTGTAGATGTGTGTGTCATGTGGATTTGTCCTCATATTTCACTTTCCAGATTTTAACAGTGAAGTGTGTGAGGGTGTCATACCATTTTCAGATTTCAGTGTAACAATCAATGTGTGTGTATGAACATTATGTATCAATGTGTGTATGAGTGATATGGTTTAAATTCTCAGGTTTTACAGTTCAAAAGTGTGTGTAAATATGGTGTCTCATATTCCAGTTTTGAATGTGTGTGTGGATGTGTGTTAATGTATAACAGTGGATAGGAATTCATATTTTTATGTGTGTGTGTATAGGAGAAGACAATGTTTGTGTGTAAACAAATGTGTGTGAGTGATACATAGATGTAGGGATACATCACAGGTTTCAGTTAAATTTATGAGTGTGTGAGTGCATGAGTGTACAGTGCAACAGTGGACAGATATCAGTGGTGTGAGTGAGTGATCTCAGGTTCCAGTTTTTGTGTAAGTGCATGAGAGTGTGTGTGTGTACATGTCATAAATGTGTATGTGTGTTCATAGGTTTAGTTCTCAGTTTTGTATAGTGTCAATCTCAAATTTTTCAGACAGTGAAGTGTATGTATATGACATGGTATTCTAATCAGTGTACTCAGAAATTCAATAGTGTGCAATGACAGTGTTTGCAAATCCCAGTTCTCAGGTTAACAGAAAAATAGTGTGCAAATCAGTATGAAATGTGTGTGTGTCTTCCTTGTTCTCAGGAATCAGTAGATTGAGTGTGTGTGTGAACAATGTGTAATAGGACTCACTAATTCAGTGTTCTCAAATACATGTGTGTGTGTGTGATATGTTACCTGTGTGTGTGTGTGCTAAACTCAGATTTCAGGAATCAAGCAATATGTAATTGTGTGTTCAATCACAGGGTTCAGAAATTCAGGAAATCAGTGCCTATAACAGTGTATCAGTCGAATGAGATCTCAAAGCCCAACTGCAAAACGAAGACTAAACTTCCATGCTAATCAAAAAAACCCAATCATGTAAGTTAATTTATGATATATAAACATCACAACTAAATCACACACAGTTAACATACATTAAAATTTAGAAACCCAACTGTCAGCTACCCGTATCAGAAAATATAGGGAATTCCTAATTTCGAATTAGAAATATCAATCAATATTCAACTCAATAGGTAGGTAAAGCTTGTGTCATGTGAGGGGGTGTTGGGAGTGTGTCCCAGTGTCCACAAACTGGACACAAATCGTGTCCAATAGATAAAACCCACACCCACAGTGCACCAGTGCACACAGGGCATCGTGCACGTGTTCAGTGAGATCGTGGACACGACACACAACTCCTCACGACACATGGTCATGCACACGTGTAGGGCTACACAGTGGACCCACCACGACGTGTCCAAGATGTGTCTAGAGTGGACACGAACACGTGTTAGTGTGCGTGTCTGTGTGTGTATCCTGACAGTGCACGAGCAGTGCGTGTCCAGTGCGGGCAAGATTGCACCGCGTGTCGTGCATCATTTGCTCCCAAACTTTGGAAGCAAGATGAAAGTCAATGCCCCATCCTCTCCACCAAAATTCGTGTCACCACGTGCCGTGTCCGTGGAGAAATCAGACACAGGTAGCAGAACACCCGTCGAGCCCCCCGTGCTGCATGTCCAGAGCATTTTAGGACACGAAAAGAACACAAACAATAACTCAGTCTTCACAAACATTATTGTAAACATATAGATCTACGAATCCATGCAATTAGTTTTAGAAAAAATTAAAAATAAAATCCTAAGGGATATTCTATCAAACACTTACCTATACACTATGACACGTGTCCGATACGGACACCAAATGGACACAATTTCTAACCAAACTTTAGGGACAGCTAGGGGACACCTAGATCTGGCCTAATATGCAAAAAATTAGAATATTAGCACAATTTGAAGAGTTTTACCTATAGGTGCAAATAGCAAGAAAAAGCTTCAAATGGGGGGTATTCTCCTTGATAGTCAAATGCTCCAAATTGACCCAAAGCTGGGATTACTTTCCACAAACAGAAAATAGGAGAGTATTAGGCTATAATACAAGAAACTAGAATGAAAAAGGAATTAAAATAAAGAATATATGGATTGGGGAAGAACAGCCATACATTTCTTTTCTCTATGTGTTCATTCAATACAAAGGAGGCAAGAACTAAATGAGGAGATTATTTATAGGGAGGGTAGCCCTAGTGGTTGGTCACATGCTGAAATTAGGGTTAGGGTTTAGTCTAATGGGCTATGGGCCTAGTTGCACTAGTTTTGGAATCAATTTCTAAGTCTCAAGCGTATGAACCAAATCACTAACCCTCCTATTTGAATCTTGATTTCTAAATGACTAACTTAGGTTGACTTAAGTTACACTAGGGTCTCACCATGCTAACCAAGTCACCATAGCTAGAGTCAACATCTAGGTTACCCTACAAAATCTCAACTAGTCAAAGTCAAAAATAACAATCACCACTCCAATAATTAATTAAATAATTCTAATAAGTCAAAATGACCAAATTATCCCTAGGCTAAAATGATAAATAAATATTCCAATTACATGGTTAGGCTCTAGGTCAAACAGTCTCTCGGGTTTCACTAGCAGCACATCAAAATCACAAGTCATAATTTTTAAATAGTTTTAAAATAATTAAAAAATCACCAAAAACTATATTACGATTTAAATATCATAATTAAATAATTAAAATCACAAAATTTTAAAATTACCCTCATTTGGAAAACTGGGGTTACACATAGGAATGGAAGTGAGGACGTGATTGATGAGGATCGTCTTGCCTTCGGGGAAAAGCGTGGCGTTGTGCCAGCCCTCGAGCTTCTTTCTGATGCGAGTGATCAGGTTTTCAAAAATCTCTGCGTTAGATCTGCCGTACACGAGGGGGCATCCCAAGTTGTGAAATGGGGGGTGTTGGATGGGGAATGAGGTGGTGGTTGAGATGCTGGTCGCTTGCTCTCTCTCGATTTTGTGGTGGATATAGATAATACTTTTATCCGGGTTGATCTTTTGCCCGGAGCACCTTTCGTATCTCTGAAGCGTGTTGCGGATGACTTCCACCGAACCTGCATTCCCGAAAGAGAATATGAGGATATCGTCGGCGAAGGCTAGGTGGGTGATGATCGGACAGCCACTGGCTGTGTGATAGAGCTAAAAGTTGGGGGAGCTCGCCATCTTGTTAAGGTTTCTGCTCAATGCGTCCGCCGTAATGATGAAGATGGTGGAGGATAGGGGATCTCCTTACCTAACCCCGCGACTAGATTTAAAGAATTCGTCCGCTTGGCCATTGATAACCGTGGAGAACCATGAGTTGCTGATCGATCTCCATACGATGTTGGTCCATGTTTCGAAAAATTTGAAGGCTCTGAAGACCCAAATCATGAATTGCCAATCCAGTTTGTCGTATGCTTTTTCCATGTCCAATTTGATGGCTATGTTGCCCCCTCTTGCTGGGAGCTTCATGCAGGTGACTAACTCTTGGGCCAACATGATGTTATCTTGGATATTTCTCTTCCGAACAAAATCACTCTACTCTTCCGAGATGATTTTGGGGAGAAGGCCTGCCATGTGGGAAGCGATGATCTTGGTTATGATCTTGTCGGTGAAGGTGCAGAGACTGATTGGGCGGAAGTCACAGAAAGTCTCTGGGTTGTCTTTCTTCAGGATGAGGATAAGGTTGGTGCTCGAGATGGCTCTAGGATAAGTAGCTCCCTGGAGGAAGGCGGAGACCGCGTTGTGCATGTCAACTTTGATGATGTCCTAGCATTTACGAAAAAAAGTCCCCAAAAATCTGTCTGGCCCAGGCGCACTATGTTCGTCGAGGGCCCAGACGGCTTCTTTCACTTCGTCCTCTGAAGGGGGCTATTCGAGCCGGGTATTGTCTATGTCGCTAATGAGATGGGGAACCTCATCCAAGAAGGGGTTGTCTTTGAGGACCGTATCCTTAGATAATAGTCTGGAGTAGAACTTAGCAGCCGCCACTTGGATGTCCTTGGGGTCGCTGATGCTGGTACCGTCATCTGCGGCAATCTGGTGGAGAGTGAGTTTTTGTCTGCGCCCATTAACGCAGGCGTGGAAGAATCTCGAGTTGTTGTCCCCCTCGATGTCCCATTTGATCCTGGCTTTTTGCTTCCAAAAATCAGTCTCAATTTTTAGCCTGAATTTGAGGATGGCTTTGGTGAGATTCAGAGCCTTCCTGGTATCCGACGAACAGTCGGTCATATACCTGGCTTCGGCGTGAGTAACGTCATCCTCAGCCTCACGAATGGCTTGAAAGATATCGCCATAAGCTTGCTTGCTCCAGGCTGTCAGGGCTTTTCGTGACTACCTCCAAAAATTGGGGGCTACCTCGTGGCTTGGAGCTTGTGAGCCACCCAGTTGAGAGGATCGAGTGAGTCTGTGCTGTTCCAGGCTTCCGTGACTACCTCCAAAAATTGGGGGTGCTCGCTCCAGAAGTCCAGGAAGTGGAAGCTTTTCCTGGACTGGTTGGAAGTGCTGGTGATTTCAACTAGCAGGGAGGCGTGATCTGATTCGGTGGCATTAAGGTGAGAGGGCTTGGAGGTAGCTCCCATCCCTAGCCAGTGAGCATTCGATAAAGCCATGTCCAGGCGGAAGAATTATCGACGGTCGCCTTCCTACATGTTGTACCAGGTGAATGCGTTGCCTGTGAATGGGATAGATGTGAGGTGAGAGTTGAAGATGAAGTTGTTGAAGTCCTGCTTGGCGGGGAGGGGGCCCCCTCATATTTTCTCATCTCTACATGTGATAGCGTTGAAGTCCCTAATGCAAAGTCATGGGAGGTTATGGTGGTGATTGTTGATGTTCAGGAGATCATTCCAGAGGTGTCTGCGGTCCGTGATGTTACAGCTGCCGTGAACCGCGGAAAGGATGGCACAGTCAGGGATCAACGGGTGTTGCATCCAGCAAGAAAGGGCTTGACGGGAGTCATGGATGACTCCGATTTGAACGGCCTTGGAACAGAGGATCCAAATGTCGTATCTGCCAGCTATGGCCGAGTGAAAGCCTAACTGCAATTGGATGGATTGAGTTTCTTGTAAGGGATTTTGGGTTCGAGGATAATCAAAATGTCGATCTTGTAAGTTTTCTTAAGGTTGGTAATTCTTCTCATAGTAGGTTTGTTAGCCAGACTGCGGACATTCCAAGAGAGAATGTTCAGCATTATTGGGGGTTTGGGTGGTTTTGGTTGGACCGCTTAGCAGCAGACCTGGTGTGCATGGATGGGGACTTTGCGGATCCTTTCTTATCCAATTTCCTGGTGGCGATGGATGTTACTCCTGCCGACTTGGAGGATGTGCTGGGGTCCTCGGAGCATTTTTGGTGTGCGACCGATTCTCCGGCCGAGTCGAGATCTGCTTGCTCCGACGGAATGAGGAGGGAATCATCAGAGATTTCGATCTGTTCGCCTTCCGCCTGGAGGGGAAATCCTGCGACGATGACCTGAAGGCCTCTACAAACCTGCTCCAGCTCTAGAATAGCCAAAGCGTCAATGACGGGGTTACCGTGCGCTTTTTGGTGGTCGATGGCGATCGGGGATGGAAGGAGGGGCTCCTCTGCATCCTCCAGGGTGGGAAGCTGAGATCCTCCGAGTCCGTACGGGGGCCTCGGCGATGTCGGCAGGAAAAGTCGTCTCCTGGGAGGAGTCGGTAGCTTCTGCCACGAGGGCGTCGAACTGATTGGACAGAGGAAGGACATGTGGTTGGTAGGGAATAACGGCTTTTTTTGTTGGGTTGCCTCCGCTGGATTTTTCTTCACTGGAGTTGAATCTGGTGTGGGAGTTCGGTAAAAGAATCAGGGGTGGTTGGGAGAATTTGTGATGTCGGTTTCCTTTGAGACTGAGATCTGTCCGCTCTGGTTTCTTCCTAAGCTCGGGATGGAGACGGAAGCAATGCTTGGATAAGTGACCGCGTAAATGGCAGTGCGTACAGAAGATTATGTGATTGTCGTAGATAATTTGCTGAGTGTGAGTCCGGTTGCCAAGTTCAATGAGTATGTGGCTGGGGGGCTCTGACGTGAGGTCGAGTTTCACATATATCTTGGCGTAGTGTGCTTTGGTCAGGTTGCGGGTTTCGGCAGCGGCAGCCACGAAGGTCCCGAAGGAGTTGGCTATACGCTTAAGAGCCGTCGAAATGAAGCAGATGAGTGGGAGATTGGGTAGGGTGACCCAGGCGGCCACCGTTGCTGAGTCTTCCTTGGTGTTAAAGTTAGCTGACCACTTGATTATCTTCATCCGGTGGGAGCCGACTCTAACGGTGCCTTTGGACCACACCGTCATGTGGTCAAGGTTGAAGAAAAGGTGTAGCAGAATATACCTCGGGTCGAGGGGGGCTACCCTGTACTCGGTCGATAGCCGCCAACTGGCAATAACCTCTTCGACCCTGGCAAGTTTGGGACAGCCGGATGAGAATTTGAGGACGAAGAAGTAGGGGAATGAGGTGGCCAGAGAAGAGAGTTCCTGGTCAGTGAAAGGTACCGTCGGCATGGGAGATGCCGACGGATACTCGACTTCGGGAAGAGGGACGTCCGGGATCAGGAGCCCCTACTTGGGAGCCATGTCTGGACGAAGGATGTCGGCGAAGGAAGGGGACTGGCGTTGAGATGGGCCCGACGAAGGTTGAGCCAGAAATTGGGGTGCGTCGGGAGAAGCGGACCCCAAGAAGGGTAGGCTTGCGCCCAGGGAGGTGGGAGGCTGACACCTGGGGACTCTAGGTTGCGCGATCGCAAGAGCCTGGTTTACGCATGAAAAAGGTGGGGGCTGGGTTGCGCCCAGAAGGGGGTGGGATTCTCTAGGGCGGAGCCGGGAGGGTGGTGGAGGGTGCGCAGAGGAGGGTGGGGTTGGCTCCGAGGAGGATCCGGGAGCACCCGCGCCGGAGAGAGAAGGTGGGTTGCGCTAAGAAGGGGCAACGGTTGGGAAGTGACGGTGGGCCCGGGGTGCGCCAATGGCGAGTCCGAGAGGCTCGGCCGACCAGTGACGCAACCCGACGGGCACAGAAACCCAGCCGCATCGGAGAGCAGCATCACGTCGCCCGACGAAGCAGGCGATGGAGAAAGGGATGGGAGAGGATGGGAAGGGGGAAGGAGGGTGGCACCCACAGTGAAGGTGGGGTGCGCCGGTGTCACGACCCGCACCTTAGAGTAAGGGCACGAGACGTGGGTACGTGTTAGGATTATATACTAAAAGCATCACTTTTTTTGTAACCTTATTTTTTTAAATTTTGAATGAGAATCATATGGGCAAATGTTTGTATATTGTATTTGTTGCAAGTGTTAATACAAATGTGTGATATTCTATATTGTAGATAATATGGTGTATGGTGTCACACAGAAGATCATATTATCAGTTCCCTATGGAGTATATAAATAGTTTACAACCTAGATGGACTTGGACAATCTATTGGAAAGGTTATAGTGTAATCTGGTATTAGTCTATCTTGACTATAGGTTTATACTAGTACACTTTGTGTGTATTGAACAGGACCACTTGAGGTTGTTCTCTTTGTACTGACTACATAAGAGAACAATGGATGCTTGTGCTCTTAATCCGAATATAATAACGGACATGTATATACAGTGTGCATTATTTTGACTCATAAAATAGTGAGATCCATTATGGATCAACGACCTCTATGAATTAGGTAATAACATTGTATGTATGATGGGCTGTTGATTATAAATGGAATCCATGTCCCGATACATCGGGTTGATGATGTCCCCTTAAGAAGCTCATAAGGATTGTCATGTAAACCCTGCAGGTGGATTATATCCGACATGACAAATAAAGTTGAGCGTTACTACTTAAGGATAAAAGATGTCGAATCAATATAGTTGTCAGTAACTTAATTTGATCGACGGACATACGATATCTTAACATGGGGAGCCAAACGAGCATATAATAAAAGGAGCCCACAAACATAATTTGGGATTAGGGAGGTAGTGTAACAATAGCTCATTAATAGACCGAGCTATTGTTAATGAGCCTGGATTGTGTGTTCGGGCTGAACACGGGATATCCAGATCCGTTATGAGGTCTAACCCTAATTTCTTCTTATGGTCCCTGCCGTAGCCTATAGTATCCTCTATTCTCTGGCCGCCGTATTACCGATCAGAAATCTGAAACTTTCTCTAAATTCGTGATTCACGTAAGGGGAGAAAGAGAGGGCCGCCAAGGAGAAGAAAAGGTTGGGAGATCGTCACCCACACGACGTCCAACTTGAGGAAGGAATACGTGCAGAAGATCTTGGGGTCGTCCGCTCGAGATTGCCAGAAATTACTTGTCTCCTTTCCGCCGCAGGTATAATTTGTGAACCCTAGTTTCTGCCTATGAAGGATTAGAACACGTATTAGATCTGTTTAACTTTCTATCGATCAATACGCACACCAAAGGAAGGGTCCTGGAAATCCTCAGTTCCATCAATTGGTATCAGAGCCACTTTGGATCTACGTATTGATTGATACGTCCATGTTGTCCAATAAAACCTCCGCTGTGTAATAGTCGGTAGATGTAGATCTGTTCTAACTCGGTTTTGCAGGCATCTTAGATCCAACTATTATGGTCCAATGCATATTTTTGATTGTGTTATTTAAACCACGGACATGTCGTGGATGTTGTTGTTGATGTGGATGTAATTAAAATTACGAGGGTTGATCGTGCTTATTATTTTAATTTTGTAATCTAGATTATGTGTGAACTCCTTCGGGAGGCATAGGATTGATGTAATTTTAATTATTTTTGATCAATCGTGATGGCGGTGGTGGCTGTTTCTGACGTCGAACGAGATGCTGGTTTTAAGCAGTCCAGAGACAGACAGATGATTTTCGATGAAGGAATCGACAGCACCGAATAGATCTGCACAGCGCCAGATTTTGGATTCGGATAGTTGAGGACGAAGCAGCAAAGATGACCATAATAGTTTGATATTTCTCTTATTTTAGTCATTTTGCTTTTTCTGATTATGCATGTTTATTATTGTGTGGTTGTTTTTTTTGAAAAACCGAGCCTACATTAATAATGGACAACATGGACATAATATCAACTAGTAGAAAAACCCTCATTGTTAAATAACTAAGTGGGAGAGGATATTTATTTAGTTTAATCCTATGGTCTCCATTACTGGTTTGTAGGTGATGTAATTATACTTACGTTTTGGCTATAGTACTTTCCTCCATATAGGATGAGTATAATTATGGATCACCAGTACAAACTTCCTTTGGGATAATTGTAGAAAGTTACCTAGTATGTGTTCACTTCTCCATCTGAAGGAACTCATTACAAGGTAATGGACTTTGTATTAAGTAATGGTATACACTTAGATACAAATAATGGTATCCTCCCCATCGGAGTCACTGCTATTATTTGTATGACCAGCGCAAGACCAACATATTAATTTTATTTGTCATAAAGTTATGTTGACATGATAGTAAAATTAATAAAAAAAACCTACTTGAACAAAGTTGAATTTGTATACGTCCACACTATCGTGGCATGCTAAATTCATGGTGTTCAAGGTGTTGGTGAATTTCTTATTATTGTTTTGAGGGAATCAATATTTAGTTAATTCAAAAAGTTTTTTTGCCCTACATAATTTTATTTATGTGATTCTCAGGATTTCAAAAATGGGTTCTTTCAGTCTACTTATGGTAATTCTTAAAGAAAACAAACTTACTGGACCTAATTATATTGACTGAAAACGTAATTTGGATATTGTTCTGACTGCTGAGGAGTACAAATATGTACTTGTTGAGGAATGCCCACCTAAGTCTGATGCTAACTCTGATGAAGAGGTCAAAGAGACTTATAAGAAGTGGAAAAAGGCAGATGAGATGGCACGGTGTTACATTCTGGCATCTATGTCAAATGTACTGCAACATCAGCATCAGGCTATGGCCACTGCTTATGACATGATGTATAACCTCAAGGAACTCTTCGGACATCAGAGTAGAGCAGCTAGACAGTTTGCTATGAAATATTTGATGAATACAAAAATGGCTGAGGGTACACCAGTAAGGGATCATGTTTTCAAGATGATGGGTCATCTGAATGAGATGGAGATCCTTGGAGCTGAAATCGATGGGGAATCCCAGGTCGATATCATTCTCGGGACTCTGCCTAAAAGTTTTGACAATTTCTGCCTTAATTACAACATAAACAAAAGGTTGTATAGTTTGGCAGAACTTGCAAAAGAGCTACAGGATGCTGAATCTCTCTTTAGGCAGAGTGGTCATGTTTTTGTTTCTGAAAAGGCTTCTACTTCTAAGCCAAAAGACGGTAAGAAGAAGAATAACATTCAGAAACATGTAAACTCAGCAAAGACGGGCATGGGACCTCAAGGCGCGATAAAAAAGCCGAAAGGCAAATGTTTCAAATGCAAAGGGTCAGGACATTGGAAGACTGATTGTCCACTTCTCAAACAAGGGAACAAAGAAGGTATATCTCATTTACTAGTAGTTGAAACATGTTTAGCGGTGTTATCTACCGGCACCTGGTGTGTAGATACAGGAGCCACTAATCATGTCTGCAATACATTGCAGGGGTTCCAGAAAACCAGACGGCTCAGTGATGGAGAGATATGCTTGTTCATGGATGATGCTACAAAAGTATCGGTCGTTGCATTAGGAGATGTTACTTTATATTTTGGTAGAAATAAGTCTTTGACATTGAGAGATTGTCTTTATGCACCTTCACTTAGAAGGAATTTAGTTTCTGTTTCTATGTTAGTTAAGGATGGATATTCAGTTTATTTTAATGACAATATTGTTATTAGAAAGAATAAACATTTTATCTGTTCTGGTGCATTGGTTGATAATTTGTATGTCATTAATCATATTTCACCCACAATGCAACTTATGGAAATGAATAATATGTCATCTAACTTAAATAAGAGAAAAGAACCTTTTTGTATGAACCAAACATATCTTTGGCACTTGCGATTGGGGCATATTAACCTAAGAATGATTCAAAGACTGGTTAAAGATGGACCTTTGAGTTCATTAGAAGTGGAGGCACTACCAGTCTGTGAATCCTGCTTGGAAGGTAAAATGACCAAAAGGCCTTTTACGGCAAAGGGGTATAGGGCCAAAGATGTGTTGGAATTGGTTCATTCTGATTTGTGTGAACCCATGACTATCCAAGCTAGAGGTGGATTTGAATATTTTGTCACATTTATTGACGATTATTCAAGGTATGGATACATTTATTTGATGCGCCGTAAGTCTGAGTGCTTTGAGAAATTCAAAGAGTACAAGGCTGAAACGGAGAAACGTCATGGAAAATGTATCAAGTCATTACGATCAGATCGTGGTGGCGAGTACCTCTTTGGAGAGTTTAGGGATTATTTATCAGAGGCTGGGATTGCATCCCAATTGACTGCACCTGAAACGCCCCAGCAGAATGGTGTAGCCGAAAGAAGGAATAGAACTCTTATGGAGATGGTTAGATCAATGATGAGTTATTCGGATTTGCTAGATTCGTTTTGGGGATATGCCTTAGAGACTGCAGCTTATATTTTGAACTTGGTTCCTTCTAAGTCAGTACCTCTTACTCCCACAGAGCTGTGGATTGGGCGTAAGCCTAGTCTGAAACATGTTCGCATTTGGGGTAGTCCAGCATATGTGCTGAATGGGAAAGCAGATAAGTTGGAATCTCGTACAGAAGTACGCTTGTTTGTAGGCTATCCAAGAGGAACGAAAGAAGGTTTATTTTATAGTCCTAAGGATCAGAAGGTCATTGTTAGCACCAATGCCCGATTCTTAGAGGAAGACTATGTGATGTACCATAAACCCACAAGTAGAGTTGTTCTAGAAGAACTGAGACGTGAGACACCAAGTACTTCAGTACCAATAGTACAAGAGGATGAACCACAAATAACTGCACAACGTGTCACAAATGTTACACCACAACCGATAGTGCCTCGTCGTAGTGGGAGGGTTGTGATACAACCTGATAGATATATGTTCTTGGGAGAGTCGTCAGACTTCGTCCCTGAAGAACAAGATTATGATCCCTGTACCTACAATGAAGCACTCCAAGATAAAGATGCAGAGTCTTGGTAAAAAGCAATGATATCTGAAATAGAATCTATGGATTCTAATCAGGTCTGGGAGCTTGTAGAACCACCCGTTGGTGTAAAAGCCATTGGATGCAAGTGGGTCTATAAGAGAAAAAGAGGATCAGACGGTAAGGTTGAAACCTTTAAAGCTCGGCTTGTAGCAAAAGGTTTTACTCAAAGAGAGGGTATCGATTATGAGAAAACCTTTTCTCCTGTAGCCATGCTTAAGTCTATCCGGATTCTTTTATCTATTGCAGCTCATCTCGATTATGAGATTTGGCAAATAGATGTCAAGACAGCTTTCCTTAATGGAAGTCTTGAGAAAGACATCTACATGAAGCAACCAGACGGGTTTATTGAAAAGGGCCAAGAGCATCTTGTTTGTAAGCTCAAGAAGTCCATTTATGGACTTAAGCAAGCTTCCAGATCTTGGAACATATATTTTGATCAGGTGATAAAATCCTATAGATTTGATCAATGTCAGGATGAATCATGTGTATACAGAAAGTGTGACGGAAACGTGGTGGTATTCCTAGTACTTTATGTGGATGACATCTTGCTCATTGGAAACAATGTGAAGGTGTTATCTGATGTAAGGGTATGTTTATCCAAACAGTTTGATATGAAGGACTTGGGAGAAGCAGGTCACATCCTTGGGATCAAAGTTCTACGAGATCGCAAGAAAAAGGATGTTGGGCTTATCCCAAGCTTCCTATATCGATACTGTACTAACTCGTTTTAGTATGCAAAATTTTAAGAAAGGTTTCTTACCTTTTAGACATGGAATTGCTCTATCAAAGGAGCAGTATCCGAGGATACCTAAAAAGATAGAGAACATGAAGGCAGTTCCTTTTGCTTCAGCAGTAGGAAGCTTAATGTATGCAATGCTATGTCCAAGACCAGACATCTGCTTTGCCGTAGGTATGGTCAGCAGATACCAGTCTAACCCAGGACAAGAGCACTGGACTGCCGTAAAGCATATTTTGAAGTACCTGAAAAGGACTAAAGAGTATATGTTAGTTTACCAGGCAGACAGTTTAGTTCCCTTGGGGTATACAGACTCAAATTTTCAGTCAGATAGGGATTCCAGGAAATCTACCTCAGGTTATGTGTTTACTTTGGGAGGTGGAGCCATTGTGTGGAGGAGTATCAAGCAAAAATGTATTGCTGATTCCACCATGGAAGCCGAGTATGTGGCAGCCTCTGAGGCAGCCAAAGAAGCAGTTTGGCTCAGAAACTTTCTGTTGGACTTGGATGTGGTACCTAGTTTGCCTAAGTCTATTACACTTTATTGTGATAATAGTGGTGCAGTTGTAAACTCGAAGGAACCACGAGCCCATAAGACTGGCAAACACATTGAGCGCAAGTACCACCTGATACGAGATTTCGTAAAGAAAGAAAAAGTTGCTGTGATCAAGATAGCATCAGCCGACAACCTAGCTGATCCCTTTACAAAGAGCTTACCAGCTAAGGCTTTTGATAGTCATGTTGAGGGAATGGGAGTCAGATGTGTAGCAGCATGGCTTTAACTATAAGTGGGAGATTTGTAACAGTATACTGAAAAGCAATACTTTGAGTATAAGTGGGAGATTGTTAGGGTTATATACTAAAAGCATCATTTTTTTAGTAACCTTATTTTATTAAATTTTGAATGAGAATCATATGGGCAAATGTTTGCATATTGTATTTGTTGCAAGTGTTAATACAAATGTCTGATATTCTATAATGTAGATAATATGGTGTGTGGTGTTACACAGAATATCATATTATCAGTTCCCTATGGAGTATATAAATAGTACACAACCTAGATGGACTTGGACAATCTATTGGAAAGGTTATAGTGTAATCTGGTATTAGTCTATCTTGACTATAGGTTTACACTAGTACACTTTGTGTGTATTGAACAGGACCACTTGAGGTTGTTCTCTTTGTACTGACTACATAAGAGAACAAACACCTATGTTATTATGGATGCTTGTGCTCTTAACCCGGATATAATAACGGACATGTATATGCAGTGTGCATTATTTTGACTCATAAAAAAGTGAGATTCATTATGGATCAACGACCTCTATGAATTGGATAATAACATTGTATGTATGATGGGCTGTTGATTATAAATAGAATCCATGTCCCGATACATCGGGTTGATGATGTCCCCTTAAGAAGCTCATAAGGATTGTTATGTAAACCCTGCAGGTGGATTATATCCGACATGACAAATAAAGTTGAGCGGTACTACTTAAGGATAAAAGATGTCGAATCAATATAGCTGTCAGTAACTTAATTTGATCGACGGACATACGATATCTTAACTTGGGAAGCCAAACGAGTATATAATAAAAGGAGCCCACAAATATAATTTGGGATTAGGGAGGTAGTGCAACAATAGCTCATTAGTGGACCGAGCTATTGTTAATGGGCCTGGATTGTGTGTTCGGGCTGAACACGGGATATCCAGATCCGTTATGAGGCCTAACCCTAATTTCTCCTCATGGTCCCTGCCATAGCCTATATATATCCTCTATTCTCTGGCCGCCATATTATCGATCAGAAATCTGAAACTTTTTCTAAATTCGTGATTCACGTAAGGAGAAAAAGAGAGGGCTGCCAAGGAGAAGAAAAGGTTGGGAGATCGTCGCCCACACGACGTCCAACTTGAGGAAGGAATACGTGCAGAAGATCTTGGGGTCGTCCGCTCGAGATTGCCAGAAATTACTTGTCTCCTTTCCGCCGCAGGTATAATTCGTGAACCCTAGTTTCCGCCTATGAAGGGTTAGAACACGTATTAGATCTGTTTAACTTTCTATCGATCAATATGCACACCAAAGGAAGGGTCCTAAAAATCTCCAGTTCCATCAGTACGTCCAGCCTACGCCACAGTGTCGGCGGTAGAACGCTGTCCTAGGTCAAACATTTAACAATATAAAGGTACATGTACAGTATATACTCTCCGAATGGAGGTGACATAGCAATACAGTCTCAATCACATCTAAGGTAGAGCCTGATAAAAGATAGATAAAACATGAAATCCACAAGAGAGATACAGCAAATAGAAGTCTAAGTGTCTAAGATACACAAACCCAGAAAACATCTCAAATCTCAAATACAGTAATCCATAAAATAAATACAACTCAAGACAACTGAAATAACTATCTATACAACCTCTACTGTGTCTCCTCTAGGCTAGCAGGCAACCTCCAAGCTATCTGTAAAATTTATCAACAGGTCCAGTCAGGACAGGAACGAGCACAATACATCTCAACAGATTATAGCAGGTTAGAAATATAAGCATGCAGTAGAGTAAGATACAGAAAACTGAAAGGAAGTACAGAATGTAAACAGAGAAAGAACTGTAATAGAAATATCTACTATAAATAGAGAACTAACAGTGGCTAGTGAGTCAGAGTACAATATAGACATGTGAATGGCATAGGAGATTCTGGGAACTATACTATAGAGTGATTCTGGGAACTACACTACTTGGATATTATTCACATGTCTACTTCTACTCTCCCGTACCCCAATCAATACACAAGGATCCAGCCAGGTTATGTTATGATCCATGCAATGGCCCACAAGGGGTGATACATGGTAGGCCCATAAATGGGTGATTCTAGGAATGCCCATAAATAGGTGATTCAAGGAAGACTCTGTGATCATGAGAGTACATGTCACAAGTGATTCAATGAACCATGAAGCATAGTGATACACCATGTAAGTGAAATGCACAGAACATGTAGTATCCGATGCTCCCTGAGGGGATAATATCTCAAGAAAGGATCCATATAGTACTAATCCGTGTGACCAACGTGACAGCATCAAGTAAAGTAATCTAAAGCAGGAGAATAATTCTAACAGGATATAAAATGATCAGAGAATGTACTCGCCTGATAACCTGAACAGATGATAGGTATAGGGGTCCAACTGAAGCCACAGAGTCCTATTTAAAGCAACACAGGTTACAAGGTGTTCAAGTTGTAATAAATGAATCTCTACAAGCAATCTATATTATTCTAGGCTCTTCTAAGTCAAATCAACTCTAGGTCAACTCCGGTCAACAATCTAGTCAAACTAGGTCAAGCGTTGACTTACAGTTGACTTTTGGTCAACTGGTCAACTCTGGTCAAACATGGTCAAATCTAGTCTAATTATTAAAGATATAAAGTGTACTTCGTTATTCGTACGTCGAAACTTACGACACGTAAATCGAGATAAGAATATCAATGGTAAGGTTAATAATCTTATTATAGTGATCCACGTGTCTATCTTGTCAATTTCAGCGATGTGAGATCACTGGAATTGACTGATCTCAGTTTCGTTGTACTAATCCCGAAATACGAATATTATAAGAATTAATTATACTAAAAGGTAATACATAGAGAAACTATCTGCAAACATTGTCGGATGATGAAATAAACATCGCCAACGTGTCCAGAATGGTTAAATTAGCTAGGATAGCCTACCTATCGGTCCAATTTGGACACAAGGGCAAAAAGGTAATTTCGGGTCAAAAACGGTATCCGTGTTGGAGCCGTTTTGCACCGAAAAATATGCAAGAAAACAAGTCTACAAAATATAACAAATTATATGTCCACGAAACCAGAATGACGATGCGAACCCAACGGTGTATCCAGAATTGAATTCCGTTAACCCGATCTCAATTTGGTCCGTTGACCAGAACTTGGAATTTCGGTTTGCACGAAAATGCGTGCCGGAGCCAATGTTCTCAAAACTCAGCAAACTACATGTCAACGAGTTCAGAATGACGATACGAACTCAACGGTATATCCGGAATTGGATTCCGATAAGCCGATCTCAAAATGACCCGTTGACCCGGATATTGGTATCCGACTTGCACCGAAATACGTGTCGGATCCAATGTCTACTAAAACCTAGCAAATTATATGTCAACGAGTCCAGAATGACGATACGAACTCAACGGCATATCCGGAATTGGATTCCGATGAGCCGGCGTCAAAAAGTCCCGTTAACCCGGACTGTGGGACCTACTTTGTACCGAAATGCGTGCCAAGGCCTACGTCCTCCAAATCTAACAAATTATATATAAAAATTTGACAGAAAGATGCCACGAGTCTACTGGTGGTGTCAGAAATAAAATCTGGAGTCCCGTATTTAAAAATGGAATTTTACAAGTTGGAAATTACGAATTCGGACGGCCAACTTTGGCGTCGAATTCAACCAATCAAACAAGCTCACAATGAAACAAAACTGGAGGGGTAGTAAGAGGGTTATACCAGATTCGTACAGGAACTGGTAGCACGCCAAATGGAGCTGCGGTGGAGGAGGTACAAGCCGACGAAGTTGGCTCCGCAAAACTGTCCAAAATTTATACAATTTAAACGGTCAACTTGGTGGCCGATTTTGATGTATCAAACGATAAAATTAACGGACGAAAATTGACAGGAGTGAAGGTGGATATACCGAGATTGTGACGGAACGAAGAAATCGCCGATCCAACGGTCGAATTTCTCGAAAATTGTGCATGAAGTTGCTGCGACGGGACGGCATTTCAGCTTCGTTTCCGGGCTCGTCACGATGGGAACCCGTGCCAAATGCACGGATCGCCTCCGATACACACCGGTGGCGGTGGCGCTGAACCACCGGCCAGGGGCGTACGGCTGTGCCAAACGGCCATTTAGCAGTTGCAGTTGCAGCTGCTGCTGCTGGCCGCGGTTACCGGCCAGCTAGGCGCACGGCGGCGCCTGGCCAACGTGCAGCGAGGCGGCGGGGTGGCGCGGCGAACGTGGCGGTGCCGCACGGTGGAGGTGGTAGCGGGCTATGGTGGTGCGGTGGTGGATTAAATGAAGTGGTGGTGGTTGTGATGGTTGGTGTGGAGAAGAAGAAGGAGGGAAGGAGAAGACTGGTGGCCGGCGGCGCTCGGCCACGACGGAGGAAGGTGGTGAAGGGAGTCGGCCAGGGGGGGCTCGGCCATGGGAAGCTGCTGTTGGTGTTGGTGTAGTTGGTTATTGAAATATTAGAGTTGGAGAGAGAGAGAGGGGAGAATAATTGTGTGTGTTAGAAAAATAGGAAGAGAGAGAGAGTGGCTATCCCTAGAAGTTAGGGCCGGCCATGTGGGGAAAAATTGAGGATGTTGTTGGCTGCTATGGGAGGGAAATTAATGGTGAGAATTTAATATAGGGAAATCAATGGCTGGAATTAATTGTAGGGAAATTGGCCATTCCTATGGGGATTTTTAATAAACAGAATTTTCATTAAATATTAAAAATATGTAGATAGGGTATTTAGTATTTTTCAAGGGTAATGAGGCTGAGGGTGATGGTGATGGAGAGTAACATGGAGCTGGGGTTGGGTTCAGTCGAGTCGGGTTGGATCAAAACCGGACATCGCACAATAATCGAATTTAAATAGGTGTTGATGATCATGGGTAAATAAGTAGCATGTTGGGGCTCAAACAATTGGCACACAAGTGGCATGCGGATAGTAGACTCAATGTGGACCATGTCCATATTTGGGGCTGACAGGTTTTGGTCGACAGGGTACCCATAATTCAAGTCGAAAAATAAATGTGACACCGTGGGGTGAAATAAAATCGGGTCACGAGTCAGGAAAGTTGTGTGAAGCAAACAGAGCACAAAATGGTGTGTCTGAGTGGGACACGAAGGTCATGGATGAAGAGCGTCTCGAGTAGATCATGCATGAGAAGTTGGTTTCAAGAAAATGACTGGTCTGGTGCTCCCAAATCAAAAGTCACGGTAACGTGCATATGATGATCAAGGAAAAGAGTGGAAAAATTAATTAATCATCAAATGGTCTAAATCGACCCGAAGTTCTGCGAAGCAAAAAGAGTACAAGAAAACAAGTTTGGATGGGACATTATATACCATCATGAAGGCAATCTTGTCCACTACAAAACTCGTGAAGAAGGTTTCCAGAGTTGAACATCCCTGACACTCCAAATTTCAAAGGCACAGAAAAGTACACTTAAGGATAAATAACAGAATAATTTATTTATTGAAACTAATTCAATCAGAAAAAATTAAAAAAATTAACCCAAAATTTAGGGTGCTCACAGCCGGGGAGTGAAGATGGGTTGCGCCCACTCTATGGGTTGCGCCCACAGGTGGCACAAAGGGAAGGGGGTGAAGGTGGGTTGCGCGGGCCCCTGCAAGGGGGTGCGGGAGGGTTAGGAAGGTGCCCACACAAGGCGCAACCTAATGAAGGGACGCGTGTCGCACACTAACGGCACCCAAAATGGCGTCGGAGTGAGAAGCCACACTGGCACCAAGAGTTGCGCAGTCAATTGGCAGTGGAACGAGGTTGACCATGCCAAAATAGGCACCAAGAGGTGCGCAGTCAACTGCAACACAGGCACCATTAGGTGCGCTGCAACCTTGCTGCGCCACGTGGCTAGGAAGTCCACCCGGGTGGACCGCGCCAAAGGGGCGCACGCCCCCCAACCAAGGCGCGTAGTCCGAGGGGATCACGTGCCCGCCTGCGAGCTGTCCCCCATTGGAATTCGAGAAAGAAGAAACAACAGCATGCCATGGGGGGCCCGAGGCGGGAGGAGAGCGGCTCAGATCTAGCTTCGTCGGGATGGAGGCGCCGGGCCGGCAGGGGGATCCGAAGGGGAGGGGGTGAGGGGCGACCAGAGGATCGACGGAGAGAAACGCGGTTGCTGGCCGGGACGGGGCGGAGGGGGAGGGGATGATGGGGGGGCGAACGGGGGAAAAAGCGTAGGGCGGTGGGTGGTGGACGGGGTTGACGGACTGGAGGCGGGAAGGAAGGCGCGGGGGAGGAGGAGAGAGGCGCGGGGGCGGAGGAGAGAGGAGTTGGGTCGGCGAGGAGCCCGAGGAAGGCAAGAAGGTCAGGCGGGGTCGCTGCCATGGAGAAGAAGGAAGGGGGGACTGGGGGACCGCCGGATGGGCAGCGCTGTCCCCGGCGGAGAGCGGGGGCGCAGCCCTAGCTGAGGCGCTGAGTCCGGAGCTCACCCGAGCGGGAGAACGAAAGAGGAGCCATTATATATATATATATATATATATATATATATATATATATATATATATATATATATATATATATACACACTAGTAAATGCACTTTCGTTGCACCTATGATAACGTATAATAAGAATATTATTCAATTATAGTCAAATATCGTTTCCATTTAATGTGGTTAAGGTGAGAGGTTTTTCTTCTTGTTTTGTTGAGTTTGATTCCCCATTTTGAATATATATATATATATATATATATATATATATATATATATATATATATATATATATATATATATATATATATATAACAATTTTAAATTTTTTTCAACAATTTTTTACCTAATTTATTTTTTTTTAAAAGAAAATGATTGATAATATACACGACGTAGACGGCTCAATCTTGAACCGTTTTGAAGCCTCCTTATAAGGGATGTTTGGTTGGCAGAAACTGGGGGTAATCTTTATTAATGGATAAGGGGGTGTTTGGTTGGCAGAAACTGGGCTGGAACTGCCCAGAAATCTAAAACGGCCTTGAACTCCAACGAGTTCATGTATTTGGTAGGATGGTTTGAAACCGATTTTTTTTTTTTTTGCTGATGTGATGGATCGAAGTTCCTGTAGCCCTCCAAATTGCTCGTTTTTTACATCCGGAGAAAAAAAAAATGGAACTCGCATCCGGAGAAAAAGAATGGAACTTCCTCAAAGAGAAGGTTTAGTCTCACATTCGAAAAATGGAGTGAAACTCCACTTTTTTGTGGTCACCGGACGTGGAGCGCAAGAGTCCCGCTGACAGCGCGCCAAGCACGCGTAGACGACGAGACAAGCAAACGCGCCGTTCATCAGCGGGTTCCAGGAGGGCAGCTTGGGGCCTGTTTGGTTCGTTGAAAATGGGGGTGAAAGTTGAAGAAAATTGAAAGTCCGCTGAACTGGCTTCAGTTCAGGTGTTTGGTTAAAAAATTGAAAGTGGTGTAAAAGTGGTTGATGGGACGCGGAAGGGTTCCTGTCTCCTTCCTTTTGCTTCCAGTTTCACCACACCCTTTTTTTGGTTGAAAGTGGTTGAAAGTGGTCTGGAAAGAGAAGAAAAAGTGTGGAAAGAGAAAAGTGGTCTGCGTTTAATATATCTCCAACCAACATCCACTTTCAACAACCATCCAAACAACGAAACTCTTTTTTTTTCCACTTTCAATAACCATCCAAACAACGAAACTCTTTATTCCTCCACTTTCATATTTTTCAATTCCATCAACCAAACAACTTTTGGAAATTCAAAATTTATGCGTACGCATCGCGTGCGCAAGTTTCGTTTTTCCACTTTCGCACTTTCATACACTTTCGTGCAACCAAACAGGCCCTTGTTGCAGAAGACGTCCGGGAGGACTTCGAAGTTCTCGCCAGAGTAAAGAAAAATATTTTATAATAATAATAATAATAATGAGCACCAAAGTTGTTAAATTACTGTTATATTTATATCATATAATAATAATACTAATAATAATATCAAAGTTGTTACAAATTTGTGGCTTAAAAGTTGGTCAACTTTTAATGTTAAACACATGGTTTACTAATTATTTTTATCAAAATCTTAAAATTTTAATCCATACATAGAAAAAAAAAATGAATAATAATAGTTGGGGGTAAGCCTGCCGAGGTTAACACATATCCAATAAACATCCAGTTTCAATAATCATCCAAACAATATGAAACAAC
Source organism: Iris pallida (assembly GCA_029216955.1). Taxonomy (NCBI): domain Eukaryota; kingdom Viridiplantae; phylum Streptophyta; class Magnoliopsida; order Asparagales; family Iridaceae; genus Iris; species Iris pallida. Next base: position 22,990,613 of record JANAVB010004599.1, on the reverse strand, counting down.
CGAACTCATTTTATCTCCACCCTCAACAACCATCCAAACAACGGAACTTCTTTTTCTCCACTTTCATATCTTTCAATTCCACCAACCAAACAACTTTTGGAAAGTCAAAATTTATCGCGTACGCAAATTTTAATTTTTTTCGCTTTCGCACTTTCATACACTTTCGTGCAACGAAACATGCCCTGAAACTATTGAAAGTGGTGAATGCAAGGTCGACACCCCTTATTAGCAATCACCCGAATAAAACTCATATTATATGCAATTTTTTTCGTATCTTTCAGAAACGTATAATACTTGCTTACTTTTGAAAGGTTCATATTAGTATGCAAATTTTAAGCATGTAAAAATTTAAACGTATTTTGTTCAAATTATTGATAAAATTGGAATAAAAAATATTATCACCACCTCTTTAAGCATTTGACTTTTGTAACATCAATATATTCGTTTGAGAAATATTTGACTGAATTTTTTAACGTATTTTTTTGTACTCCGTTAATTTATACTAGTATTGACCCTAACCAAAGTTGGTCCATGAGATACTAGTATTGACCCTAACCAAAGTTGGTCCATAAGGTGCGATATTGAATTGCATGAACGTTCAGCACCATCTTTCCCTAATTAATTAGAGCCGCTCAAACCAGCCCCGTAACCATGGGCTCTAATACCATATATTAGGAGCGCATGTGACCCGAACCAGAGTTGGCCATGAGGTGGAATATTGAATTGGGTCCATATGTCTTAAAAGAGAATTCTCATGTAAGGTCTGAACCAATCTCAATTATCTACACCACATGATTCCACCTCCTAATCGATGTGGAACTAAATTACCAACTCCATTATCATCTCCCCCATTTGAACGTCAACCGAAAACGAAACACAACCCAACATTTTTGTCATTCCAGATTTTTTCTGTTTGCCGCGTTGCTAACAAAGGTCGACACTACAAGAGAGTGGAAAACAAATTTAATAATGATGAAAAATTGGTTCAACGGTTCGGGTTCAATAATAATAATAATAGTTATTATTATTAATATTATTATTATTATTATTATTATACATACATTCGTGCAACATTTTTTAAGGTTCACACGTGTAATTTTGAATTGTATAAAATATCCATCAATGATGTAACATATCTTAAAATCAAACTAAATGAACCCAGGCAAACTTTAATATTAATATGGCAATGAAAAATTGAGTAAAAGTTTATTAGTGATTACTCTCTCAATAAATATTTTTGTGGGGGTCGTTTGATTGTGTCATGATCCGATACTGGGTCCAGTCGGATCATGTTCAGCATGTACCGTTGTGAGACGACGGTAGTAAGCTATATCAATAAGTAGTAATCCCGGCACAACATTCTAAACTGCAGAAATGAAAAACTTTTATTTAAAACATACAATTAAAAACTAGATGTCTATCTAGAACAACATGCAAGCAGAAAAAAAGTGTTCAGTTATTACAACTTGCTTTTTATTACAACTTTTAAAACAAGGAAAGAAACTAAACAGCAAGTGCGGCTAAAACTCCTGGGCTCCCTATCCGGGTTCAACTATATTCTCGGAATTCAGGTCGGGTCCGTAGTAAGAACTAAAAGCAAGCTCCTCGTCATCGCAGTCACCTAAAAATGTTGGTCTCCAGTCAGGAGGGGAGCAATGACATATATATCCATTCCAGTATTTTAATAAAATAATTAAAAATGCAAGGAGCAGTTTTAGAACATACTTTATCTTTCTAAATAATAATAAAGAATCAGTGAAGCAGTAATCTCTGAAAATTATAATGATGCAATCTATAACTAGCAATAGTGGTTTTGAGTGTGTAGCATACCGTGGCCGACTGGGGATAGAGATAATATATGTTCTAGTGAATACGGTCCGGTTCAGCCAAGTGAGGTGGGACTTCAGCTATCCACAATGAGGCAATAAGGGAGCTTTGACCACAGGTGCTAACACTACACCCCAATCCCAAGTCAATGAGTCAATTAACTAATCAATTGGATCTGAGCGGGATCCCGTGAGTCAGCGTCGATACAATATTTTTAATGATGCAATGTATTTAATTATCAACTAAAATAAAAGTTTGAATAATATGCAACTTGTCTTGGTTTTCTGGTGCTGTAGGTGACGACAGGAAAACACTCAAGCTAAAGTCCGGAACTGAACCCTACAATAAGTAAAACATGACTTAGTCGTCAGTCTAAGATTTTACTATATTTCTAATTAATCAACTTATTAATAATATAATAATAATCTAGACTCTAAAATCAATAATAACTATACTAAACCATTACTTAATTATAAAATATTTTAAAGAACCTCTAAATGAGAATATAGAGAAAAATACATTTTTTAGTAAATAATTAAAACTTGTCATTTCTTTAAATGGAATTATCATTAATTTAATTAATAATAAGTTCGTGCCAAAATTAGTAGTTATTTGATAATATAAAAATAATTGATGCAAAAAAAATACTATTTTATTATTTTTAATGTAATACACGTAATTAGCAATTACTAAATAAAACAATCTTTTAAATAAAGACTATTTATTTAATCTTTTAAATAAAGACTATTTATTTTAATAACGTTAAATAATAAACAGGTTTTTATTTTAATAAATAGAACTAATACTTTAGTTAGGTTTACTTATACACAAAATACCCTTTTTGGTAATGAAAATATTTTTGAAACTAAATAATATTTTATTTACGTAAAATAACTGTAACATATTTAATAAATGCTTTTAAGTCTAAAACATCATGATTATTATGATAATCACTTATTTAGCAATCATTTTATTTTTAAAAATATTTACTAAGGACAGTAATATTAACTACTAATTTAACCATTTATGTGAAACATCTATTTTAATTAAATTATAAATAATCAAAAAAATTTACGATGACCAAATAATTACTAGATAATTAAATAACCGTTAATTACCATCTAATTAATTAATTATATTAAAATAACTAATAATTAACATAATTGGGAAACTAATTATTCCAAAGTTGATAGAACTTTATTCTGTCAACTTTGGTCGGACAAGATTATGGATTTCTGCCTAATTTCTATTCTGGAAATAGAATGGGTTTCTGACAGAAACTACCAAAAAGCTGATGAAGGAGAACCGATGGGAGGCCTCGGACTTGGATTGGCGTACGAAGTGGCTCGAAACGTCGGAAAGCCGGGAAAAGAGTCGCACAAGGGCACAGAGGTCGTCGAACGACGGACACGTGGGGGCGCGTACGCGGGCGGCAGCACCAGGGAGTGCGCACGGTCGGGTGCAGGCGCGGTGAGCACCGGGGACGTCGGATTCGGGTGCGCGGGGGATAGCCTTGAGATGTGTCCGTGGGAGCTGGGTGGAACGAGGAACGTGGTGGCGCGATCGGTTCGGAAAATGGTGGAGCGTGGAGGAAGTTATGATAGAGTTTGTGAATTTTTTTGTGAGGGAGAAATGGTTCTGAGGGGAGACAAAAAGGGGTAGTGGTACGGTAAACTTGGATCGGAGAGTTAGAAGCGTTAAGTGGGATTGACACGGTGAGAGTGTGGTGAGTTGGGTTTGAGGGTTTGGGCTTTGGGTTGTTGTTGGGCTTGGGTTCAACTAAAAAAGCTCTAAATTAAAATAGCTAAATAATTCTAATATCTAAGCAAAAATTAATCAATTAATTTAACAATTACAATCAATTCCATTAATTAATCTTTTATAAAATAAAATTGTTTTTCCTATTTACCGACTAAAGATATAATAATAATAATAATAATAATAATAATAATAATGATAATGATTCTTCTAACTATTCTATAAATACTTAGCAAACAATTAATTATTATAAAAATTATTATCAATAAATTTTAATTTTGTGGATTTTATAGATTGCGTACAAATGGAAATCTCATGCATCATATATTACAAGTAACATTTGTTGCTATAAATGGTATCGTAAATCCATTTGTTGTTGCATGTAAATGTTGTTATATTATTTACAAATTCATTGTTGGAACTTGTAATTAGCATGTATGGTTGCTACTTTTGTTATTCATTGGAGCAATATTTGGTTGTGACTTTATTATCTATTCTACTATATAATATTAAAAAAAAATACTATATAATATAAAAACATGGTGGTAAAATTTTTGAATTCCTAAAATACCCTCGAGTATTTTATAAATACTTACATATCATTTATGTTCAAGAGTCAAAGCAATAAAGTTTTCTTTTTTCATACAACTCTTCATGTTCCAATGGTAATAAATTTTTCTGTCGTTACCATTTTTCAAATGTTATTATTCTCAATAGAAAATTTAAAAAAAAAAATCGTACTTCGAATATCTTGACATTGTAAAAGAAATCACACACACATGAATAGTCACCTAGAAAAGACAGAAAGACGACAGCAGACCTTAAGATATTCTAATTAAAATACGTACAAAACACGCACATGTAGATTAGTATTTAATAAAGAAAGAATCATTGTAAATGATGTAAATGATGTTATTACTATTGTAAGTGGTATTGTAGCCATTTTGACTGCGACAAATATTAATGGACTTTTGATCACAACAAATATTACGATAGTTGGAGGAGTTGTACAACAATTGTTGTACCAATTGCATCATATTTGAGAAGGGGCCTCGGATCTAATGGAGGTCACATTGCTCAAATGAGATGTCTGGGCTCCCCTTCTCAGTTATTGAGAGCTGTAATAATCTTACTTGATTTATCTCTTACTTTAGCTTAAAGATTAATTAAGAATTTCTTACTTAAAACTTGAAAAAAATTCTCAAGCGGTTTAAAACAAAAAGATTAATTAAGAACTTATTACTTGAAACTGCATCGCAAAAAAAATTCATAATAAAATTAATAAATAAATAAATAAACTTATTACTTGAAACTTAAAACTAAATTCACAGTTAAAATTAAATTTTAAGAGTTTCTTATTTTAAACTTAAAATTTTAATTTAAAAAATTATTCATTACTTAAAACCTAAAAATTATTCGCTAGAGGAAGGGCTTGAACCTTCGACCTGGTGGTTAACAGCCACACGCTCTAACCAACTGAGCTACTCCAGCTTACATTAAAAAAAAAATACTTTCTACTAAAATATCAGATAGTATTCACTCATTTATCTGAGCTTAATTACTGAATATTAATCCCCTATAATAGTTATTTATTAATATAAATTAGTTCTGATTACTTAATGGTTATTCGTAATCTTGATTATTAATTACTATAATAGTATTATTAACACCAATTTATTACTAATATTAATAGTATTAATTAATACTAAGTACTAATAGTAATTATTTCACACTTATATAAAATTACTTGATACTATTTTGTAAGACAGAAAATAACTACACAAATTCAAACCTCAATTCCAAACACATATACTAATGGGTTTGGGAAGGAAAAAGAACAAAATAGGGGAGGCGAGGCATGAACTATTATAGCCGTCAATAGTTCCTTCCCACGCCCACTTCCACCTTATTGGACTGTTGCTTTTTCAGTAGGAAGCATTGTATTAAAAATCGGACCCAACCAAACGGTTGGGTTGGTTTAATATCGATCAACTATTTTTTTTTTTCTCTAAAAATCTGGTCTCGCTGGTCGACTCGGTTGGTCAGACCACGTAATTGTTTGACAAATAGATTTTAAATCGATTTGATCATGACTTTTGATTTTTGTTTTGAACTTTACATACAATCAAAGTTAATATGTTTACTCTAATATGGTAAACATGCAAAACTTCTAAGTAGTATATATATAGTCGTGTACTATGTAATATATTCCATATAAAATTTAACATAACTGGTTCAACTCGGACTGGGCCAGTTTGACCCAACCCAATGTCCTAATTGATCGTTCTTCGGTCCAATTTTTAAAATCTTTGTTTGAAGTAAACAACCTTTAAGCCTGGAATCAATTTTGTCGCTAACTTTTACTTTTACTGGACTTCTTGATATTAAGGAATAAAATGTAGCAATTTGTCGAGGAGATTAATAGGATTGAACAAAAATATTTGAGCAACTACCATTTTGTCTAAAAAGAAAAAAAAAAACAACTCCAATTTTGGATTTGTATGAATGGATTTTGGACTTTTTTTTTAAGGGAAAATAAAAATTTTAAAAAGAGGGGCATTCCGAGAATCGAACTCGGGACCTCTTGCACCCAAAGCAAGAATCATGCCACTAGACCAAATGCCCATTTAATGATATGTCACTAGCTTAAATTTATATAATAAATACAACGTCACTACTCATTTAGCACCAAAACAATATCACTAGCATTTAAGAGAAGAAGGAAAATAAATCACACATTATTCATAAGCATATATAAAACGTCACTACCCATTCAGGCGGTGCAGGAGAGGACGGATCTTGCCGTTTAGGCGGTGCAGGGGTCGCAGCTGGCCATGGGCGATCAGCTTTCGAGGCTGGCGGCTCTTATGAATTCCACCAACTCTAGACTGCTAGCCAAGGAGCAGACACTTTCTGGTGTGCGTCGGCATCCACACTGATTGTATCGGTTCCACTGCCTCCTCCTCATTCTACTGATGAGTCGTCACCGGTAACGCTGACCCCAACACAGTATAGGTTCATGTTGTCCCAGATGCGGGGACTGCCTCCTCCTCCTCCTGACTTGGAGTAGTCCTTTATTGGACTTATTTTCATTCGTTGTGTTGCTGACCCATTATTGGGTCTTTATGTATTTATTTTATACATTTAGTGACAGTTTGTGTTATGTTGAGTCATTGTTGAAACATTATCGGACAAATCCTTTTTATAGCCGTTTGGTAGTAGATTTGTATCCACTCAGCTATTTCATGTCTTTTTGACCGTTGGATTCTATTTATTTGATTATTGGTAGTACATTTTTATCATTAGTCTCTATATTGGTTTACCGGTGTTGACTGTTCCACCGAAGGGGTCGGCGAACCCAAGGAATTCTACGGAGGGTTGCTCCGGGTCTATTATTTGCAAACTGTCATTTAAAATGCAGGTAGATTCTTGATGAAAAAAGCAAACATAATCCTTTTTTTTAAATTTAGCGACGCTTAGCGACGTTTACCGACGCATAGCGACGCCAAAGTACGTCGCTAAGGTGTATCCGTACGTCGCTAAACTGAAAAGTAAACGTCGCAGAACGTCGCTAGCCGACGCTACCTTGCTGATGTGGCAAATTCGACATGTCAGCAAAATAGTCAACTAATGTCGCTAATTTCGTCGCTATTTACATATCAGAACGTCGCTAGCCTGTGTAGGAGACGTCGCTGACTGTCGCCAGACGTCGCTAAAATTGTGACATGGCAAACCCAAATTGTCAGATTTAATGTCACTAAACGTCGCCGATTACGTCGCTAAACGTTGAACTGCCAACGACAATTAGCAACGAAAGATTACATCGCTAATTAGCAACGCGTTGTCGGCAAACGTCGCTAGCCACTAAAATGCTAGCGACGTTTGGACGTCGCAAAGTAACGTGGCCATGGCGACGAACAGTGACGGATTCTTTGTTAGCGACCATGTATTACACGACATGGCTGTTACGTCGCTAATTTCGTCGCTAAACGAAATCAACGACGTTTTTTTGCCGTTTAGTGACGTCCTCTGGCGTCGCTAATATGACTTATTTTGGTAGTGAATAGATGGCGCGCGTCACACTCATAGGTTGTTCTCCACATAGGTTGAGAATTCCACCCACTTCAACAACAGGTTACTCACCCAAGCAAAATAATTCAATTATGTCGAACCAAAGGTCTAACTTAAAATCGACCATATCTTAAATATTCCAAAATCATCATTTCTATTCTTTCAATAACAATACCATTCTTTCCATCTATTATGAGTATCCCAAGATGTTATCGCATTGTTTCGATCCATTCAGCTATCATCAATCAAATTACGAATGCGACCGGTTGTTTCTTGATTCCGATTCACATTGAGTACCACGACTGATTTCAATAATTTTTATAAACATTTCAATGTACTCACTTCACAATCTTTATTCAATTCAGATATCAATCCAAATTTTCCACGAGTCTTATTGCAATCAAATTCGATTTATACCATCATATAATATCAGAACATCATGAGTAATTGAAACTCTCTTTTATTTGTACAAGCCAACATACAATTATTCGAACAATTTTTTTACTGTAATACTTATTCCACAGAAGTTCAATTGCCAAATATAACTTCTGAATCTTCCAACGTATTCCACGATGCACTAAAGTCCATTTCAAGCCTGATCCTTCTTCTGTGGGATCCAGATCCGAGGGCAATGAAGTCGCCACAGTTATGCATGATATATACATATACATATATATATATATATATATATATATATATATATATATATATATATATATATATATATATATATATATATATATTATATATTAGAACTGGGTGAATTTTTATTGATTAGAAATGTAATTACATCAGGCCATTATTGATCACTACTCCTGTAGAAGAGGAGTTATCAGGAGTTATCTACTCATTCCCATACTATCTACATCATAGTCGATATTATGTATAATACCGATGTCAACCTTGCTCTATCCTTCAAACACTCGATTATTGCGCTCGCGCCAAATATGCCACATTGCAGAGGCTAGTCTTGCTCCAGCTTCTCTCACCCAGGTTGATCCTCTCGACTAGTTGTCCCGAATTAATTTTAAGGCATCATTGATGTCAGTTTCCACCACCGCTTGCAAACCCAATTTGGATACTTGGGTGTGTCATGCCCCGATCCCGTAGGGCTGATCGTCCTCGCTAAGGCGTGATGTCGCACGAGCCTAGATTGCGCTCGTGCAAGGCAGTTTCATAATGGCCGATTACAACAGCTTACAACGGGGTCGTCGCACAGAAGTCCCAAGTAGAAATATTGAATATACAAGGCAACACATGCATTGAAACAAAATCAGAATCTTTATTGATAATGAACATAAGATTACAAAGGCGCATAGCCAAGATTACAATCAGTCAAGCTCACTTTTCTCTCTGATTACAAGTCACTCAGCTCTCTCTCATTTCTTAATACAATTTGATGAGCCAACGAATGCTTCAAATAGGCGATATCCATACATTATGTCCTGTATAAGTTCCAACTCCAAGTGGCTGCACACCTCGAAAGTCCAAGGAACTCCATGCCTTGACGCATCCAAGCGAGCTTCGCGCCAACGAGCTTCTACCTGTGCCTGCACATGAAAACTGTATGGGTGTCAGTACTCAACTGTACTGGTGGAGTGAGCTCTTCGCCACCCATACAAAACTAACACGTTCATTTACTTTGTGCAACATAATCCCTTTATGATTGTCTTCCTATTCTTGCCTTATGATCGATTTTAGGACAGAGACTCTTGGTCTATTTGTGTCTCTAGACCATCACCATGCCATTGTACTGATAACTTGTTTATTGTTGTGCCTCTAGACCATTCTCGTGCTTGCAACATGAATGTACCAAATCGTGCTTGCCTTTCGTGCCATACTTTGGGACGCAACATGTTTCATGTCATCGATTTGGTCTATGCTTCAAACATTCGAGGTCATGCCACAAAATTCAACATGACTTAACTAAACTTGCCTTACGGTTCTTCCTGACTTAACTCGAGACGACTTAATCCTGACTTGTGGAACTTGTGTTGATGACACAAATACGACGTCACATTTGTGTCGAAGCACGTGCCCTTGCTATAGCCAAATCTTAGGCTCCGTAATGGTGTTGCAACTGTGCACACCTTCTTAACTCAATTCTTGCCGTACTTATGCTATCTTTTGATTTGACCGACACCGTGCATACGGATTGCCGCTTAGCACACTGACTCATCTATATGAAAGGTCACTAGCAATGTCAAACTATCTTGGACTTGGCTGGGGATAGACGGCGATCATCCAATGGGTAGCTAGCCAGTGGAAGCCCTGAATCTCCTATACGGTACATCCAGCATCCTGCTTTAGCCAACTCGCTTCCCCCAGGAAAGACATGATCCCGTGGCCCCGACGATCACGTCGAGGAAGACTACACCTTGTCGACAAGTTGTCCATGACCACGCACCTACGTTGACTTCTAGACTCGGCGTAAATGTAAGGCCTACAGATGATACAACTTGCATTTTCTTCCTTAAACTTCTTTATCCAAGTACATACTTTCCATTCTTCATACGAGACTCCCAAGCCACAGGATCGGTCTCGGCGACCAATGGTCGCGTGTACTTTATATTCTTTGAAACACAGGAAGCGAATATTGTATTGCCCTCCAGATAGACCTGAACAAACGTATTCATTTGTGTCTCATAGACCATGGCATACTTATCCTTGAACCGACCGTGGCTCGTATCTTAGACTGACTTGTGTTCTATGCGACACTATCGCCCAAGTCATACTTTATATGATGAGCCTTGAGATCGTATGACTATGTGACTTTCACAACCACAGAAAACATGGGACAATGATTGCTATGACTTCGATAGCCCAGCATAATTTTGTCTAACTTAGTCGTGCAACAACTTGACGAGCAAAGACTATGTCAAGCCTTGCACCATGGGAACATGTCGTGCACACGTTCAACTTGAACAACCAAGTTCTTTGTGTGCCTAGACTTATGCCACAAGTCGTGCGATACAACTTAACCCTTGGGACATCAAAGGCTATGTCAAGCCTTGAACGATGGGACCGTGCATGCTTTATCAAGCATTTATACGTGCGACGCCTATGACTTAGGCTAAGTTCATAGCTTTGTGGCAACTTAAACCAACTTTTCTTCTACCAAGCCACGGGACGAAGGATCGAGTGTTATTTTGAAAGTACGTCGTACGATATTTCTAAGCCGACCGTAGGACCTTTCCATGTTCTAACTCAGTCTGACCCAAGTTGAGATTATTCTCTTAGCTATGTGGATTTGTCTCTTTTATTATCAAGCCTACTTGTGCATTTGAAAACTTTCATTTTATTAGTGCGAAGGCCAAGCTGAGGCAAGTTCACCAAATCTACCCACCTGAGCGAGGAGTCGTCCTGACCGAGCGAGACTTCGAGCAGGTCGTTGCATGGCTAAGTCCAACGTCATTGGCGTTTTGATCCTTCTGATTGAGCTGAGCAAGACGGGACATTACAGGGTGAGCCATATATTTTTTGTTAGTAGGCAGTTGAAGAAAATATGCTCAATTGACTCCAAATCTTGAGTACACAGCGGGCATGTGGGATCCTGCACTCCAAACCTTTGCAGTCTGTCTTTTATAAGTAATCTTCTAAGCATGAGTTTATACATGCACAACTGCATTTTGCGGGGGATGCCTTTCATCTAAACCATATCTGCGTGATCTACTCGATCTCGATGAACTCATATTTTGTCTTAACTTATCTTCTGATTCAACTCATTAGCCAAGGGCACACCCATCTATCCCGTCTCATAAAAAGGTTAATATATATTTTGCCTCTTGATGACACTCGAGGCTTGTCGCGCCCGTCTGTGTGTGCCAAGCAGCCATCGCCCATTAGTAATGAGAATATCTATATGGTCTCCTTTGTGCGCCTCCCTGTCCATATTATTGTCGATGATTTGTAGTAAGGATTTGTGACCGATCCACGGATCGAGCCAGAGGTCTGTATCTCTTCCATCTTTGAAGACTAAAGCCAGTAGGACTTTAATATCCTCTCTGTGTCTGAGGATGTAATGACCATTGTTCGTATTACGTATCTCGGTATACGTGTACGTATTTAGACCCATATTGCATGTCTCCTTGGTTGGTTCGGCCCAACTTGACTTGGTTCGGCTTGGTTTGTATGGTTCGGTTTTATGTGAACCACTCCCACCTACCACCACTTTCATTAAATATCCCACCTACCACTACCCCCCCTTCATTAAATATCCCACTAACATTTCTCTCTCTTCATTACTTCTTCTTCCCCACCATTACTTCTTCAACCACCAGAGAGAGATAGAGAGAGAGGGAGAGCTTAGGCAAGTGCACCTTGCTTCATGAAGGAAGTCTATTTTTATTGTTCCATTTGTCTTCCTCATGTGTCTCTAAACCACTTTAGTACTTGATATTTTTTATTTCCGTGGTTAACTTCTTGTAAATCTAGTTTTGTGGTATTTTCGGTTTCCAGAATTTTGATCCATCAAACTTGCATATTTTGCTAAGTTGATGATCCCAGGTTGCCGAGGATTTCGTTTGGTCCAAATCTGACCTACGGGATTTTGCCCTGGCCGCATGGCCATTTACTCAGGAGCCGCATGGCTTATATAGAATCGTATTAATTAATATCGTATACACTTGCAGTTGCTTGCAAGTGTTAATTGTAGCCGCATGGGAGCATACATGGCCACCTTGGCATTAAATGCATGCACGTGGGAGCTAAGCTTAGCATTAATGCTTGGCCCCATTATCATGGCTTAGCATTTAATGCTTGCACCCATAGCCTTGCATGCATCAGCACCCAAGTAAGCCGCAGATGCATGCAATATTTTGCACGCAATATTCTAACGTGCATTTAATGCATGCAATATTTTAATACATTTTTTCCAAATACATACACTAAATGCGTTCAGCCGCATAGAGGAGCAAAGTGGACCGCATGCCTATTCAATGCATATAATAATGCATTATATCATTAGCACAGCCGCATAGCCTTGCTTTAATGAATTTGCTTTAATGCAATTGTTTAATGCCTTTTTCCAAGCACAGCCGCATGCATTCTCTACAAATCAATGCAATCAAATGCATATAATAATGTATTTTCTCCAAGTGAGCCGCATAGGCTAATGCATATAATAATGCATTTTTTCCAAGCAGCCGCATAGGCTTGAATCCATGCCATTTTGTCCTTACATGCATTATGCTTGGAAGCCCAGCCGCATAGGCTCCTGGAAGTATAATACTTATACATTTAAGACCTTACTTTATACTTATGCATTTAAGATCTTAGTTTAATACTTATGCATTTAAAGACCTTACTTTATACCTTTTTCATTTAAGTCCTTACTTTAAGACTTAATGCATTTAAAGCATTTAAGCCCACAAGCACCAGCCGCATAGAATGGATTAAATGCATTTTTGTATTTTAGTCCCTTTAATGCATGTAATGCATTTAAATCCATTGGAATGCATTAAATGCACTTAATGCATTTAAGTCTTTAAGAAGGCATTGAATGCATGTAATGCATAAGTCCATAAGCAAGTAATGCATTTTCTTACTGCAATTTCTTAAGCCAGCCGCATATGGCTCCCCTCGGCCGCATGCATATTAATGTAATATTTTAATGCATACAAGCATACATTAACATATATATTAATATATTATTTAGCGTATATTAATATAAGGTATATTAATATATTTTGTATATTAAAATATATTAATATAATGTATTTAATGTATTAATGCATTACATTAATGCATTATATATATTTGCCTGCTAGCATGCATGTGTATAGATTTTGCCCAGCCGCATATGGCCAAGTGACAGTTGGCCGCATGGAAATTTTTCGAGCCGCGAGAGTCCCCCGCAGCCCTTGTCCCTTCTAATATTCAAGTACTAAATGTGTACTTGTGCTAAATTCATTGTTCCCTGACACGATGGTGACCCGTTGTGGTACACTTTTGACATAACATGATAGTGGCCCGACGTGACGTACTCCTGATAGTGAGCATGACATGACAAGATTGAATGACCTGGACACCGTGGATGATTATGTTTGTACAATTAACCGGTAATGTTTGCATCATGTCTAGGACAGGGATCCCTGAGTACCACGGTAAGGGATACCCACTGTAAATGGCTAAGGCTAATAACTAGAATAATTCAGTAGTCATGAGAGATGTTCTCCAGCTACAGGCGATCCCGTTATCCCGGCCACCATTGTGGACTTGCAGCCTGTCGACGAGTAGGGCACAAGTCTGAATTCATTGATATATGGAAAGAACAATGTACTGGTAAATAAACCCAAGTCGTCTGGATAACCTGGATTAGCTGCAGGGCTTGTGGCTGGAGGAATATCTCACTGCATGTGGTGTTAACCCTAGCTAGCTAATGTAGAAAGCCATAGTCATTGATTGGCCGAAAGCGATTATATGGTATGGTTTTCAATGTTCGATTATTGCAAGCTTGATCGCATGATTGTCACTTTTAACAATAAAGATCAGAGGCTAAGTTCGGTTCAGGAGAAGGGTTACAATCCCGGTCCTTGTTTGGTTTAAGGGTTGTAACCTGGCTTCCGAAGCAGTTCTAAGTCCTCTTTTCGTTTATTGTCTTATTTGCACCACACGTCATGCCTATAATGTTTTACCTTACCAACAAGATTGGAGACGGAGTTCTATTCAGGTGAAGGGTTACAACTCCGGTCCTTGTTTGGTTTAAGGGTTGTGACCTGGCTACTTGAATGGTTCCCTCGTACTCCATTATGACGGTTGTTATTCTTTTACTTTCAGTTCTTTTAACTGCTTTAATATATTTTCTGATGTGTTGGTTTTAGTTCTTAAGTGAAGCCTCCTTTGTGGCACTTGCTCTTTCTGGGATCTGACCCAGCTGGTTTTGTGTGGCCAGATTTTGGAGCTACCTCAGAGGATCTACCGACCTTCCAGTCCGATGGTGACCATCAGACGTGACCAGGGCAACGAGTGGGTTTATTTTTGCTCTCCCACTCTATTGTAAAGAATTTATTTTGAGGCATTTAGTCGGCGAGCACCTGTTAGCTCGTATTGCATACCCTATTATTGTCTGCCTACGGGCTGTAGCATGATTGACATATCCTAGGGTTGATCAGGTATAACTAAACTCTTGCTAGTCCTCATATTTTGTAACGACTAGCTTCATGATCAGCTGGATATGTAATATTTGGGACACCTTACTATTGTATATTTGGTGATCTTCCATCTTGTAAACTTTACTTGCTTGCTTGAGATTGAGACAATTAGGCTTGTTATTGACCATAGGAGACTGATGGATTGTAGTTAAACCCTCATATATCTAGACAGCCGTGACCGTATAGTGGGGTGGATTCCATTTCATTATACGTAGCTGGCTATGTATGCCCCCGCTCTCCAGTATTCTGGTTCTGGGGCGTTACATGGTTTAAGTGGTGGCCCATGCAGGTCTTGTAAATCAAGATATGTGAGGGTTACCGAATAGATGTCTCAATCAGCACTCGCCTTTGATCCCTGCCCGACTTTTCTAATCTCTGAGATTCTCGACCTGAACACATGCTTGTATCGTTGAATCTGTCTTGGTCCTTCCTTATTGTTTCCTATGTCGTCTTCTTCAGCGGCATTGTTCCTGGACCTGCCGATCAGCAAGGCGAAGCGCATCCTGTGGACCAGCAGTAACAAGAAGACCAGGTTCAGCACTCAGGAGCAGCCTCGAGGGCCATGCCTTCCAGAGATCCAGAACCCCCGGTGCAGTCAGCCCAGCCCGCGAGGCAGGATGATGGAGCCTTGGTTGGAATTATCAGGGAGTTGCTTGTATCGCAGGATCGTCGAGGAGATGCCTTGCATCAGGCCGTGGCAGATGCTCTGGGCAGAGGTGGACATCATGGGAACAGTGCTGCGAACAGTTTCAAGCGCCTGAACCCTCCATTCTTCGATGGCAGCGAAGATGCTATCGCTGCTGATGCGTGGATTCAGGACACAGAAGTGATATTAGAAGCAGCGAAGACCCCAGAAGACGAGAAGGTGGCCGTGGTGCGCCTGCAGTTATTGGATCTAGCCCGCAGCTGGTGGGCGGCTCAGGCCGTTGGACTAGCGGCGCCTATTGCCTGGGCAGTATTCCGTGAGAGGTTCCAGACCAAGTACTTCGATGCGGTGGCTCGGTACGATCTTCAGACCAAGTTTACCAATTTGAAGCAGATGGACAGGACGGTCGATGGATATGCGGCCGAGTTTTCCAGGCTTAGTCGGTTTGCTCCCACCTTGGTGGCGACCGAGTTCGATAGAGCCCATCAATTTCAACAGGGACTCCACCTGGAGATTTTGCTGGCAGTAGAGCAGTTCGAGCATCAGACTTTTGATTCGGTATTGAGGGCAGCTAGGAGGCATGAGTATACCTCCCAGAGGATTGTGGACAGGACCGGAGGTCGAAAGCGATCTCACGGCCAGATGAATCAGTCATCAGCCCCAGCCCCGGCAGCTAGAGCTTTAACCATTGGAGCTCCGAGGAGGGCAGCTTCAGTTACGTCGGTTCACCATTCAACACCGACGTACCCTCAGCAGCAGAAGCAGAAGCAGTCTTCCCCCATGGGCTGCTCTTATTGTGGGAAGCCTGGACATGTTGTTTCAGAGTGTCGTAAGGCTAGAGGATTGTGTTTGCTTTGTGGAGCGCCAGACCACAAGGTAGGGTCCTGCCCGTTCAGGACTGACTCATCACCAGCCAGGACCATTTCATCAGTTAGGGGACCAGCCCCAGTACCAGTCCAGCAGCAGTTTCCATCCCCAAGGCCGTTGCCGACGCAGACCCAGGCTTTTCATCAGCAAAGGCCTCAGCAGTTTGCCCAGGCGCAGGCCCAGAATAGGCAGCGAGAATTCCAGCAGAGAGGGCCGGCACCCAGAGGACATGGTCAAGTGTTGGCTTTAACCATGGGAGAAGAAGGAGTAGCACCAGGTGAGGTAGTGGCAGGTACTATTCTCGTCAACACATTTCCCACTTCAGTGTTATTTGATTTTGGTGCATCGTATTCATTTATGTCTGCACGATTCGCGACACGGATAGGACTGGAGCCCGAGTTACTATCAGTAAGGCTCAATATACTTACTGGTAATGGTCTTGTGGGAGTAGATAGAGTGTTTTCCTCGTGTCAAATCGTGATTAGCGGTAGAGAGCTTTTCGCTAGGCTGATAGAATTCCCGATGGCCGATTATGATGTGGTCTTAGGGATGGATTGGTTGAGAGACCAGTATGCTAGGATAGACTGCCATATTGGTAGAGTTGTTTTTAGCATTCCAGGCGAGCCGAAGTTTTCCTTTTCTCGAGGCAAAGTTGAACCTTCTCCTCCAGTATTGCGGATGGCGGTAGCAGCAGTGCAGTTGTCCCGGATAGTCGAGGAATTTCCAGATGTTTTCTCGGAAGAGCTTCCAGAGATGCCGCCAGAACGGAAGATCGAGTTCACTATCGACTTGATTCCCGGGACAGCACCAGTGTTAGAGAGAGTCTACAGGATGGCGCCGTCAGAATTGAAGGTATTGTATAAGATGATTGAAGAACTCCGGACCAAGGGATTCATTCGTACAAGTGGATCGCCTTGGGGAGCCCCGATGCTTCTTGTGAAGAAGAAGGACGGTACATCCAGATTATGTGTTGACTATCGTACCTTGAACTCAGTGAAAATCAAGAACAGATATCCTCTCCCAAGGATAGATGACTTGTTTGATCAACTCAGAGGAGCGGCAGTATTCTCGAAGATTGATTTGCGGTCAGGGTACCACCTGTAGTGCCCCGCTCCTCGCGGTCCACTATGTAATACCTACGGCTTGCTGACTCAGTCTCGAACTGAGTCTTTGGTGAAACCTTTGCCGGTATCGATTGATCACGGATGAAATGCAATGAACCTTTCCAATTGATGGATTGGCTTCTATTGAAATGAATCCAAGAGTTTTGCTGAATGTTTTCTCTTCGCTGCTTGGTTTTGATGAATGCGTTTTCGTGTTGGTTTTCGATGATTGGTTTTCATTGTTCGCTTTCATCGCATTTCGCATTCATTCTGAATCTTGAGAGAAAGAGACGAAGTATGCTAATCAACTATTGGTGCCATTGTAGGCCGCATGAATTGTTCGTGAACGGCACGTAAAGTCCCTCCTTCTCTCTACTAAGATTCATCTCGGTGAGTTGCTTGAACCGGGCTTGCATTTATTTGTACGCCCTAATAAAAATGATCTCTAGTCTACTCTGTTGCCTTGTCCCTGTGATCAACGATGCCTCAATAACAAAAGATAAGAGAAGATAATGAATGAATCATATGTAAAATGGAACTGTCGCTTGCTTGCTTCAATATGAACTGTATGCTCTTATGAATTGCCTAAAAGAGATAGCTCGGTATGGAAATCACGGCTTGACCGTGCAAGAAGAAGAAGAGAATGGAAATGTTTACAAGTTGCTAGGCTCGTGCATAGTAGAATTATCTGATAGCTGCATTCGCATTGGTCTAGACAACTTGTGCACAAGGAGGTAATCTCTCGATCGATTCTGGGGGCACCTGGAGTCGATCGGCCTAGGAGAGAACAGGACACTTGGGGCTAGAAGTTCCCGCAGAAAAATGGTGTTAGTCTATTAGTAGTTGGGCAAGAATTTCCAATTGCTAGTAATGGGAATACCCATGGACCACAATAGTTAGGTTCATGCATATAGATAGAGATTTATTGCAAGCCTAACATGCAGGGACGGAAATGAGAATGTTTAATATATGCAAATTGTGCTAACCTGTTTTGTGCAGGGATGACTGTCGGCGTTGGTAAGTTGGCTATGAATTTTCTGCTGTCATGTTTCTTATGAATTGTTAAAAAGAACCTAGACAAGTAGAAAGAGCACTAGTAAATATGTAGCTTCACATGTTGAATTAGTGCAGATATTTGTGAGTTTCGACGAAGAGCCGCTCGCCAGTACATGATGTGTGCTGACCCACGTTGTGGGCATCCTTTTCAGAAAGCAAAGGAGACAAGGGGATTTCAAGGAGGCACTAAAGCTCGTCTAGCCCAGTAGAGCTGCGGACTGCCTCAAAGCTTTCTTTTATTTCAAGTCAAGTTCAAGTTTCTTTTCCTTCTGAAGGTGTCTTTCAATTCCAGCTTGTAATAAAGGGATATCATGTATGGGCATTGTGGCTAATTTCAAAAGAGTGTTTCAAAGAATATCTTGTAGCCAAATTATAAGGCAAATCTGAGTTCGCAAAGCTTTGTACTTGTATTCCAATCAAGCTATCAATAAAATGAGTATTTCCATTCCAAATCTCTGTGTTCAATATTTGGTTTTCTGCAATGGGTGCGTGCGTGTGTTTTGCTTAACTAATGGGTGCGTGCGTGTGTTTTTGCTTGACTAGTTATTTTGTGCAGGTACATGGCCTTGTGCAAGCGCAACTTAGGCTTGCACGGCATCACGCCTTAGCGAGGACGATCGATCCCGCAGGGATCCAGGCAAGACGGACGACCCTAGCGGGATCGGAGCGTGACAAAGTGGTATCAGAGCACAGTTTTACGTCCTTGGCCTCTTGCAAATATCGTTTTCAAAAAGTATATAAAGTACTTTGACGGCTTTCAAAAGTGTCCTGATTTTGAGTTATGAAAACCAATGCCCCATACAATAAGTCCATAATATTTTATGAGACTGACAGAAGTTATACTATTTTGTAGAGAAATGGCTCCTCCTCGTCCATCTGGCTCGACCGATCCGGTAGAACGGATCATGAGAATGTTGGAGCTGCAGAGGCAGGATAGCGAGGAAAACAACCAAATTCATCAGGCCCGAGCGGCTGCCCAACAAAAGCAGTTGGATGCCTTAACCCAGCTTGTCACGGCGCTTGCGGCAAATCAAAATGCCACCGCAGCGACGGAACAGACGGGAACGCCCGAGATCGAGCCCGTAGAGGGTGATGAGCCCCAGCCAGCGCAAAGGCACACTGTCTTTAGGCCAAAGGACTTCTTGGATGCGAAACCTCCGGAATTTGAAGGCAGGACGTCACCCGACAAGGTGATGGACTGGATAGATAAAATGGAGAGTCTGTTCGCGTTCATAGGAGTTCCAAGTAGCAAAAAGGTAGTTTGTGCCGTTATGCTCCTACGGCTGCGGGCGAAGGATTGGTGGAAGACGAAAAAGCCGGCGCTACTCGCAACGGCTAGGAATGGGAAGATCTCATGGGCCTCCTTCAAGAAGGCGTTTCTGGATCAATATCTGCCTCCAGCCATGAGCAAGAAGATGGAGGATGACTTCATCACACTGAAACAGAGAGATATGTCCGTGGAGGACTATGAATCCGAATTTGCTAAACTAGCAAATTTTGCCGCTGCTTTGCCCCCCACGGAACAGTCTCGCATAAATCGATTCGTTGATGGTCTGAATAACAACATCCAGTTAAGTGTGCTGAATCGAGAATGCGGGTCCTATTCTCAAGCCTTTGAAGCGGCGCTACAGGTGGAACAATTCCAGCAAAAGAAGGCGTCAGCAAAGACGCAGAACAGTCGGAATCAGCCCGCCAAAAGATATCATGACGGGGAGAAAAAGACTGACGGAGAAAAGAAGACTGGCGGGGAACAATATAATAAGCCCGTGTGCGCTTTCTGCGGTAGGCATGGACACATAAAGGAAGTTTGCCGTTCTGCCAACGGAGAGTGTTTCAACTGTGGTCAAAAGGGCCACCGTGCTATAAATTGCCAGAATAAGAGAGTTCGGTCGCTGAACAACAACGACACTGAAGAGCGTGGGCAGCTGCCAGGCCCACCGCCCCTTCGAGACCACTCGAAGAACCAGCCACAGCGGACTAATGCGCGCGTCTACAATCTCTCCACGTTGCTTGACCCAGAATGCAACACTAGTGGAGGTGAGTTTTGTTTCTTAAGTTTTGAGGACAAAACTTTTTCTCAGTGGGTTATTATGTAGTGCCCCGCTCCTCGCGGTCCACTATGTAATACCTACGGCTTGCTGACTCAGTCTCGAACTGAGTCTTTGGTGAAACCTTTGCCGGTATCGATTGATCACGGATGAAATGCAATGAACCTTTCCAATTGATGGATTGGCTTCTATTGAAATGAATCCAAGAGTTTTGCTGAATGTTTTCTCTTCGCTGCTTGGTTTTGATGAATGCGTTTTCGTGTTGGTTTTCGATGATTGGTTTTTATTGTTCGCTTTCATCGCATTTCGCATTCATTCTGAATCTTGAGAGAAAGAGACGAAGTATGCTAATCAACTATTGGTGCCATTATAGGCCGCATGAATTGTTCGTGAACGGCGCGTGAAGTCCCTCCTTCTCTCTACTAAGATTCATCTCGGTGAGTTACTTGAACCGGGCTTGCATTTATTTGTACGCCCTAATAAAAATGATCTCTAGTCTACTCTGTTGCCTTGTCCCTGTGATCAACGATGCCTCAATAACAAAAGATAAGAGAAGATAATGAATGAATCATATGTAAAATGGAACTGTCGCTTGCTTGCTTCAATATGAACTGTATGCTCTTATGAATTGCCTAAAATAGATAGCTCGGTATGGAAATCACGGCTTGACCGTGCAAGAAGAAGAAGAGAATGGAAATGTTTACAAGTTGCTAGGCTCGTGCATAGTAGAATTATCTGATAGCTGTATTCGTATTGGTCTAGACAACTTGTGCACAAGGAGGTAATCTCTCGATCGATTCTGGGGGCACCTGGAGTCGATCAGCCTAGGAGAGAACATGACACTTGGGGCTAGAAGTCCCCGCAGAAAAAGGGTGTTAGTCTATTAGTAGTTGGGCAAGAAGTTCCAATTGCTAGTAATGGGAATACCCATGGACCACAATAGTTAGGTTCATGCATATAGATAGAGATTTATTGCAAGCCTAACATGCAGGGACGAAAATGAGAATGTTTAATATATGCAAATTGTGCTAACCTGTTTTGTGCAGGGATGACTGTCGGCGTTGGTAAGTTGGCTATGAATTTTCTGCTGTCATGTTTCTTATGAATTGTTAAAAAGAACCTAGACAAGTAGAAAGAGCACTAGTAAATATGTAGCTTCACATGTTGAATTAGTGCAGATATTTGTGAGTTTCGGCGAAGAGCCGCTCGCCAGTACATGATGTGTGCTGACCCACGTTGTGGGCATCCTTTTCAGAAAGCAAAGGAGACAAGGGGATTTCAAGGAGGCACTAAAGCTCGTCTAGCCCAGTAGAGCTGCGGACTGCCTCAAAGCTTTCTTTTATTTCAAGTCAAGTTCAAGTTTCTTTTCCTTCTGAAGGTGTCTTTTAATTCCAGCTTGTAATAAAGGGATATCATGTATGGGCATTGTGGCTAATTTCAAAAGAGTGTTTCAAAGAATATCTTGTAGCCAAATTATAAGGCAAATCTGAGTTCGCAAAGCTTTGTACTTGTATTCCAATCAAGCTATCAATAAAATGAGTATTTCTATTCCAAATCTCTGTGTTCAATATTTGGTTTTCTGCAATGGGTGCGTGCGTGTGTTTTGCTTAACTAATGGGTGCGTGCGTGTGTTTTTGCTTGACTAGTTGTTTTGTGCAGGTACATGGCCTTGTGCAAGCGCAACTTAGGCTTGCACGGCATCATGCCTTAGCGAGGACGATCGATCCCGCAGGGATCCAGGCAAGACGGACGACCCTAGCGGGATCGGGGCGTGACACCACCAGATCAGAGTCAGAGAGCAGGACATCCCGAAGACAGCTTTTCGATCTAGATATGGGCATTGGGAATTCCTTGTTATGCCCTTTGGAGCGACCAATGCGCCGGCGGTATTCATGGACCTCATGAATCGTATTTTCATGCCTTATTTGGATCAGTTCGTGATCGTATTCATAGACGATATCCTGGTCTATAGCAAGAGTGAAGCGGAGCATGAGCAGCATCTTAGAGTTGTCCTCCAGATTCTCCGAGAGCACCAGTTGTATGCCAAGTTTAGTAAGTACGAGTTCTGGCTCGATCGCATTTCATACTTGGGTTATATCATTACCAAGGGTGGAGTGGAAGTGGATCCCCAGAAGATAGTGGCTATTGAAACATGGCCAGTGCCCCGCACAGCTGTAGAAGTTCACAGTTTTTTTGGATTGGCCGACTATTACAGGAGATTTGTTTCAGACTTTGTTCGGATTTCAGTGCCATTGACGCAGTTGACCCGCAAGGATGTGCAGTTTGCTTGGACAGCAGAATGTCAAGAATCTTTTGAGAAGCTGAAGCGAGGCTTGATGACGGCACCCGTTCTCACACTTCCAGATGGGACCGGAGGATTTTTAGTGTACTGTGACGCTTCAGGTAAGGGTTTAGGATGTGTTTTGATGCAACATGGGAAGGTAATAGCTTATGCGTCACGTCAACTTCGTGATCATGAGAGGAATTACCCAACCCATGACTTGGAGCTGGCAGCTGTAGTGTTTGCACTTAAGTTGTGGAGACACTACTTGTATGGAGATAAGGTGGAGATATTCACCGACCACAAGAGTCTGAAGTATGTTTTCACCCAGAAGGACCTTAACATGCGTCAGAGAAGATAGCTAGAGCTGCTTGTGGATTATGACGTCAACCTGCAGTATCACCTTGGGAAGGCCAACGTTGTTGCAGATGTATTGAGCAGGAGGGCCGGAGTTTATTTTTTGACAGTGCAACCAGAGTTGTTGGCAGATCTTCAGAAGATGGGTATAGAAGTTGTCCTTCCTACCAATGTGGCATTGATGGCCAGCATGCAAGTGCAGTCCAGTATAGTTGAGAGGATCAAGATAGCTCAGTCCTTCGATTCTAAGCTTCAGCGGCTTAGAGCAGAATGTGAAGCGGGTCGACGACCAGAATTATGTATTTATGAAGACGGTACAATGCGACATGGTAAGCGTCTTTGTGTACCCAATGGAGATATCAGACAGGAGATGATGGCGGAAGCCTACCGTTCTCAGTAATCGATTCATCCCGGTGGCACGAAGATGTACCGTGATATCCGTCAGCACTTTTGGTGGAATGGCATGAAGAGGGAGATAGCTCGGTTTGTCTCTCGGTGTTTGGTTTGCCAACAAGTTAAGGCTGAACACCAGAGGCTAGCTGGACTTCTTCAGCCCTTGCCGATTCCAGAATGGAAGTGGGAGCATGTAACCATGGATTTCGTGACTGGATTACCTAGATCTCCAGCCGGTAGAGATACTATTTGGGTTATAGTTGACAGACTCACGAAGGTGGCTCACTTTCTCCCATTCATAGTGGGTCAGTCAACGGCCCAGCTAGCAGAGATGTATCTTCGGCAGATTGTCAGATTCTACGGAGTACCAGTCAGTATCATCTCGGACCGAGATTCAAGATTTATGTCACACTTTTGGCGTAGCTTGCAAGAGAGTTTGGGAACTCGCCTCCAATTCAGCTCAGCATATCACCCGCAAACAGATGGTTAGTCGAAACGCACGATCCAGACTCTTGAGGATATGTTGAGATCTTGTACACTCGACTTCGGTGGTTCGTGGGAAGATCACCTGCACCTGGTAGAGTTCTCGTACAACAACAGTTTCCAAGCCAGTATCCAGATGGCTCCATTCGAGGCACTGTATGGTAGGAAGTGCAGATCCCCACTAGCATGGAACGATATGGGAGAGAGACAGATGCTTGGTCCAGAGATGATCGCTCAGACCGTTGAAGTGATCAGAAGAGTCAGAGATCATCTTCGCGTTGCACAAGATCGTCAGCGCCATTGGGCCGATTCTCATCGGCGTCCCCTTGAATTTTCTGTCGGCGACCATGTATTCCTGAGGATCTCGCCTAACCGTGGCGTCATTCGTTTCGGCGTACGGAGAAAGCTTAGTCCTAGGTATATAGGGCCGTTCGATATTCTGGAGCGAGTAGGAGATGTGTCCTATCGTCTCGCTCTTCCACCGTCTCTGAGTGAGGTACATGACGTGTTCCACGTATCCCAACTAAGACGATATATCCCAGACCCGAGCCACATCCTGGATCATTCGGAATTGGTTGTTGGTACCAACCTTTCGTATGAGGAGAGGCCCGTATCCATATTGGACCAAAGAGAGAAGATACTCAAGAACAAGACTATCAAGTTAGTCCGTGTTGCTTGGGGTCATCACTTATTGGGAGAGTCAACGTGGGAGCGTGAGGATGATATTCGATCGCGATATCCTGACCTGTTTGGCTCATGAGGTATAATATCTTTCCTATGCCTCATGTCTTCGATTCCTTGCTTGTACGAATAATTGCTTGATTGTTTGACTAGTATAGCTTGCCTGTGAGTAGTATAGTTTGTCCTTGCATCTCTAGCCACTTGATTAAATTCCGAGGATGAAATTCTTTTAAGGTGGGTAGAGTTGTAATGACCATTGTTTGTATTACGTATCTCGGTATACGTGTACATATTTAGACCCATATTGCATGTCTCCTTGGTTGGTTCGGCCCAACTTGACTTGGTTCGGCTTGGTTTGCATGGTTCGGTTTTATGTGAACCACTCCCACCTACCAAACCACTTTCATTAAATATTCCACCTACCACCACTTTTATTAAATATCCCACCTACCACCACCCCCCTTCATTAAATATTCTACTAACATTTCTCTCTCTTCATTACTTCTTCCCCACCATTACTTCTTCAACCACCAGAGAGAGATAGAGAGAGAGGAAGAGCTTAGGCAAGTGCACCTTGCTTCATGGAGGAAGTCCATTTTTATTGTTCCATTTGTCTTCCTCATGTGTCTCTAAACCACTTTAGTACTTGATATTTTTCATTTCCATGATTAACTTCTTGTAAATCTAGTTTTGTGGTATTTTCGGTTTCCAGAATTTTGATCCATCAAACTTGCATATTTTGCTAAGTTGATGATCCCAGGTTGCCGAGGATTTCGTTTGGTCCAAATCTGACCTATGGGATTTTGTCCTGGCCGCATGGCCATTTACTCAGGAGCCGCATGGCTTATATAGAATCGTATTAATTAATATCGTATACACTTGCAGTTGCTTGCAAGTGTTAATTGTAGCCGCATGGGAGCATACATGGCCACCTTGGCATTAAATGCATGAACGTGGGAGCTAAGCTTAGCATTAATGCTTGGCCCTATTATCATGGCTTAGCATTTAATGCTTGCACCCATAGCCTTGCATGCATCAGCACCCAAGTAAGCCGCAGATGCATGCAATATTTTGCACGCAATATTCTAACGTGCATTTAATGCATGCAATATTTTAATGCATTTTTTCCAAATACATACACTAAATGCGTTCAGCCGCATGGAGGAGCAAAGTGGACCGCATGCCTATTCAATGCATATAATAATGCATTATATCATTAGCACAGCCGCATAGCCTTGCTTTAATGAATTTGCTTTAATGCAATTGTTTAATACATTTTTCCAAGCACAGCCGCATGCATTCTCTACAAATCAATGCAATCAAATACATATAATAATGCATTTTCTCCAAGTGAGCCGCATAGGCTAATGCATATAATAATGCATTTTTTCCAAGCAGCCGCATAGGCTTGAATCCATGCCATTTTGTCCTTACATGCATTATGCTTGGAAGCCCAGCCGCATAGGCTCCTGGAAGTATAATACTTATACATTTAAGACCTTACTTTATACTTATGCATTTAAGACCTTAGTTTAATACTTATGCATTTAAAGACCTTACTTTATACCTTTTTCATTTAAGTCCTTACTTTAAGACTTAATGCATTTAAAGCATTTAAGCCCACAAGCACCAGCCGCATAGAATGGATTAAATGCATTTTTGCATTTTAGTCCCTTTAATGCATGTAATGCATTTAAATCCATTGGAATGCATTAAATGCACTTAATGCATTTAAGTCTTTAAGAAGACATTTAATGCATGT
The DNA here is from genome assembly GCA_029216955.1 of Iris pallida. Classification (NCBI taxonomy): domain Eukaryota; kingdom Viridiplantae; phylum Streptophyta; class Magnoliopsida; order Asparagales; family Iridaceae; genus Iris; species Iris pallida. The sequence continues at coordinate 22,964,129 of JANAVB010004599.1, read as the reverse complement.
AATGCATAAGTCCATAAGCAAGTAATGCATTTTCTTACTGCAATTTCTTAAGCCAGCCGCATATAGCTCCCCTCAGCCGCATGCATATTAATGCAATATTTTAATGCATGCAAGCATACATTAACATATATATTAATATATTATTTAGCATATATTAATATAAGGTATATTAATATATTTTGTATATTAAAATATATTAATATAATGTATTTAATGTATTAATGCATTACATTAATGCATTATATACATTTGCCTGCTAGCATGCATATGTATAGATTTTGCCCAGCCGCATATGGCCAATTGACAGTTGGCCGCATGGAAATTTTTCGAGCCGCGAGAGTCCCCCGCAGCCCTTGTCCCTTCTAATATTCAAGTACTAAATGTGTACTTATGCTAAATTCATTGTTCTCTGACACGATGGTGATCCATTGTGGTGCACTTTTGACATGACATGATAGTGGCCCGACGTGGCGCACTCCTGATAGTGAGCATGACATGACAAGATTGAATGGCCTGGACACCGTGGATGATTGTGTTTGTACAATTAACCGGTAATGTTTGTATCATATCTAGGACAGGGATCCCTGAGTACCACGGTAAGGGATACCCACTATAAATGGCTAAGGCTAATAACTAAAATAATTCAGTAGTCATGAGAGATGTTCTCCAGCTACAGGCGATCCCGTTATCCCGGCCACCATTGTGGACTTGCAGCCTGCCGACGAGTAGGGCACAAGTCTGAATTCATTGATATATGGAAAGAACAATGTACTGGTAAATGAACCCCAGTCGCCTAGATAACCTGGATTAGCTGCAGGGCTTGTGGCTGGAGGAACATCTCACTGCATGTGGTGTTAACCCTAGCTAGCTAATGTAGAAAGCCGTAGTCATTGATTGGCCGGAAGCGATTATATGGTATGGTTTTCAGTGTTCGATTATTGCAAGCTTGATCGCATGATTGTCACTTTTAACAATAAAGATCTGTCACGACCTGATACCCAAATTGTTGGGCCGGGCCGAGCCATGTCCAGCCTACGCTTGGTTAAAGCGCAGTAAGCTGTTCTAGAATAAACAATAAAGGATCTAAGCAGCTAACAGTTCTAAAATCATATTTAAGGTTCATCACAGCACAGCATCTATAAGCGAAGGTAAACAAACACATATTTAATAATACACATCCATAGTATCTAACTGGAGACAAAGTCCAGTATCCAAATATAAGTACAGACAAAGTCTAAGTCTCAAAACACAAGAAAGATAACTAAGCAAGGTTCCCCGCTGGAGCCTCTTCTGGAGCTAAGGCCAGGTCCTCAATGCAGTACCATAATATGTAACATAGCGTTTTCCTCCTCGAAAAGTATACCTACAACGTTATCCTGTCAGGACGGGAGCAAGTACAACCTCTACAACTAAAGTACTGAACATATAATGAAAGAGATGTACAATAAGAAACATGGTGTGATAAGTCTATAAAACCGGAAATACTAGAAACATGGCCTCATGGTACAACTGGGATCACAATATCATAGTAACACAGGGAACATGGCATATCTGGAATCATGGTATATCTCATAATCTATCATGGCAAGGATACATATGTCATAAAGACAGATGTATATGTAATGTTTAAAACTGTAGCAGGTACGTGATCGGTCAATAGATGTACAATGTGCTGTGGCACATAATGAAATGTACTTCCGTACAAGTGAAACGGCGACAGATGTACATACGCACAAATCCGCTTTGAGATAAAAGCCTACGACAAGGTATACATATAGCATGTCAACCTTGCTCTGTACATACGTACGGAAGAAGGGGGCATGATCACGTACTCAACTATCAGTTTTTCCATAACCCATATTCTAACATGTGAGAGATACGAGAATAGTAAAACATGTGGGAAATACTAGGAGCAGTATAAGCATGGCAGGTACTAGGAGCAGTACAAAACATATGAATACTCAGAGCCGTATAAAGCATAGTGAAACATGTGCTGAGAACCAGTAAGAAGCATGTGAAGATATGATAACTGTCCTAAGCATGGTAGGGACTGAATTAATGTAACATGTGAAGATTTAACTTACAACCTCGGTTAATACATGTTCTAGCATTAAAAGACAGTAAATGAGTTGAGATAATACAATAGCTAATCAGGATGAAAAGACATACTATAATGTCTAGGTCAACTAGGGCAAACTAAGACAAACTGGGTCAGAGGTTGACTTGTAGTTGACTTTGGTCAACTGTCAACTCCGGTCAATTCCAAGTCCAATGGGGGGTGACACTATACTCAAACTAACTTTCTAGGGTCTAGAAATCAATAAAAAAATCAAGTCATGAGTGCGCTACTACGAGCCACTATATCGAGCTAGGCATATATAGTAATCTGGAGTGCACCATAACAGGCCACTATCTATAATTTGAACATAGAACAATACGTGAACATAAGCATGTACCATGTATATAGAGTGTACAATCATTCTTTAACTATCCAAGGTCATCTAATAATGTTAAGAGTCTATTACAATCGAGAAAATATCAAAAACGGACAAAAACGGGCAAAAAACGGATAAAAACAGTCTAAAACAGCATAAAACGGCATACCGGCGGTATACTGCGGCATACCGACGGTATACCGGACTAAAGGCAGTAAGTTTCTGGTGCCAAAAACGGCATACCGGCGGTATACTGCGGTATACCGGCGGTATACCGATTTTTCAAACAGCAACAAAATTCAGAATTTCGCTAAAACTTGTTTCGGCCATAAAAACTTCATTTTAAATCGAAATTCGGACTTTCAAAAGTCAAAATTGAATAGAATTGAATTTCCAACAACATGGAAGTATTAGTTTTCACAAATCAAAACATTTGATAGATCAAAACCTCAAAATACTCGAAAATCATATCTAGAAACTCAGATCTACGCAATACTGTCAATCAAAACCAAAAGTGCTATATACTAAACATGTTAACAATTTAAAGAAGCAAATTATAGGCCAATAAAACTCTAGTTTCCATGGAAAATAAAAATAAAGTATAGTCATGCCACTTTTGAGCAAGATACACCTGCCTAGGTTAAGCTCCAAGCCTAATATTCTACTCCACCACCAAGAGGGGTACGAAACCACACTCTAGACCTCAAGGCCAAGCTCTTGGCAAGCTCCAAGAAAGAGAGAAGGGAAGAAGAAAAAATGAAGAGAGAGTGAAGAGAATGAAAAGAGAGAGGAGAGAGAAAGTGAAAGGGTATATATAGAAGGGGGAATTAATCTTAGCCGTCGGATCGTGATCCAAGTAAAAATCTAAGTCAATCCTAACCATTCAAACAAAACCAAATATCCAATGGGTAATAGAGTGCATCTACACTATTCATGAAAATATCTTAAACACTATTCACGAAAATATCTAAACACTATTCACAAAAATATCCGAAACACTATTCATGAAAATATCTAAAATCGAAAATATCTAAAATGTAGAAAATCTGTCTGGACGGTATGCCGGCCAAGGAAAAATCTATAAGTTAGAAAACATTTTTAAAGCATTACGAAAATCAAGAAAATACGAAATACACTATAAAATACATATCCGTATATAAATACCGATACTGTGAGAAAATATTTTATTCAGAAAAATAAAAATAAACCCTGAAATTCAGGGGGCTTACAAGATCAGAGGCTAAGTTCGGTTCAGGAGAAGGGTTACAACCCCGGTCCTTGTTTGGTTTAAGGGTTGTAACCTGGCTTCCGAAGCAGTTCTAAGTCCTCTCTTCGTTTATTGTCTTATTTGTACCACACGTCATGCCTATAATGTTTACCTTACCAATAAGATTGGAGACGGAGTTCTATTCAGGTGAAGGGTTGCAACCCCGGTCCTTGTTTGGTTTAAGGGTTGTGACCTGGCTACTTGAATGGTTCCCTCGTACTCCATTATGACGGTTGTTATTCTTTTACTTTTAGTTCTTTTAACTGCTTTAATATATTTTCTGATGTGTTGGTTTTAGTTCTTAAGTGAAGCCTCCTTTGTGGCACTTGCTCTTTCTGGGATCTGACCCAGCTGGTTTTGTGTGACCAGATTTCGGAGCTACCTCAGAGGATCTACCGATCTTCCAGCCCAATGGTGACCATCAGGCGTGACCAGGGCAATGAGTGGGTTTATTTTTGCTCTCCCACTCTATTGTAAAAATTTTATTTTGAGGCGTTTAGCCGGCGAGCACCTGTTAGCTCGTATTGCATACCCTATTATTGTCTGCCTACGGTCTGTAGCATGATTGACATATCCTAGGGTTGATCATGTATAACTAAACTCTTGCTAGTCCTCACATTTTGTAACGACTAGCTTCATGATCAGCTGGATATGTAATGTTTGGGATGCCTTACTATTGTATATTTGGTGATCTTCCATCTTGTAAACTTTACTTGCTTGCTTGAGATTGAGACAATTAGGCTTGTTATTGACCATAGGAGACTGATGGATTGTAGTTAAACCCTCATGTATCTAGACAGCCGTGACCGTATAGTGGGGTGGATTCTATTTTATTATACGTAGCTGGCTATGTATGCCCTCGCTCTCCAGTATTCTGGTTCTGGGGCGTTACATGGTTTAAGTGGTGGCCCATGCAGGTCTTGTAAATCAAGATATGTGAGAGTTACCGAATAGATGTCTCAATCAGCACTCGCCTTTGATCCCTGCCCGACTTTTCTAATCTCTGAGATTCTCGACCTGAACACATGCTTGTATCGTTGAATCTGTCTTGGTCCTTCCTTATTGTTCCCTATGTCATCTTCTTCAGCGGCATTGTTCCTGGACCTGCCGATCAGCAAGGCGAAGCGCATCCTGTGGACCAGCAGCAACAAGAAGACCAGGCCCAGCACTTAGGAGCAGCCTCCAGGGCCATGTCTTCCAGAGATCCAGAACCCCCGGTGCAGTCAGCCCAGCCCACGAGACAGGATGATGGAGCCTTGGTTGGAATTATCAGGGAGTTGCTTGCATCGCAGGATCGTTGAGGAGATGCCTTGCATCGTCGAGGAGATGCCTTGCATTGTCGAGGAGATGCCTTGCATCAGGCCGTGGCAGATGCCTTGCATCGGACTAATTCGATTCTGCCGCCAAATGATAGACATTGGGCTTGCCACCCCTCTATACATTTTTGAACGTATTCTGTCAAAGATTTGCAGTCTTCATCTCGAGCTTAATTCACCATAAGAGGGATGCCTAAGTATTTGACCGGCAACTCGGCACGACCAACTCCCAAAGCCGTCGCGCGCTCCTCTTTGTTTGGGCATGAACTGCTGAAGTAAACCCGGCTCTTCTCTCTATTGAGTTGTAGCCAGTGTGCTTCCCAAACTTTTCCATTATATCAGTCAGAGCCTGTATTCCTTGCATGGTCAGAGCCAAAAATACTAATAGGTCATCTGTATAAATCAAATGGCTGATATGCGGATTGACAAATTTGTAAAGTGGTTGGATCTGACCCCATGCAACTGCCGTATCAATAAGACCAGAGAAATGTTCTATAACCAACACAAAGTGGTACGAAGAGAGTGGATCTCCTTGGCGCAGGCCTCTATTGCTGGCAAAATATCCATATGGCCTCCCTTCAATTAGAACAGAAAAGGTGGTGCTGGAAATGCATTCTCGAATTCTGTCTACCCAATACTCCGAGAATCCTATGGTTATCATAATGGCACAGACAAAGTCCCTGTTCACCGTGTCATACGCTTTGCATATATCCAATTTGAGGCAGGCTTTCATCCCCCATGGTTTATTGAACTCCCTGACGAATTCATGTGCAAGTAGGGAGTTCTCTTAAATCGATCGACCCTTTACGAATGCAGCTTGGTTCCTAGACACCAACTCCATCATAATCTCCTCCATTCTTCGACACATCACCCCTGAGATGAGTTTGTATACATAGTTGCAGCAGGCTATGGGTCGGTAGTCGGCCATATTTGTCGCCCCCTTCTTCTTAGGTATCAGAGTCAGTAAGGTGTGATTATATTCTTTTAGAAGCTTCCCAGTCTCAAAGAACTCCTTGATGGCATCGAATACCTGATCTTTGATCTCCGCCCAGTGTATTTTGTAGAATTTACTCCCAAAGCCATCCGGGTCCCTCTATCTCCTCCATTCTTATAGGGGCCATGAGACGAGCATTTCCTTCCAGCATGACCACCCTCTTGCTGACAATGTTATGAAACTGAGTAGAGTAATAGTTTTGGTTATATAGGTCGGGGAAATACCTGACAGCCGTCTCTCTAATGATATTGGCCGTCGACACCACGTTGCCTTGCTGATCGATAAGCTGGTGGATGCGGTTTCTATGCTGTCTTGTGCGAATAACTTCATAGAAAAACCTGGTACACTTATCTCCTGAGATGTGCCGTGGCTAACTCGTCGGCAAGCCTGAGTCTCCCCATGTCTTGCACGAGTTCGCGCTCCTCATTGGCCAGTTGTTCATTAGTTGGGTCTCCTTGCAGCGCCTGCTGGATCCGTGGGAGGTCCTTGCTCTTCTGTTCAAGCTCGCCGCTAGGCCTCGACCGGACCCAAGTTTTCAAGAGATCCTTCACTCGCTTGAGTTTGTGCGCAACTTTGAATTGTGTTGTTCCTGTGACATTCATCTGGAGGCCCTTCCCGACCACCTCTTTATAGCCCGGTATCACATGCCACCCATTATTGTAACGAAAAGGAGAGGGTTTGTTGTGAGTTGTACCAGTTAGCTTGATACAAACAGGAGAATGATCGCTTGTTCTAGTCGGTAATCCCATTGCAGAGACGGTGGGAAATTTCTTGAACCATCTGTTATTGTCGATTGCTCTATCCAGTTGACAAACAACTCGGCGCATGGTTGCTTTGTTATTCCAGGTCCAGAGATGGCCTCCTCTAGCGATTTGTTGTAGCCCTGTGCATAATAAGCAGTCCTGGAAGTCGTGTAATATATTTTCGGGAACACTTCTGCCTCTAATTTTCTCGTGTTGATACAGTATGGTGTTGAAGTCTCCCATGAGGAGGAGTGGAAGCTTATAGGTGTCCGAATAGGTTGCATACGCAGCAGCTAGGAGAAACCCACTCGTAGTCGACAACTTGAGTGTAGACTTCTCCGGATGGTACCTCGTACGCTATTTCACACGTGGCAGCGAGATCCCTGCATCGATTTCTACAAGGACGCGGGCATATTGGAGTCGCGTTCTTGTTTGTGTTGCCTCGTCTGCTTTGAATGGTCGACCTATGAGGCTTGCTAATTTCGTGATCATGGTTTTGTTCCAATATTGAATTGGTAATCCTGGGAGCCGTATCCAGACCGGGATTGTGTGAAACACATCTCGCTCGTATCGTGTGTTTGGTTGCCATGTTTTCATAATTACGAGTCTTCCATCGAAAGTCCATGGTCTGCCGTGAAGTATGCGATCCGCATCCTCAGAGAGCCCAAATTTAACGAAGAAAAACCCATCCTCGCGTGCGTAGAATTCCATGCTACCCTTTGGTCGCCATACGCGAGTAGCGTATGCTCGGATTTTTTATAGAAAGGACGATCTCCCATACATATAAGATCAGCGTATTTCTCCAATATTCGGCTGTTTCCTGAATTTCTTCTGTCATAAAAATAGCTCGCTTCCCCCTTCACCGTGCATTGGTTCGACGTATTCCATGTCTCCATCTGTCCCGCCTTCCTTGGGCCGACATATGTATGCCAAAGAGATTCCTCCTACTCTGGTTTCCTTTAGAGATTGCTGTGAGGGGACATGGTCAGTCTCGACGTTATGATATTGCACCATTGGACTCTTTCCTTTATCAAGGTTGCCTTCTTTCCTCCCCTCCGGTCCCTGCCTCCCAAGTTGTCGGGTGGCTTGAGCGGGTATGTTCCTTTGGTCTTCTGCTCGTACTAAGTCCTATTGAGCGATTGCCTTCCTTGACTTCTAATTCCACCAGCTAGTTCTAGTGCTCGCGGCGGGATGCCACTGTTCTAACGCCGTCTCCGTTGCACCGTGGTCCATCCTCCTCACTCTTCCTGCGATGGGCTGTCTATTTCTGCCACCAAGGAGCCCACCTGCCGCCGTCCACCGCTGGAGGAGGCGCCAGGATCCCAAGTAGCCTGGGCGCCGTCGTTCTGAAGCCCAACCCTAGCGGAGAGAATCGGTTATATATATATATATATATATATATATATATATATATATATATATATATATATATATATATATATATATATATATATATATACATACTAGCATATGTGCACGTGACTTACACGTATTTTAATATTCTTTTAATTAACTTAATAAGACTTTTCAGGAAGACCAAATGATAGTCTTCGTAATTACTAAGTTGTCCTTATTAAAATTAATGAACCATTTTCAATTAGTATAGACATATAAGGATATTTTCGGAATTCAAAAGTTTCACCATCAAGCTTTCCTATTATATATATATATATATATATATATATATATATATATATATATATATATATATATATATATATATATATATATAATTCTACAATACATCCGCTGGAAATGGATGTATCGATACATCCGAAATCTGGACCGTTGGATTTTAATCCAACGGTTCAGGTTTAATTCAGATAAAATAATACAGGAGACATCATTTAATGCTGATTTAGACTTCTGACCTGTTGGTAACTTGCTTTAGCAGGTCATTCTTCACTTTAATTTTTTCAATGAACACCCTAAATTAACTCATATTTACTCTCTCAAAAGTCCATCCAATTTAATCTGAACCTTTTTTTTTGGGTTACAGGCCATGGTAGTCGTGGTGGTGCTGGTGGTGGTGGAAATTTGAAACGGAGATGAAGAAGGAAATAAGAAACGGTTCGGATCGCGTCGAACGTCGTCGAGCACCCCTAGAACAACGAGGAGTACCAGCTGCGCCGAGAAGAATCGGTCCGCTTCGCGTCGGACGTCGTCGAGGCCTCCTCGAACAAGGAGAAGTACCAGCGGCGCCGCTCTAATTTTACTGCCCATGCCATTGTCTGAAATTTTATTTTTCATTAGGAGTACCAGCTGCGCCGAGAAGAATCGGTCCGCTTCGCGTCGGACGTCGTCGAGGCCTCCTCGAACAAGGAGAAGTACCAGCGGCGCCGCTCTAATTTTACTGCCCATGCCATTGTCTGAAATTTTATTTTTTATTAGGAGTACCAGCTGTGCCGAGAAGAATCGGTCCGCTTCGCGTCGGACGTCGTCGAGGCCTCCTCGAACAAGGAGAAGTACCAGCGGCGCCGTTCTAATTTTACTGCCCATGCCATTGTCTGAAATTTTATTTTTCATTTAACAATTTAATATTTTGTTAATAAAGCTACATGTCATGGTGGTGGTGAACTGAGGAAACCTGCTTCTGAGGTCGGGCGGATTATTTTTTAACTTTTCTAAAGATAATATTTTCGAGGAGAATATTTTTTTGGACAAAAAATGGCCATTCTCTTTGCTTTTAACACGGAGAATGGTACATTTAGGACAGAGAATGGTACATTTAGGACGGAGAATACGGCGAATGGCCATTCTCTTTGCTTTTAATATGGCGAATGGACGGTGAATACGGCAAATAGACGGAGAATGGCCATTCTCTTTGCTTTTAATATGGCGAATGGACGGTGAATACGACCAATGGACGGAGAATGGCCATTCTCTTTGCTTTTAATACGGCGAATGGACGGAGAATGGTACATTTAGGACGGAGAATGGACGGAGAATACGGCGAATGGCCATTCTCTTTGCTTTTAATACGGCGAATGGACGGTGAATACGGCGAATGGACGGAGAATGGCCATTCACTTTGCTTTTAACACGGAGAATGGCCATTCTCTTTGCTTTTAATACGGCGAATGGACGGAGAATGGTACATTTAGGATGGAGAATGGTACATTAAGGAAGCCGACAAAAGCTCGTTCTCTCAAATCTCTTCTTTGTGTACATTAAATCCAAGGAGGACACAATCCCTAATTTTAGTTATTGCTTAGCAGAGTCTGCTTAGTTGTTGTAAAATTGTGGTGTTGCTTCTGTGGCACTTTCATCTTTAATCTTATGTTTTCTATGAATATGTGTTCTGTTTGATTTTGATTTAGTAATCTTTCCGTATTTAGTTTTTTTGTTTCATCTAACAATTTAATATTTTTGTTATAAATCTACAGGGCATGGTGGTGCTGGAAGGAGAAACGGAGATGAAGAAGAAAAGAAGAAGTTCCGGTTCGCGGTGGACTTCGTCGAGTTCCTCAATCAAGCGGAATTAAACCTCTTATAGAGTTCCTTAATTGGAGTTGATCACGATAATCTTTTATAATTTTCAAACGGATAGTAGAATCTTCCTCGAGCCCTCCTCAATCAAACGGCTAGTAGAATCTTCCTCGAGCTCTCCTTAATCAAACGGCTAGTAGATTGTTTGCTAGTCTCGAAATTTATTTGTCTTTCCATCTTCCTCACTTTTTGTACTTCTCTCTTGCTATATATACAATAGTTTTCTTGTTTCATAGTACTATTATTCATTCTGAAATACATAGAATAGTTTTCTGAAATACAATAGTTTTCTTGTTCTCAAGATGTCTACTCGTGTGGGGGGAAATGTAGAAGACGTAGAAGATTGGATGCCAAATCCAAATGAAACCTTCATTCCGCGTTTGTTGCGCAAGATTGAATAACACGATTTCAGCTGATGTTGCAAAGATAAAAATTGAACAAATGAAGTTATCTCGGCGTTTGGATAAGATTAAAGAATCTCAAGCTTTGAAGGAGGCATCTTCATCTAGAGCATTTAATAATGTGAAGGTGGTTTCCGTTGAATCTTCTTCCGAAGAGGAGGACGTGGAGCTGCAGTCTCGTAGTAAAGCATTGGACCGATATGTCGCATTGGACGCTATAGAAGAAGAAGAAATTGACTTTAGCAGTCCTTCTAAAAGAATGCGTCGAAATTTACAGCCGGTCACACCATCCAAAAATTTAATAAGGGGTTCAACCTCAAAGCCTAGCAATTGTACTAGTGTTTCTTCGAGATATTACGACTATATTTTTGCAGATGATAGACCTGACGAGTAAGTAATATGAGTTTTGATTTAATTCCAACAGTTTTTTTCTCCTAATTTATTCGTTTCTTTTCTTAGAGAAATAATATCATCTTGCAACAAAACCTATGTGTCTTGGTGGGAGATGAAGACCTTAGCTCCTTTAACTAAAATTACCAATGGGGTATGTATAAATAGTATATTTCTTCTTAGATGCCATCTATGTTTACTTCGATTCCATCGCTGACATTTTTAATAATTTATTCAGATTGTAGGTATTGTCTCTGCTCTTCTCACCGTGGAGGAACGGAGAAGAACCTCCAATAAAGCTAATGTATGGTTTTTACCAATAAGGATGTCGGTGAGTGAGCATTTTATTCTTCAATGCATATGCATTAACAATTTTATCGTTTGTTTGTCCTTCGTAATGTATTAATTGATGTGTATGTAGAAAGCCACGTTACCTCCATCCGTCAAAAAGCCTTATGAATTATGGAAGAAGTTTAAATATTTTCAGGATTACATGGGATCTTTAAGCACTTGTAAAGAGGTATTAATGTATTTATGTTTAAATATTAATCCTAATTTTCTGAAAATTTACTAATTTGTTTTACCTAATTATCATGATTCAGATATACATACCCATTCATTTGGGCGAACACTATACTCTTGCAAGAGTTGTGTTTAAAAACAGGACTGTTGAAATTTGGGACTCACTTGCATCTAAAGATGATCCGATTCAAAGCAGAACAGTTATAAAAGAAATAGTAAGCTCATATTTATTAATTTTTATGAATTGGGTACAAGAATACGCATTATACCAATACATATTGTTTTCTGGTAATTGTAGTTTTCAAATTTGGATATCTTTCTCGAAGAAAAGATTTTGAAGCTGAGAGATGCTAGGTTCAGCTTTTCTACTTTTGTAATAAAACGTCCTTCTTATGTTCCCCGCCAAGGCAATTTAGTTGATTGTGGAATTTTTTAATTGCATTCATGAAAGATCGATGTAGCCTGGACTACCGTTCTATCGATGTAAGTATGAAAATATGTCGTCAAAAACTTCAACTTTTTAGAGCAATATTTTTGATGTTTGTTTGTTATATGCAGTTTGATGCGGAAAAGGAAAGACGCATAGTTGCTGAATGGATTACAACTTCAGAGCACAATGAAGAGCTAAAAAGAAGTCCAATCTGGTTGAATATGGAAGACGATGATTTTTTTTTCTTCTTCTTTTATATTTAATGTATGGAAAGCCCTAATGTATTATGTTCATTTGTTTTGTTGAGTTGTAATGACATTTTTGCCAAACGGCTTCAATTCTTTTTAATTAAGCAGAAAGGAGTATTTTGCCCTTCCATCGAATGACATTTTTGCCCTTCTAATTAATTCAAAACACCCCCGAACCCTATTATTAAAAAAAGAAAAGGGAAAAAGAAAACCGTTTCGGAGCCTCCTCTTCTTCCATACTCCACTCTGTACTCAAACCTAGATCATTCTCCCCCAAAATCTTCAAACCTTCCTCCCCATTCGCAATATTCACACCATATCGGCATCAGCGGCAGAATCATCACCGGCAGCATTACCAAATAGAGAAAATGCACCAGTTACAGAAAATCCAAAAGCGACAGACGGAGAACAACGAAAACCCTATTCTAAGAAAGTTGCAAAAAAGAAAAAGGAAAAAGTTGCTAAACAAAAAGAAGTGCAAGAAGAAGTACAAACAGAAGGTATAACTTTGATTTTATGTTCGCAAATTCTGTATATATTTCAAGGAAAATGACATTCTCCGTCATAAAACGCATTTGAATGTTAAATTCTATTCGCCGTTTAATTTGGAACGGATAATGTCATTCTCCGTCTAACTTGAAACGGAGAATGCCGTTCCCAGTGTTAAAACCCATAAGAATGGCCATTCTCCGACCTAATTTTTGGTTTTTTTTTTGTTTTACAGAAAGAAAATCTGTCAGGAATAAGGATTCAAGACTTTTCCGTTCTACCTTCAAGCCAATGCTAAATCTTATGGAGGAGGTCAATCGAGATGCTGGCCGTTTACCTGAGCCAGTTATTGGTTCCTTGAAGAATACCGGTTTCTGGAATTTTGTCGAGATTTTCTACCAAAACAGAGTCCACGTCTCCGAAATGGCCAAGGTAACGGAAGGGCTTGAGAATTTAATTGCAAGTTACACAGAAGAAGAAGATGGCGTCGGGTGCTTTGAATTGAGCACCACTGTTAAAATTGTGCCAAGCGTCAAGGATATGGCAGTCATATTCGGTCTACCGCTGAATGAAGAAAGCGTTGATGATATTTCTTACAGAAGATTGATAAAGGAAAAACAACAGCAGCCCACACCACCAGCATCATTGAGCCTGTGCAGAGATCATTTCACAAGATTGCTGGCTAATACTAAGGGCAAACACTCAGAAGTCACGAATAAGGAAGTGAGAGACAAGTTCTTTGAATTGTTACGACGGCTTCGTGGCGGAGATAACGCTGTTAATCCAGATGATTTGGCCAAGCTAATAATCTTCCACTTGTGCCAAACTGTATTCTTCACAAAGTCTGGCGGTTCAAATTTGCCGTACAGATTCTTGGCCTTGGTAGACAGTGTGGACGTGATCAACAGTATATGCTGGCCAAGGTTAATCCTGGCATATGTAATGGATAGCTTAAAGAGGAGTAGAAGCAAAACTGAACAGGGGGATTACTCAATGGCTTTCCACAAATTGGAAGGTTGTACAATATACTTCCTCTATTGGTTTGCAGAACATAGTAAATTTGTGGAAAGGAAGTTCGCCCCAATTCCTGATTACCCAAGATTTTTTACATAGAATGGGTACGATATCTCAAACTTCCTCAAGGCCGAATATCACAACAAAATGAGATCGAAGATGATATTGGAAGATCTGGTTATACCTGTTGGGGAAGAAGAAGGGCACAAAGAAGAGGAGCCACCTATAGAAGAAGTTAAAAAAGAGGGAGAGAAAGAACACCAAGAAGCAGGTGGAGATAATTTTGATGAACAACGGATAACACCGCATCATGAAATGGGCGCTGTGATGGACGACTCAGCAAAGGAATTGGAGGATTTGAGAAGACATCATTCTGATATTCTTGCGCAGAATGAAGAACTGAAAGAAAAGTTAAAGAGATGGAGGCACAAGGAGCGCAGTTACGTGCAGGCAACTTTGAGAATGCCATACTCAAAGAAAAGCTGAAAGTGCTCCAGGCAGAAGAAGAGCAACAACGTGCAGTCAACGTTGTGATGGAGGGCTCTGTGCATGAACTGGAGGATTTGAGAAGACATCATTCTGATATTCTTGCGCAGAATAAAGAACTCAAAGAAAAGTTGAAAGAGCTCGAGGCACAAGAATCACAACAACGTACAGTCAACGTTCTGATGGAGGGCTCTGTGCATGAACTGGAGGATTTGAGAAAGCAGAATTCTGTTCTTAAAGCGCAGAATGAAGAACTCAAAGAAAATTTAAAAGAGATAGAGGCACAAGGAGCGCAGTTACGTGCAGCCAACCTTGAGAACGAGAAACTCAAAGAAAAGCTGAAAGAGCTCGAGGCACAAGAATCACAACAACGTGCAGTCAACGTTCTGATGGAGGGCTCTGTGCATGAACTGGAGGATTTGAGAAAGCAGAATTCTGTTCTTAAATCAGATCTACATGCACAAGGTAAAATCTTTTCTATTTCAAATTTCTGATTTGTAGTCTTCCAGGAGAATGACTATTCTCCGTGTACTATAACACGGAGAATAGTCATTCTTCGTGTTATTTGGAACGGATAATTGCTATTCCCTATCATGTCGATACTGGAAAGGTTATTCTCCGTGTAATTCCAAACGGAGAATTCTATTCTCCGTATTATATTATACGGAGAATGTCATTCTCCGTGTTAGGTTCACATCATACATTTCATTGTTGTTTGTTTTATTTCAGTACGAACAACCAAACAACTCAGAGAAACAAATGAAAGGCTCGTTGAGGAGAAAAGGGAGCTTCAAAATAAAGTTGAATCATTTAAGATTGAAGCCAATGAAAAGGATTGCAAAATTAAAGATCTCGAAGCCATGGCTAAAGTACTTCAGAATGAGGAGTTACAAGCTGCTGCTGAACCTGCTGCTCCAAGGGAAGTCAGAAGAAGAGGAGGATCGAGGGGAAAGAGGTTAATAAAAAGCAATATAGTTGGAGAGGCTAATAAAAAGCGGAAGGTTAATGATGCTACGAAATCCCGAGAAGACGCCAAAATGGCTGAATTAAAGAAGAACCGCGTCATACTAAGGGAATGCGATGAACTCTTACTTTGGAAACATGCGGATGAAGAGCTGAAGAAACAATACATCGACATCGTAATTCCCAGAAAGAATTCTCCAAAGTATGTATTCTGAACCCTTTTTTTATTTCGTTTTTTCTAGACTTTTTTCACAATTATGTAATGAGAATCTATCTTTATTAATTTAATCTAAACTAAATTTATGTGCAGTGATATGGTATACGAATTTTATCCGGAAAAGGGTGAAAATGAAGTTTCAGTCCAGCTGTCGGCAGTAGACATGCAAGACATACTCAACTATGACGACATGGAGGCTGGCATACTGAACATAATAATAAGGAAGCTGAAAGAAATTCAAGGCAGTAAAAGGTGTGTCCCGTCTAGTTCGAAGGAGGTGCCATTGATCCAAAAAAAAAGCCGGCGCTCCAATCCCATAAGTGGTCTGCATTCATGACGGCCCACACATTGGTAAGAATTCAAACAGAAAAATCCATATTCATGTGTACACCGATGAAAAATGACAGAAAAAAAATTACTCATGATATTGTGTATTGTTTTTGGGAAACAACAGACCGTCATTCAACGTGTCAATGAAGAAACCGCAAAACCCGGCGCCTGTGAAGACATCCAAAAAGTAGAAGACTTCGTCATGGGTTTGGAGGACGACATAGAGTTGTTATTCATCCCACTTTTTAATGCAACCATCAAACACTATACTCTGCTCACATTCAACTTTATCTCCTACAACTGGACACACTACAACTCCTTGTGGCAAACCACGTACGATACGTGCAAGGTGGATGCAGAATTAACGAAAAAAACCTTACAGCCTATCGTCAGGAGAAAAGTTGATATGATGAGGGAGAGATGCCCGGCGAAGAAGGAGTATGAGAGCAAAGTGTTGAATTGTTCTCTAAATTGCCCACAACAACGGGCACCCAACTGCCTCTTGTACACGGCGTATTATATGAATAGGTTGACGACTCCTCCCTTCGAAATACCGGGAGGAAATGACAATGAAACTCACCAAAAGATTACAAAGATGAGGTTGTCATGGGCTAAGGAGTTGCTTTCAAGCAAATATGTAAATCGATCCTAGCAATGACATTGTAAAACAATAATGTAATTATGATGTAATTGGACAAGGAACTTCTGTCTTTTATAAGCTCTGCTTTTATAATATAATCATTTTTGAATTACATTTACATCGTCAAAACCACGAAAAGTTTGACTTTTATTTACATATGAAACAACTCGAACTCATGCGCCAAAAGGGCAGTGGGTTCCTTAGCCTCAGGAGTCAATCTCTTCGACATGTTCCTTGTTGAAGAAGGATGGCTTTGCACGGTGCTCTCCCTCAAAACAAAATTCCTTGAGGCAGTGGGTTCCTTTGCCTCAATGAGTTCCTTTGCACGGAGGATGCACGATGAAGTGACTTGCCTCAAGGAGTCATGCTACGGTTCCTATGCTCTGACCATGCACGATCAATACCATCTACCACGCGGACACGAACTGAAAGACGACAGAGAACAACACTCCTTGACAGTTGAAGCATTCAATTGGATTCCTTAAAGCAAAACACTTCATCGTGCATCGTCAGAGGAGTGTTGTTCTCAAGGAATTCAATTGAAAGCTTCAACTGTCAAGGAGTGTTGTTCTCTGTCGTCTTTCAGTTCGTGTCCGCGTCGTATTCATCGTGCATCGTCAGAGCATAGGAACCGTTGCATGACTCCTTGAGGCAAGTCACTTCATCGTGCATCCTCCGTGCAAAGGAACTCACTGAGGCAAAGGAACCCACTGCCCCAAGGAATTTTGTTTTGAGGCAGAGCACCGTGCAAAGCCATCCTTCTTCAACAAGGAACATGTAGAAGAGATAGACTCCTGAGGCAAAGGAACCCCCTGTCTCAAGGAAATTTGTTAACTTGTGGCAGAGCACCGTGCAAAGCCATACTTGTTCAACAAGGAACATGTCGAAGGGATAGACTCCTGGCTGGCGATTCGACAGAGCGTGGAACGATAATAAACTCCAAACTCATGCACATCTCAGTCTTCTGAAGGACTTCACCACCGTGCATCGTCGGACCAATGGAACACGTTGAAGAAATGAACTCCTGGCGGCAAAGGAACACCGTGCATAGTCCGAGCCAATCAACGTGCGGGCGCTTCGACAGAGCGTGGGTTGGCAATATTTCCAAACCCACGCACATGTCAGTCTTCTGAAGGACTTCACCACCGTGCATCGTCGGACCAATGGAACACGTTGAAGAAATGAACTCCTGGCGGCAAAGGAACACCGTGCATAGTCCGAGCCAATCAACGTGCGGGCGCTTCGACAGAGCGTGGGTTGGCAATAATTCCAAACCCACGCACATGTCAGTCTTCTGAAGGACTTCACCACCAAAGCTTTTTCGAACGAGGAGATCGACAACCAAGAGGAAAGAGTCTTGCCAAGGCGGAGGATCGGTAGAGTCCATCGCCACAAGAAAAGCTAAGTGAGATGAGAACAAACTCTCTCTACACTACTGGCATTTATAGGCATGGAACAACTCGGACTCATGCGCCAAAAAGGCAGCCACTTCGAATTCTGCCCCTGCTCAATTAAAGCTAAGTAAGACTGGAACAATTAATTTCCATCAATACCAATGCCATTAATACCAATGAATATACCCCTTCGAATTCTGCCAACTTTGATACCCCTTACTGTATCAAAATTTTTTTCTTGATACAGTAGGGGGTATCAAAGTTTTGATACCCCCTATGTATGACATGTGGGCCCTTCCTACTTTAAAAAATGTGTACAAATATATATATATATATATATACATAAATTTTAATAGGGCCCACAAAACTCTTTTCTAACAAAACTCTTTTCAAAGTTTTGATACCCCGATGTATGACATGTGGTCCCCTCTTGCTTTGTAAAACGTGTAAACATATATATATATACACATTATTTTTTGAGATGGCCCACATGTCATACATAGGTGCCTGTATCAAAGTTTTTTCCCTTTTAAATAGCACCCATAATTAACTTACAAAAAAAGTATAAATAAAACAAAATATTGTTATAGTCAAGATTTGAACCAATGACCTCTTGAATACAAGTCTAGCAGTGTAACCACGACATCACAATAGCATTCTCCGTGTTTTATTAAACGGAGAATAACATTCTCCGTTTTGAATTAAACGGAGAATAGCTTCACAGTGTTAAAAACAAATTAGAATGTTCATTCTCCGTTTTAAATTAAAACGGAGAATATCATTCTCCGTTTTAAATTAAAACGGAGAATGACATTTGCCACATAAGAATGACATTGTAAAACAACAATATAATTATGATATAATTGGGCAAGGAACTTCTGTCTTTGATAAGCTCTGCTTTTATAATATAATCATTTTTGAATTACATTTACATTGTCAAAACCACGAAAAGTTTGACTTTTATTTACATATGAAACAACTCGAACTCATGCGCCAAAAGGGCAGTCATTTTTATAATAAGATCTCCCAAATTCTGCCATTTATTGGCAAAATTTAACAACTCGAACTCATGCGCCATGCTGCAGTCACTTTTATTGTCATTAATACCAATGAATCTGCCATTTATATGCCATTAATACCAATGAATTCTTCCATTTATATGCCATTTATTCCTAATGAATCTGCCCCTTCGGATTATATTCTCCTTTTTATTGGTAACGGAGAATGGAATTCTCCGTTTACTTGAAACGGAGAATAACTTTCCCGTTTAAATTAAATCGTTAGTATTCTATTCACCGTTTATGTCTGCTCTTCTGTCTTTTATAATAAAATCCTTTTTGAGTTACATTTACATTGTGATAACCACGAAAAGTTTGACTTTTTGAGTTACATGTACATTATGAAAGTCTGAAATACTACATAAAATCCTACTATCAAGAAAAAAGTTGAATATGAGCTGCGTGCGGGCATCGTAGAGCAATGGAACTCCTTGAGGCAAAGGAATTCCTTGAGGCAGTAGGTTCCTTTGCCTCAGTGAGATCCTTTGCTCGGAGGATGCACGATGAAGTGACTTGCCTCAAGGAGTCATCCTACGGTTCGTATGCTCTGACGATGCACGATGAATACCATCTACCACGCGGACACGAACTGAAAGACGACAGAGAACAACACTCCTTGACAGTGGAAGCTTTCAATTGGACTCCTTAACATTCTCCGTTTTGAATTAAATGGAGAATATCATTCAAAGTGTTAAAAACAAATTAGAATGTTCATTCTCCGTGTCATTTGAAACGGAGAATGTTATTCTCCGTTTTGAACTGCACGGAGAACATATTTTCTCCATTTTTGATGTACTACGTTTTGAAATTAGAATTTAATGTTCTCCATTTTTATCTAATTGTCTTCTCAAACTTTTGCATTGGAGAACATATTTTTTTATCTAGTTGTCTCGTGTGAATGACATCTTGCCACATAATAAAGACATTATCTTAAGTCAATGACGTTTCATTTTATTCCATTTGCTCATTTTTACTATTTCGCTTTCGTACTTTACAATTACGATAATCGTGACCCATTTTTTTACAAAATCTACATATTCTAGCCTTCGGGATAGATTGACTTTCTGTAGGCTGGCTTGATTTCCCTTGAGAAGGCCTTCCTTTTGTTGCTACCGGATTTGGCTCTTTTAAAGCTTCATGCACTCCTTGAACTGCATCAGCTACCATTTGTTCTTCTTCGCCAATATCGGACACCATTTCTTTCAACTCCATCAGAACATACGACATCAACTCCGTTCCCCTCTCTTGAACTTTGCTTGATTTTTTACAAAAGTATGTAAACAGATTAACTTGTTCATTAATAGCACCATACCTTCTGCTCTCAATAATGTCTGGGTGGATGAATCTTCTTTCTGAGCCAGGTCCGGAGAGATAACTCTCTTTGCAATCCTTGAGCCAACGAGATTTTATCAAGTTCTTTGGAATATCTCCAATTTGTAATCTCTTCATTGCTGCAAAAATATGCCTACAAGGAATCCCCTTGGTCTCCATCCACATGCATTCACATGTTATGATGTTGTCGGCCGGAAGAAATGTAACCTTACGGTTGACACTGTCTGGCGACAAATACTTTTGGACAGTGCAAACTTCTGTCCCTCTTACGATGTGATGATGGGGAACAATATATGCATCAGAACGTGTGATTTCCTTCCTTACATCTATAAACACCTTTTTAGTGTAAATTGCGGCAAATTTACCTTCTATTACGGCCATGCTAGTTTGATTCACAACTGGTGTTGAGAATTTATCATTGACATGCTTACCCATATGGCCGTAACGTAAGGCCGCCAAACCGTGGTCACAATTTTGAAGGGCCTTCCAAAGTGGCAGCTTCTCATTCAAAAACCTTTTCAGAAAAGCGTTCATAGATTCACATCTATTTGTTGCTGTAGAACCGCCAAAATAATTACCACGTAGGAATGTGTCCGCCCATCGCTCCCTCGTTCTGTACAATGCAGTGGTCCACTCATTGTTTTCTAAATTATAATCTGTTAGCATCTGCTGCCAACGGTTTTCAAATTCTTCGACTGAATAGTACCTGTTTAGAAAACATGGACATTAACTAAAGTTGTGATATTGTAACAACAACATACTTCAAAGTAAAGTAGCAAGTGTGCTATGTACCTTTTAATCAGAAGACTCAGTTTATTGTGAAAACCCTCTCGGTGTACATTTTTGGCAGCATTGTTAAGGATATGCCATGAGCACGTTCGATGAACTACGCTGGGCATTAAATCCTCAATTGCTTTATTCATGGATCTGCAACCATCCGTGAGAACTGTCAATGGTAATTTGCCATTCATACACTCTAGGAATTTTTGCAGAACCCAAGAATAAGTCTCCGCAGTCTCATTGTGGATCATTGCAAACCCAAACACACAAGTCATCGCATGATTGTTTGTACCCACTAGAACCACCAACGGCATTTGACTTCTATTTGTTTTATATGTAGAATCGAATGCTAGTGAATCTCCAAATAGTTCGTAATCGAATCGACAAGAACCGTCAGCCCAAAAGAGATGGGTCAATCTGGAATTTTCGTCTACCTTGTAGTCGTAGAAGAAATTTGGGTCACTATTCTCCTTTGATTGAAGAAATGTAAGTGTTGTCGAAGCATGAACATCGTCGAGTGCTCTGCTATCTCGAGCTAGAACGTTGTATAAATCCTTTCTCGTCCATCCAACATTATCCCAGCCACCTTTCCTCTCGACAAGTAAATTCCATATCTCTCCAGTCCCCATCCCTGATTGCTTCATAAGCTTAATTTCTTCCAACTCTGCGGGTGTTATATTACGATGGGATCTCAAGAACGCCAGGCTATGGTTGTGAAGTACATGAAATTTTTTGACGGACCACATCTTTGTTTTATGGGTGTACCCAATACGAAAAATTGCTTTACAACCAGTTCTGCTTTCACTTCTTGGCTCACGAACCCTGTTTGGAGCTTCCTTGTATTTTTTGTGTCTGAATCCCGCATTCGAGCAACACCAACTACGGATCGTCACCATACCAGATTTGTTTTTCTTTACCTCGTTCTTTCTAATACTGAAACCATATAATTTTGAATAAATTCGGTAGAATGCCCCTGCTTCTTCAATAGAGTTGAACTGTAGGCCAACAACATCTTCTTCTAAGAGCATAGTTGGATCTTTATTAATGTTGGCAGATTGCAATATTTTTTTCATTGTCGCTGCATCGAAATCCAATGGAGATTCATCGGCGTCCCTAAGAACAGAATAAAACAAAATAAACATGAGAAATATATGTAAAACTATAACGCATTTCTTAAATCCATTAGAAAGGGTGATGCAAAATAACATTTCGTTGTTTGAGTTGATGTCTTCATCTTGTTCTTTACTGTCTCCTAAGCTAACATCTTCCAAACTTTGCTCATCTTGCGGCAAATCATCTGACAGTCCTCTTGAATGGAGGATTTCTTCATCGACTAAATCTTCCCCACGACGATCACTTTCTCCATGTGACGTCGACATTGAAGAAAATAGTGTGTGTTAGAAACCAGCAGAAGAAACGAAGGACAAGAAACAATAGAAGAAGAAAGAGTAATAATATTATCGTACCTCCATATTGACCCTCTATATATAGCCCTCCCATCTGATGTGGCATGTTAAATAAATGAGCTTCTTAGCATTTTCCTAAATTAATAGTGTGTCATCTGACATGACTGATGACATGGCAAATTTTAATCCAAAAAGTTAACAACCCAATTTTCTCCATAATAATTTAACGTTAATATCAAAGTTATTTTAGTGTTAATATTAATTTATGTTAATATTAATGTTAAGGTTAATGTTAATATTAATATTATTGTTAATGTTAACGATAATATTAATATTAATGTTAATGTTAATCTGGAATATTAACTTTAATGTTAATTTTTATTTTTAGTTTTATTTACAAAAAAATTTGCCACGTCAGCTGCCAGATCAACATGTCACGTCAGCTGCCACGTAAGAATGGACAGTTTGAAAGTGCAATTTGGAGGTACAAAAAATATTATGCAGGAAGAAATAACTTCCAGCAAGGCAACAACACAACCTTTTCGTCTTCATTGTAACTCCGCCACGTGGCCCTCTTTTAATGGCTCATGAAAAATCTTGAGTGATTCTAGGAGCAAGCATAATTTTAAGAAAACAACTTCCAACAAAACTTTCTCGTCTTCTGGGTACGTGCCTTATTAAAATGTGTAGCTAATAACGCATGAGGAAGCATGCAACAGCAATCTCCACGTGGCCCTCTTTTGTAGGATAACACATGCATCAGCATTTAATGCTACGAAACCCTATTGTCTTGTTATGTATTGTGTATCCTATGTGGCATGAGACAGAGCCGCAGAAGACAATAACTTGCATAAGCGGCTATATTCAAAAATGACAAGAAGTTTAAAAAGTCATCTCCAATGCAAAAAAAGTATTGAGAAGACAATATAAAGTAATTTTTTACGACTTCCAAGACAACCTTTGCTCTTCTAATGATATGGTATCAGTGTTTATTATTAAATTGTGTAGAATAACGCATGCAGAGCATTTAATGCTACGGGACCTGTTGCGTTAAGGAACACAACATGTGAGAAAGAACCCGAGAGAGATAGAGAGAGAGAGAAAGAGAGTGTGGGAGATGGGATAAAGAGGAAGGATCGAGCTCGACTAGATTTTAAACTTAAAATTCAATTTTTGGTTATCATTACTAATAACTAGTTGGCACGTACTAGTTTAGACGAACACTAACCGAGCCCCGAGCAACGTGACATCAGCTAGCTAGGTTTCTAATACCGTGGCATTCATGTTAATTTAAACATTTACAATATTATTGAAACTAATATGACTACTAAAATTAAAAATAGTTTTGGATTTAACATTTACTTCAAACTAGTTAAAGTTAAAATTGCATTCTTTTTTATTTAAAATGTAATTGGAACTACAATTAATACTAACATTCGCTTGTCCCATAGTTTAAGTCGTATTTCCCTCGATGCTAGGCTTGACGTAGCCCTTGCTTGTCAAGTCGTTGCACGAACACATTAGAAAAGAGTTTTGTTGGGCTATCGAAGTATAGCAAGCAGCGTCCCGTGTCACGTGCATTTGTTAAGCAGTGAAAGGGTGTGAAGGCCACTGGCAATGTCAAGACATCACGGACTATAGCTGGGTTAGAGGACGACCCTTTTGCTGCGGGCCGAATCGGTCCCTTGGCCTAGGAATGGATTGGTTGAAGGAGCAATACACAAGAATAGACTGTCATAGCTGGGTTAGACGACGACCCTTGATTCTCGACAGGTTGTAATATCTAACTATTGTTAGATAGTAGAACTAGACAGCGTTCTACGTCGTTTCTGCGGTGTAGGCTGGGACGATGTTACGTTATGGAATGCCCTTACTCCGGGTGCGGGTCGTGATAGGGTGCGCGAGAAAGGAACACTGTCGCTATTGATTCGGTCGGGACCGATAGGTCGGGATCGATTGACTCGATCGAACGGGAACGGTTGAATTAAGATCCATTCTCTCGCCTGAAGTAAACTCAATGTGAGTGGCCGACCCTCCTCTTCTCGACCCCCTTCCTAGGTAAATTGATAATGTTGTTGCGAATGAAAGGATAAATGCAAGGGCGCAAACACGGGAAAGGGATTGAGTTTTCAAAGATAATGTAGGCTATGTCTTAATAACTAAAAGGAAAATATGTCTTCGCACGGTTATGGACAACTTGTCGACAACGTAGTTTCCTCGATCAGCACAGGTTTAGCGGGAACTTGCATCGGAGCTAGCTACTTGCGTTGAAAGGACCCCGATTAACAAAGCTATACGTCCAGGATGGTTCCAGAGAAGCCATTCCATAACGTGACAGCGTCCCAGCCTACACCGCAGAAACGACGTAGAACGCTGTCTAGTTCTACTATTTAACAACATATATAATATCAAAACCTGTCAAGAACGATCAACTACGAATGGAGGACAAGCAATGTCAATATAATATACTCAATAAGCTATGATATTGTTGCGACCGTCCAGTGTACGTATTTATGTATGGTATTTATGGTGCACATCATCTTAATTCAACCTAGTAGTTCAAAGGAGGGAATTATGTATGGTATTTATGGTGCACATCATTAGGACGGGTTGCGACCGTCAAGTGTTGTGATAAGCTATGATATCAGTAGGTTTGGGATCCTTCGGATATTGGTCTAGCAACCTGTATCGAAGCGATCATAGTCTTACACATAAGGATGCCAAAGATGCATTACGGTGCGAACCGTCCATGGTCATTGCGTGATGACAGGCCAGGGTCATTGCTGCGACAGACCATGGAGAACTTGCATCAGCTAGCTATGGTAGCAGTGGAGAGAGGTGCACCGACTACAGTTCAGGGAGCACCATGACTCCCTAGCAGATCACATATCGCTCTAATAATTCAAATCACATTTTACATTTATTGGTCCAAGGGTTGTAACTCGGCTTCAAATGGTTTCCAAGTCGCCTATATCTTTATTTTGTATTTCATTATAATGTCTCTTATAGTATTTGTCAATTCATGTGGAACTTCTGTTGGTGTTTGTACTTGCTCATTTTTCTGACAGGATACCGTTGACCACGTACTCGTGCCCCTAATCAGGGTGCGGGTCGTGACAGAAACACCGTGACCTTCATATAGATAGGGCCGGTGGGCTGAGATTAGCGCTGGGTGCAGGCGCAGGGCCTGCCACCCTTATGCATATGTTTAAGTTTACGGTTGGTTGGTTGAGTGAAATGATATGATTTCTTATGTAAAGTTCTAACCTTGCAGGCTAGGCGAAATGGGACATAGATGAGCACGATCACAATGTTTATGTTAAGATTATGTCTAACTGTATCTGCCGCAGGGACACGGTGGTGGACAAGTTCAGGATAGGTTCGGCTCGAGGCTGGACGTAACCACGTAACCACGTACTCGTGCCCCTAATCAGGGTGCGGGTCGTGACAGAAACACCGTGACCTTCATATAGATAGGGCATAACCACGTACTCGTGCCCCTAATCAGGGTGGACGTAACCACGTACTCGTGCCCCTAATCAGGGTGCGGGTTGTGACAGAAACACCGTGACCTTCATATAGATAGGGCCGGTGGGCTGAGATTAGCGCTGGGTGCAGGCGCAGGGCCTGCCACCCTTATGCATATGTTTAAGTTTACGATTGGTTGGTTGAGTGAAATGATATGATTTCTTATGTAAAGTTCTAACCTTGCAGGCTAGGCGAAATGGGACATAGATGAGCACGATCACAATGTTTATGTTAACATTATGTCTAACTGTATCTGCCACAGGGACACGGTGGTGGACAAGTTCAGGATAGGTTCGGCTCGAGGCTGGACGTAACCACGTAACCATGTACTCGTGCCCCTAATCAGGGTGCGGGTCGTGACAGAAACACCGTGACCTTCATATAGATAGGGCGTAACCACGTACTCGTGCCCCTAATCAAGGTGGACGTAACCACGTACTCGTACCCTTAATCAGGGTGCGGGTTGTGACAGAAACACCGTGACCTTCATATAGATAGGGCCGGTGGGCTGAGATTAGCGTTGGGTGCAGGCGCAGGGCCTGCCACCCTTATGCATATGTTTAAGTTTACGGTTGGTTGGTTGAGTGAAATGATATGATTTCTTATGTAAAGTTCTAACCTTGCAGGCTAGGCGAAATGGGACATAGATGAGCACGATCACAATGTTTATGTTAACATTATATCTAACTGTATCTACCGCAGGGACACGGTGGTGGACAAGTTCGGGATAGGTTCGGCTCGAGGCGGGGCTCGGCTTGGACTTCCAGATGCATGGAGTCCTTAGCGTTCAAGAGGAGCTACCACATTGGCGTTCGGACTTGCGAGATGTTCAGCCGAAGACTACTTGTTGGCTATAAAGAGGCATAATGTATGGAACAATGTACTCCTTTGTGAGCTAGAGAGATCATGAGCGTTGTAGCCAATTGGCATGATGAGTTGGGCTATTCAGCGCATTAATATTAAATCTACATTGGCTTTTCTGTTAATTTAAAATTTACAATATAATTAAAACTAATATTACAAAAATGCTATTTGCTCCCAAAAAATTTGGGTGATACCATCTTCCATTATGTGGAATATGACATGGTTGCTAACATGACAGCTGACATGGCAAAATTTAACAATAAAATTAATATTAAAATGAACATTAATAGTAAATAAATAATTTAATATTAAATTAACATTGATTAATATTAACATTAATATTAACATTAACATTAGCATTAGCATTAACATTAATATTAATATTGACATTAACATTAACATTAAAAAAATTTGGGTAATTAATTTTTGGGGTTAAAATTTGCCATGTCAGCTGTTATGTCATCTGCCATGTCAGATGCCACATAATGGGAGATGGCATCACCCAAATATGTTGGGAGCCTAAACGACTAATTGCTAATATTAATACAGTGGCATTACCGTTATTTCCCAATAGATTCGTGACTTGTTCGGACACACCCCTCCACGAGCGGGTTACATACACCCGCGTAAACGAGGGTTAAATAGCCTTTTCCAAAGAAGAGAACCCATCCGACTAGAGAGAAACAAAGGAAAGAAGAAGAAGAACAGTCGCAATGGAGAGGAGCAAGATCAACTGCAGCGGATGGGCCGTCATCCCTACCGAGATTCTCTCGATGATACTGGTACTGTCGGGGATGCCGGCGGACGAGGTAATGTGCAACGTGGCCCCAGTTTGCCGTTCGTGGTGGAAGGCGCTCAACGGTCCCTTAGACTATTGGTCCAACGTCGACTTGGTACAGTGGTGTCGGAGGACCCAGAAAACCGCTGAGATTAGTTTGACCGTAATGAAGCTCGTGGCTCGCAGTGAGGGACATCTAGGGTCCCTCTCCGCGTACAAGCTCGACGAAGCAGCCTTCTCTTTTGCATGTTTAAGGCCAGTGCAAAATTTTATTTGGTCTTATTCTAATACTTTATTTTTTCTATTACAAAATTTTACGTATACTTTTGTTAATTTCTATTGATGTTTTCCCATTTTTATAATACAGTGGAAAATTTCTAAGGGTTCTGCACATTCCGAAGTGCGACGTGAGTGATGAAACTTTCGTGAGACACTTGGAGTTTCTCCCTGTGCTGGAAGAACTCGACATTAGCTACTGCCTCTACATCACGTCGACTGGAATAATTTCCGCCAGAAATTATTGCCGCCGTCTGGTCAAGCTGAGTAGGAACATGCCCCCTCCGGATTTCATGCTCAGGAACATGTTCGTGCTGGACACGAAAAACGAGGCGGAGGGAAAGGCCGTGGCTGATTCGATGTCGCGTCTCGAGCACCTACATATGGGATTCGACATGTTCAATGGAGACACGCTGCGATCTATCATATGCAACTGCAAGGGTCTTCGCATGACGGATGCAATTCATGAGATTACAGGTGTTTCAATGGGTGCCAAGACCCCTCAAAATGTATACAAAGATCAATTAAAAACTTTGTATAAATTGTTGCATGCCTACGTATCTCAAACACTCAACCCTACTGGACATGAGTTTTTCATCCATCCCGAGAGAGTAAAATTTCTTTATTATATGGGGAAGAAAAAAAGGATGGATATAGGTTCCTACATGTTCAGTAGAATGATGCATCTCGTGGGAAAACCAACTGCAAGGACAGCTCTCCCTTTCGGAGGATTTGTATGCTCGATGGCTAATAAACATTCTGTCCCAAGCTTAGCAGGGGATGTTTATATTAAAAATAAAGGCCCCATGAGAAAACTAACCTTCACTCGAATGTTTGGAAAACGGGCAGCAGCTGCAAGCAAACCATCAACATCTGGAAAACTATCAACTTATGGAATCAAAAACACTAAGGACAGGGTTGATGATCTATACAATTTTGTTGCTGCAAACTTTGAGAATGTCTTCAAAGAGATGAAGACTATATCCGACAACCAGAAATTGATTCTGGATAAGATTAACCAGATAGAGGTTGAATTTGCTGACCAAGAATAAGATTTTCCTTCCCTCGTGAAGAAGGTAAATGGGGCTAGCCCAAAATCTTATGTAAAAATATAGACTGTGCACATTGACACTTTAATGCTAGCCATCACTTTGATACTTCTATTTATGTTTCTGGATGTCATTTCTACCTATAAAGTGAGTCAATACTGACTATAATTTTTCTTCATCCATCCCTCAAGGTGTAGGTGAAGGATATTTTGAGAAAGAAGAAGTAGGAAAAAAAAAGAAACAAGAAGAAGGAGATGGAGACGTCTATGAAGATTCATCTTTTGAGTTTTGAATGTCTCTTATTTCAATGTGGAAGTAATATTTGACTTGTAATATTGTTCTGAATATTTGTTGGTCATGGCGGACAAACTAAATTTTGTGTTTGAAATATTGTAAGACTAAACTTTTCGCTTGTACTCAGTGCATAGTTCGTAATTTGTTTTGAAAATGTAATATGGTCTTGAATTTAGAGTAGGTCTGATATTTATTTGGATTATTGTATTGTGAATTATGCAGGTTCTATGTTGAATTACTAACGTGGATTGGACAGATTACTGTAACGTGAATTATGCAGTTTATTGGACTTGGAATGAAGTATACTTAATTTGATTATGATTTTTTGGTTGAAGCGTTTATTTGGTTGGCAGTTGGCCTTGATAGATGATATTGATATTTTGGTGTATTCCTTTGATTTGCAGATGCCCATCACAGATTTCGTGAGTCCTGGGTGCATTGCTAGGGTTTACAGGTGGCCTCATTACGGATGCATTCCTGGGATCACTGAAACTTTATTTGATTGTAATGTGTTTTGCTTTCTGTAAAAAATCATTACATCGATGCCATCAGTATGAATTCGATGCCAGTGCATGTTCATCCCTTGTTATTGCTGAAGCAAAATTGTAATCATGCATGTTCATCCCTTGTTATTGCGGAAACATAATTGTAATCCTGCATGTTCATCCTTTGTTATTGCCATCAGTACATCGATGCCATCAGTATGAAGTCGATGCCAGTGTAAGGCATAATGTAATGTAAGAAAAATTCTCTTTGATAGTAGGTTAATTATATTCAAACATTCGCAAGAAATTTTGTTCAGCCATACAGTGGAAGCCTGATAAAATGATATTCGGATTATCTTGAAAATGATTTAATATAAAATGAATGTACTATGGTAAATGATATTAAAAATACTGTAAATATTTGGTGAAAAAAATATGAGATACTTGAACATTTCCAGTCCTAAATGTACCATACTTTGTTAAAAGCACAGAGAGTGTCCGTTCTCCGTTTTCAAAGAACGGAGAATGGCCATTCTCCATGTTAAAGTAACGGAGAATGGCCATTCTCCTTGAGCATGGCCATTCTCCGTGTTAAAAACAAAGAGAACAGCCATTCTCCGTCCATTCGCCGTGTAGAAAGCAAAGAGAATGGCCATTCTCCGTCCATTCGCCGTGTTAAAAGCAAAGAGAATGGCCATTCTCCGTCCATTCGCCGTGTTAAAAGCAAAGAGAATGGCCATTCTCCGTGTTAAAAGCAAAGAGAATGGCCGTTCACCGTCCAAATAAAATATTCTCTTCGAAAATATTATCATTAGAAAAGTAAAAAAAATTCGTCCGATCAATACAGATTTTTTTTTTAAAAATATGTGACAAGATGATCCGCCCGACCTCAGAAGCAGGTTTTCCTCAGTTCACAACCACCACCATGACATGTAGCTTTATTAACAAAATATTAAATTATTAGATGAAAAATAAGATTTCTGACAATGGCATGGACAGTAAAATTAGAGCGGCGCCGCTAATACTTCTTGTTCGAGGAGGTTTCGACTATGTCCGACGCGAAGCGAACCGATTCTTCACGGCGCAGCTGGTACTCCTCGTTGTTCTAGGAGGGCTCGACGACGTTCGACGCGATCCGGACCGATTCTTATTTCCATCTTCATCTCTGTTTCTCTTTCCACCACAACCACCAACACCACCACCACGACGGCCTGTAACCAAAAAAATATAATACGAAATATTAAATTGGATGGACTTTTGAGAGAGTAAATATGAATTAATTTAGGGTGTTCATTGAAAAAATTAAAGTGAAGAATGACCTGCTAAAGCAAGTTACCAACAGGTCAAAAGTCTAAATCAGCATTAAATGATGTTTCTACACTATTATTCAATCCGAACCATTGGATCAACATCCAACGGTCCAGATTTCGGATGTATCGATACATCCATTTCCAGCGGATGTATTGTAGAACGACCCATATATATATATATATATATATATATATATATATATATATATATATATATATATATATATATATATAGTTCGGAGGATTGACGAAAAATGGCCACGATCTGAGCTGGCGTGGAACAGAATGGGACGTCCCGTGCATGAAAACTCAATGGCTAGGGGCGCCGCACGGACGGTCGAGGACCGGCACCATTCTACCACGGATATAAACGACGGCCGACCACGCGGCCCATCGTGCGACGCCCAATGGGCGTCGGAAAGACGTCGTATGGACGTCGTGCGCATAGAACGGGTGGCTGGGCGGCATCGGCTGTCGTAGGCGTCGTGAAGACGTCGGGGGCGCCTTCGGCGTTGGGGGCGAAGCGAGGCGTTGAGTTGCCGGCGTCGAAAGACATCGGCCGTCCTGTGAGGCTCGGGAGCGCGTGGAGTGCGCGAGGCGTACGTGTGGGGCGATGATGAAAAAGCCAATGCGGACAAAATCTGTAGAAGAGTCCGAAACGACATGACGACCGGCTAAAAATCGTGTTCGGAGAGACACACGATTTAACTGAGCTCGCACGTGCTAGTAAGAAAACAAAAACAAAAACAAACAAAAACAAAAACAAAATATATATATATATATATATATATATATATATATATATATATATATATATATATATATATATATATATATAATTCAAATATCAGGGGTGTCAATATTTTTTGTATAGCACTAACCTACTAAAAAAATTATTTATGAATAAAAAAGTTATTTACTTTAACCGATAAGTTGCTTTTAGATGAGACGAATAAAATTATAATATCTTATTTGTTTATTTTTTTATTTATATCTCCTTTATCACTCCATTCTCTTTCCTTTTATCCTTGCTGAGAATAACAGAAAGAAAATCGAGAAGAATAAGTCGATCACATTGAGTTTATTTTAAGAATTTATTCTTGTACATTTGCCTTTGTTTGATAGGTGTTTTTGAGTTTTATATTTTTTTTTTTTGAAATCTCACGCACACACACAATTGAGTTTTATATTGAAATGAGCAATGGCGGTCGAGAAGGGAGATCATATTGTTAGTAAGGAATTCTCAAACTATGTATTTAGACTCTAAAATTAAAATATAAGTAAAATAAATAAAATGATACCGAGATTTAAACTTGGTTCAATGTCCTTAAGACAATATTCGTCCTGCACTGGTGCTTACGGTTTAATGACGATTAGTCTCCCAGGATACAACGGTTCTTTCCTTCGGTAGCAGCACTTCACACCGTAGGAACTCGTCGAAGCAACGTTGGTTGTCTCTCTCTCTCTTAGACTAATGCAATATGGATGAATTGAATGATTGCTTGAATGCTCCAAACACATGTGTATTTATAGAAATAAAAAGACATGATGAAAATGACACACCTTTCAAATAAATAGATTTGTACACATTTTCCAATAAAAAGATTCGTATACCTTTTCATAGATTCGTTATAGAAAAAATTGATATTATTATTATAACAAATATACATTCACATTTTCCAACACATATGAAAGCTGAGGAGGTCAGTATGATCGAGACGAAGAAGGAAGCCAATAAAGCGACTGCGAGTGCTAGCGGAGAGTTGGAGTAGGAGATAAGGTTCGGCTTATGTCTTTTTGGAATGCTCATGAGCATCGCAGGAGAGAGGTTGTTGCCAACATAATCATATTATTTTTTTGAAAAACACACTTGACTATTATATTATCTAACGTATATGAAACTTCTATTAATCTTAATAACGACCAATATTAGATTTATCAAAGAAATATGGAATGCATGAATGTACGCATTCTCCGTATTAGTCCATATGTTTATGCTGAATGGAATTATGGGTACGAATATCTCCTTCATTTTCTGAATATATATATATATATATATATATATATATATATATATATATATATATATATATATATTTCGGATCGGGAGTTTCGTTTTCGGAGCTCCGCCGAAGTCCCGCGATCTTTGGTCGTTGGATCGCGCGGCACCGCGTGGGTCCTGCGTTCCGTGCGATCCGATGGTGCAGGGAGGACGGGACTTCAGCGGGAATCCGCGAACGGGATCTTTGATATATATATATAGATATATATATATATATATATATATATATATATATATATATATATATATACGACTGACAATAGTCCATTCAAGGTTTGTAATTTGTGTTATTTATTTCTGATAGAAATGACTTATTTCTACTATAAATCTTCAACTAATGTTTGGTTGCTTCCAAATTATATTTTTTTTACACGCTGAGATGCAAAACTTTACTAGGTTGGTATCAAGGACCACGAGTGAAAGTAGAGGTAAGAAGCAAGTCCAAGTGTGGTGTTTAAAGAGACTGACCAGAAAGACAACAAAAAGAGGTCCGAATTAGTATGCAATCACCCGAAAACTCATGTTATACGCAAATTTTTTCGTATCTTTCAGAAACGTATATATAATACTTGGGTTCTTTTAAAAGAAAATGTTCTGATTAGTATGCGAATTTTAAGCATGTGAAATTTAAAAAGTATTTCGTACGAATTATTTATAAAATTGGAACAAAAAATGTTGCGGCAACCTATTTAATTAACCAAATTTGACAACATGTTTAAACATGTGAATTTTGTAACCTCAATATATTCGTTTAAGGAATATTTGACCAATTTTTTAACGTATTTCTTTTGTACTCCGTCGATTTATAATTGTACGTTTGTCATCCCAAATTTTTTTCGTCTGCCGAATTGCTAACGAGCGTCCACACTACTTGTAAGAGGAAAACGAATTTAATAATAATGAAAAATTGGTTCAACTGTTCGGTTCAATAACTCGAAGAAATTATTATTATTATTATTATTATTATTATTATTGTACACACATTCACACAACATTTCTATTAAGATTCACACGTGTAATTTCGAATTGTATAAATTATCCATCAATGATGTAACATATCTTAAAATCAAACTAAATGAACCAAGGCAAAATTTAATATTAATATTGCAAAGAAGAATTGAGTAAGACATTACTCTCGCAATAAATATTTATGTGGGGGTTGTTTGGCTGCCTAGCTACAAATGAAAATTCCATGCAACATATATTGCAGGCAGCATTTGTGGTTGTAAATGGTACCGTAAATCCATTTGGTTGCATATAAATATTGTTGCATGATTTACAAATTTACTGTCAGGAACTTATACTTAGCATGCATGGTTGCTACTTTTGTTATTCATTGGAGCAATATTTGGTTGTGACTTTATTACATTTAATAAAGAGAGAATTATTATAAATGATGTTATATTTGTTATTGTAAGTGGTTTTGCAACTATTTTGATCGCAACAAATATTACGGTAGTTTGAGGAATTGATGCAACAATTGTTGTACCAATTGCATTATTTGGCCGCCGACGATAGGAGGAAAGGGTGGCGGAGGGATTATGCCGATAGATATTGTACACACAACGCGTGTATTCCGACCGCTATTTCCTCAAGTCTAACTCGACTAGTGAGCTCGGTCGATGACTTTCACTCGCTCGAACATGCTCGGTATATATGAGTCGAACATGCTGTAATAGTCTTACTTGATTTATCTCTTACTTAAAACTTAAAGATTAGTTAATAATTTCTTACTTAAAACTTTAAAAATTAAGAAAAAAAATCCTCAAGCGGTTTAAAACTTAAAAATTAATTAGGAATTTATTAATTGAAACATAAAATTAAATTAACAGTTAAAATTAAATTTTAAGAGCTTCTTATTGAAAAGTTAAAAATTTAATTTAAAAAACGTAAAAATTACTCGCTAGAGGAAGGGCTTGAACCTTCGACCTTGTGGTTAACAGCCACACGCTCTAACCAACTGAGCTACTCCAGCGCACGTTAAAATTTATTTTTCATTGATATTCAATCATACATATTCGATAGTGTTCACTCATTTACCTGAGCTTGATTAATATTAGTCCCCTATAATAGTTATTTATTAATGTAAATTAGTACTTAATGGTTAATAGTAATCCTGATTATTAATTACTATAATAGTATTATTAACACCAATTTGGTACTAATTATTAATCGTATTATCTAATACTAAGTAATAATATTAATTATTTCACACTTAACATAAAATTGCTTGATACTATTTTGTAAGACGAGAAAAATAACTACACAAATTCAAACCTCAATTCCAAACACAAATCCGAATGGACTGTTATTGAGTTACTTCCCCCGCCCATCGTGAACCGTCAACACGGTAGCATTTTGGGGCGAGTTTAATGTCGATCAACTATTTTTTTCTAAAAATTCGTCCTATCCGGTCGACTCGGCCGGTCAAACCACATAATCATCTGACACAAATAAATTTTGAACTGATTTGATCTTGAGTCTTGACTTTTGATTTTTGTTTTGAACTTTACATACAATCAAAGTTAATATGTTTACTTCTTAAATAATTATACTATAGTAAACATGCATAACTTCTAAGTAGTATATATATAGTTGTGTACTATATAATATATTCAATGTAACATTTAAGCCTATATACCTAACTCAATCTCCTGACCGAATCAATCTTCGGTCCGATTTTTAAAACATTGGTACGAAGTAAACAACCTTTAAGCCATGAATCAATTTTGTCGCTAACTTTCACTTTTACTGGACTTCTTGATATTAAGGGACAAAATGTAGCAATTTGTCGAGGAGTTTAATAGGATTGAATATGAATATTTGAACAACTGTCATTCTTTTCTAGAAGGAAAAAAAAAAAAGAAGAAGAAACAACTCCAATTTTGAATTTGTATGAATGGATTTTGGATCTTTTTTCAGGAAAAATAAAAATAAAAAAAGGGGCATTCCGAGAATCGAACTCGGGACCTCTTGCACCCAAAGCAAGAATCATACCACTAGACCAAATGCCCATTTGATGGTAGGTGATTAGCTTAAATATATATAACAAATTACAACGTTACTACTCATTTAATATCCAACAATATCACTAGCAATGAGAAAAAAAAAGAAGGAAAAAAAATTCACACATTATTTATAAGCAGATATAAAACCAGCCATAGAATAAGCACAAAGTATTGCTTCAGCAGAACTCTTTCTTCTCGTTCAGAATTATATCTTCTTTCCACATGATTCTTTCTTTTTTTTCCTTCCCGAAACTATAAACATCTGCAGGTAAATAACACTTCTGAATAAACCGACAGTGTCGGCAAAATGGGCGAGAGTAGGCACATTCACATAACAACAACTTCAACCATTATATCATCACCAATAAGAGTAAGGGTCTACAGCATCATACTGCAAACAGATTGCTATATAGTGTAGAGACACAATAGACATAAAAGTTAAGAACCCATGCAGGGCCGGCCCTGGGGTAATCCGGACAAGACTTAGGGCTTGGACAACCCCCCTCTGCTAGAACAACCTCCCAGACTCAACATGATCCCACCCAAGGTCATGGTCACGGATGACCACCAGGACCAGCTGACAATGAAAATCAAGAGACAACCAAAATTAGCTCCAGGATAGGGCAACCCAATCCTTCGGGCCGGCCCCGAACCCATGATCCGAAACAAGGAACTACTACTTCAACCATTATATCATCACCCCAATAAGAGTAAGGGTCTACAGCATCATACTGCAAACAGATTGCTATATAGTGTAGAGACACAATAGACATAAAAGTTAAGAACCCATGCAGGGCCGGCCTTGGGGTAATCCGGACAAGACTTAGGGCTTGGACAACCCCCCTCTGCTAGAACAACCTCCCAGACTCAACATGATCCCACCCAAGGTCATGGTCACGGATGACCACCAGGACCAGCTGACAATGAAAATCAAGAGACAACCAAAATTAGCTCCAGGATAGGGCAACCCAATCCTTCGGGCCGGCCCCGAACCCATGATCCGAAACAAGGAACTACTACTTCAACCATTATATCATCACCCCAATAAGAGTAAGGGTCTACAGCATCATACTGCAAACAGATTGCTATATAGTGTAGAGACACAATAGACATAAAAGTTAAGAACCCATGCAGGGCCGGCCCTGGGGTAATCCGGACAAGACTTAGGGCTTGGACAACCCCCCTCTGCTAGAACAACCTCCCAGACTCAACATGATCCCACCCAAGGTCATGGTCACGGATGACCACCAGGACCAGCTGACAATGAAAATCAAGAGACAACCAAAATTAGCTCCAGGATAGGGCAACCCAATCCTTCGGGCCGGCCCCGAACCCATGATCCGAAACAAGGAACTACTACTTCAACCATTATATCATCACCCCAATAAGAGTAAGGGTCTACAGCATCATACTGCAAACAGATTGCTATATAGTGTAGAGACACAATAGACATAAAAGTTAAGAACCCATGCAGGGCCGGCCCTGGGGTAATCCGGACAAGACTTAGAGCTTGGACAACCCCCCTCTGCTAGAACAACCTCCCAGACTCAACATGATCCCACCCAAGGTCATGGTCACGGATGACCACCAGGACCAGCTGACAATGAAAATCAAGAGACAACCAAAATTAGCTCCAGGATAGGGCAACCCAATCCTTCGGGCCGGCCCCGAACCCATGATCCGAAACAAGGAACTACTACTTCAACCATTATATCATCACCCCAATAAGAGTAAGGGTCTACAGCATCATACTGCAAACAGATTGCTATATAGTGTAGAGACACAATAGACATAAAAGTTAAGAACCCATGATCCAAAACAAGGAACGGAAACTGTTGTGCCTACCTCAGTTTAAATGATACCATCAGGCATCAGATATGGCTCCAGTCAAAACACCAAAGTACAAACAACAATACGCGTTGCATATCCTTACAGCTTTGGACTCGAACCCATACAGAGGTTTTCCCCTTCATTCATTTCATCAAGGGCCATATCTGATTAATTAGAAACGAGAAAGATAATAAAATGTTACAAACAGAAGAAAGGAAGAAGAAAAAAGGTTGCTATGCTGATCATTAGCCGTAGTCAACAGGATATTGTTCCAAAACCCTCCAGCAGATGGTTAAAAAGACATTACACAGAGGAACCCCTTGAATTGATAAGGGCTTCATGTTGCCAATTCAATCTAGAAGTTGAGTAGGTGTAAAACACCACAAGATCCCTCAACGTAGCAAAACTCCGAGAATCCAAGTCGAACCAACCTCGTCATCATTACCATCCAGGAGCATGTTGAGAGCTTCTGCCTTCCAAGAAGTAAATCTCCTTGCCGGTACATTTACTCGAGTTCTATAGAAATTTGGGAGGTACTGACAGGGAATGGAGTTCCCAATAACCTTGTAACTTGCTACTTTCCTGATCTGTGAGCCGGAACGCAGGTATTTGATGGGAGAATCTCAAATTTTCATCCGCTGGTATTTCAAGTGTCTGTTGAACTTCACCTTTCCTTTCAGGCATAAAGACAGTATTGTAGCCATCCACCTTGGTCAATATCGCAACTGTAATCAAATAACTACTGCATTCACGTACTTCCACAATATCAAAGTCAGACTTTTCTAGGTCTGATAGTGTCCATTCTATGCTCCAGCCCTTGTATAGAGCCCATACCTCACCGCTTCTTGGATAAATATCATATTGATCCCTCTTTCCAGGCATAGCATGCACCATATGTGAAAGAATGTCTGTTGTATCAAATGAATTAACCTTCCATTGAACTTTAAATGTACCACAGCCGCATGGCAGACCTTTCTTTGACCACATTTTCTCATCCTTCCGTTGAGGTAAAAGCTCAGCCCATGACGCACTCACTGTTGACTCTTTAACACTCCTAATCTTGGCATAGTACTTGGGGAATTGGTCTACATCACTGTAAAGTGCCCAAATCTGCCCTTGTTTAATCTTGTCAACAGATTTATCTTCTTCAAAGTCGTGGAACTCACCTTGAGGATAATCGTTAGTATCAAGAAGTGGAGATGCCAAGGAAGGAGAGTTTAGACGTCCAGCACCATCAGCACCATCAGCATCGGGATTGGGAGCAACCTCATTTACCGCATCGGCAGAATGGCCTCTATGACTTGCAGTCTTAATTACATTGATGTTCTCTTTTGGAACTCCGTTCTTCGAACTGGTTGCAACACCCTCCTCTTCAGCAGCTACAGATTTAGATGGAATGTTGATAAATGTGTCATCAAAATTCCCAGATTTCAAAGCAGCATTATCAAGACTAATGGAAGGAAATGCATCAGCAAAGTCGTCTGGTAAAGATGCAACATCGAGCTCAAGACACCCTTTTAGAGTGCCTTCCCTTTCAGCTCCGGTCAATCTGTAGGAAGGAACCTTGTGTGAAAATCTTAGTACTTCTGTGGATGGTATCTTGTATGTTCCCTTATCCATTGCTGGCATGAACAGGCTCAAGAACCCTTCTATCTTGACCAAGTGGTGGACAACAAGAATGTCACTGCTATCTGCAAAATCCAAAAGGACCTCTACAACTTCATATTCATAAAGTCTATGACTGTCTGCATCAGAGCTCCACTTGATATCCCAGTCTTTATAAAGGGCCCAAACCTCTCCCTTTCTAGGATATATTATACGTGATTCTTCGTGTGACCTTTTCCCAACACATGAGATGAGAAAACATCTGCAGGCTCGTGGTGGATTCTGACTTCCCAACTCTATAGTTTCCAGAAGCAACAGGCAGCTCTGCTTTAGTCCACACTGCCTCAGTATTATTTATGGCATTATGTTCCAACCAATTGAAATGCAGCCTAAACTCTCCAGCACAGACTTCTCTTATCCGTACATAGTATCTGGGCATTGCGTCTAAATCATCATAGACTGCCCAGAT
This sequence comes from Iris pallida, assembly GCA_029216955.1. Lineage (NCBI taxonomy): Eukaryota > Viridiplantae > Streptophyta > Magnoliopsida > Asparagales > Iridaceae > Iris > Iris pallida. The sequence continues at coordinate 22,924,227 of JANAVB010004599.1, read as the reverse complement.
CTGACCAGCTACAAATTTACTTTCAACCCTCTCTCCTTCAAAGTTGCCAAATTCTGGGTCAGGGTAGGAAAAGGACGCCGGACCTGGTGAGCCATTAGAGCTTGAATCAACAGTACATTTTGCATCGTCATTGTTACGAAGACCACTAACATCTGGAGAATTAGATTTACTGTGAACCGCGTGGAAAGATGATCCACCTTTCCTTGATCGTTTAGCAGTCACAAGGTCATCATCGTTCAGTGCTTCATTATATGCAACCTTCTGCTTCGGCCTACTGGACCTTCGTGGATAACCACCAATGCTTGTCCCAGCACTCTGTTCTGTGGCTTCTGCCTGCCCAAAGGTTTCCTCTTTGGTAAGAATGTCCACACTATCACTACTACTGGTATCACTACTACTGACTGAATCACTAGACTCTGTCCAGCCGCTTTTCCACTTTGCATTTACTGCTGAAGGCTTCACCTTGGAGTCTCTCTTTTTTCTCTCACGTTTTACTTTTTCAAAGTGCAGGTTGCTACCGGCCGTGCCATCTAGCTTCTCCTTGCTTGAAGATCCAACACTTCCACGAGTTACATTTATACCAGAACTTGACCTAGATTTCTGCACAGTGGGACCCCCAGCTACATTTCCCTGAAACCCTGCATTAGAAGAGTTGCCAGTATGGCTTTGCTGACCGGGAACCTCTTTCTTAGACTTTTTAGCATGATTCAAGGGCTGAGTAGAATTTGTCCCAGGAACTGGCACTTCTTGTGCATGTAATTCATTTGCAACAAAATCGGAATTGCATCTGTGGCAGTGAAGTGATCTATTTATGAGGAACCTGGGGTACACATATCTCTGGCAACATCTGGGACACATGGTCGAAATAGACTGGCTGTTGGATGCGGATGGCTGCTGATTTGTGTTGCTGAAGTTAGAAGTAGCAGTGTTTGCACAGTTGCCAGGAACTCCAGGTTGCGTTTTAGCACAATAAGATCTTGGTGGTTGACGAGAAGGCTGCCTTGGCAAGAAATTTGAAGAATTGAGTCTTCTTTTGCTGTCATAGACAGAGCGCTTGCCTCGATCAGACAATGTCATGTGTGCTTCACCAATTAGCTTAAAAGCAGCTTCAGCACCAGCAAACTTATTCTTATCTGGATGAAGCTGAAGAGCAAGTCTACGGTACTGTTTCTTGATAGATAATTCATCTGCAAATTGCTCGACTTGAAGAATTCCATACCAATCTATTACCCCGTTGATCATAGCCCCAGCACAACAGTGGACTTCACAAACCGTTAACATTTGCAAAATGTTTTCAAGGTCTGGAAAGAGTTGTTGGGCCTTGAGAACAATCTTTTTAGCCCCAAGAAAATCTTTGTTCTGCATTTTTCTCTCTGCTATTTCCTTGGCTCTCCTGGCCTCTTCTTTGTTGCACTCCATTGTAACTTAGTATGAAAATAGCGCCCTTGCTATCCCTCACGTGAGATTCACAGTTGAAAGAAATAAAAGGTTCGTTGCTTCATGCTTCTTGAAGAACTTTGAATACAGGAGGGCTATAGATACCATGCCTCACCAGGTATAATCATTTCTCAATATAATGCGTACACCTGCATGGAGAATTATATATTATTCATAAATCAAAGAAAAAAACAGTTAAATGCTAATTCAGTAGGTAGCAGTCCGAAAGCTCATGAATAGGACATTATAGATGTATGTATATCTTAAACTAGCTACCTAAAAAGTAAACAAAAATACATAAACCAAAAGCAGACTTTGTTTCCACATACAGTACAGTACTATCTAAATATCTAATTCTCTATGGTAACCTTACAAAGTCGCCAAAGCAATGCTTGTATAATCTCATATTTTTGTAAAGATGATGTAATAAACCAGTATTATCAGCCGTGTTTCTCAAAAATTTAACCCTCGATCAATCATCTTCCTGAGTTTGCAGAAAGCAATTAATGCCCTTGACGGTCAAAAAACCCAACTGCCCCCTAGGTTTTATGGCATGACCCTCTCATGATAATAGCTACTTGGTTAAAAATTTGGCACCATCATAGAGGGTTGACGTCAAGTAGACAACTAGTCATAAAAACTATGTCAAATCTTTTGTGGAGCTTTCTTATGCTCCATAGCGACCCCATTCTGACAAGAGAAGGCTTGGATGATGATGAACTTATTCCCTTGACGACAGGTATGACATGCCTTCAGTATTTCTTTGCTGGCTATAGCTTCTCAATAATAGCTGTGTTGAGTTAACTTTTTATCTTCATCCAGGATTATCTCCAAAGTGACAAATCATAACCCTAAGCTCCCTTAGAAAACTGCAGGGTTTCGACTGAGAGTTTGGCCACAGGGCCCACAGCCAACACAAATATGTATTTCTTCAATTTATGTCAATGTTTTTAATTTAAGGCTTAACATTTTTCAGCCATATTATAAAGACATGTTATGATACCATCATCCGATCTACAAAAAAGACAATAAGAATAATTTTCTCTGGATCATTATGCGCAAATCAGTCCCCACATAAACCTGTTGATCGTCATACTTTCCTGTGTACTATGCTACTGTTGGTTTGAACTCATCATAAGGCATATTATATACTAATTACCTACTTTGGTTCCCCGTAGATTATACTATCCGAAATAACTTTGTCATTTGTTATAGAGTTCCCATAAAAACAACATAATTCCTTATTGTGGTCATTACTAAGCTCATCGATAAGAAACATAACATGTATATATTTATATCTGATAGCAAGTAAATTGGGATCTACTAACCGCTGCCTCTCAGTGCAGATGAGTAGTGCTACCAATGACCAAGTGAAGGTTAATAGAATATTTCCATCGTCGTCAAGCTTGGTAAGGCACCGTACGGAGGCAAGGACCAAAAGTGCTAGGCGTTGGCCTCAAGACTACAAGTAGGAGTGAGAAGTAGGTAAGTTGAGACAAGATTGTAGTTATGACTGGAACTTTGTGGTCTGGTTTCCTCTTAACACGTGCAATAAATGTATAATCGAAACAAATATAAGCATCATATGCAAATTTTGTTATGCGTACTGCATACACAAGTTCCAGACTTCAACATCGTTTAATGAAGTGTTCAATTAAATACCAACCACCAAGAGTATCAATAACTTGACATAGAGAAAAAGAGAATAAGAAAGAGCAAAATATAAAGTGAGAACCACACACACACATAGTGACTTATTGTTGGCATCTGAAAGTAGATGTCAGAGTAGAAGATACACACAGAGACTTGACTTATTGTTGGCATCTGAAAGTAAATGTCAGAATCGAAGATGGAGATGAGATTTGATGGGTTAGAAAAAACATAAAAGGGAAGGGAATCGAGAGGGGAAAGGGGAAAAGACTATTCTACCTTTTCTCTTCTTTAATAATTGTATTAAATTATCTTTAATATCTATAGCCTTAAGTTATTGGGTCTGAATCAGGTTCAGAATTCAAAAACATTAGCCTGGTAGGACATATTTAAGTTAAGATAGATTGTAAGGCGACAAGACAACTAAAATGCCTAGGCAAATGCCTAAGATGGTGAGACGAGAAGTTTATCTATAGAAGTTTTGTTATTCTATTTATACAATTGCCTACAATCAAAGATATAAATGCTAGTGAATTAATGGATCAAAGTTGGTTTCCATAAAGGAATCAGCAGCAAGATTGGAAGAGAACTATTGATGAAATTATGACAAAGTTGACAATTGCCCTTGACACTAAATCTTCCACGTAAACGGGTACACTGTTGACAATGTTGGGTTTGCAGCATGCTAACCGGCATGAGAGAGAGGGGTGGAGAGAGGTGGGGGTAGCGGACCATCCACTCATACAACAGCAGGTATATAGTGCTGGAAAAAACAGTCACATTTCCACTATGTACTGCCCCTTACTGTTCCCCTTGGCACCTACGGAGGATAGAAACACTTCCAAATTGTAAACAGTGAATATCGGATCACGATAGGGCTGGAGCTTAGCTTATAGACTAATCCTGTTTTCTGATTCCCGTCCTTCTCGTATGTCCTCACAGGCCATCAATGTATTTATCCTAGGTAAATGAGCATATTATGCACATGGGTTAGCAATATAGTTATTAATATCTCTGGCATCTCTGCATACAGAATTTCATGTCGTTGGAAATATCTGTCTCTGGCAGATACAAACCTCACATATCATGGGAGATGATTTACCGCATATATTAAAAGAACTATAACCTCTATTTTCGTCTCTAGCCATCAGTCTTCATCACATAGGCGTACTCATCATTCAAAATACTAAACTTTGTTTTTATACTGCTATAGCAAAGACAATGATCTGGAATCAATGAAGAGAGGGAAAATGGTTCTTGGTCAAGATGATCAAAATGTGGTGCCCCTGGCAATCCCGAATCTTAAGAGAGGAAGTTCAAGAGATCTAGCAACCAAAACCAAGTCTTTATAGTTTATATCGAACTCTCTCTCCATTACAGAGTTTTGCAATAATGATAAATATTAGACACATACATCAAGCACAGGTTCCAAACAAAGTTTTCAAAATACTGGTGCTAACCAGCAATGTTGAATTATATAGCACAGGCTTCAACTTAACAGCTTTATTGTAACAAAATACTAGAGGAACTCATGAGTTCTTAATTTTTTAAAACTCGACAATGAAAAGCCGTTGGATTACATGCATCTCATCCTTTATTTTTTAAGGGGCTAAAGAGTACACTTTCAATGGTAGTTAAATTCACGTGTCACATTTATATTGTAAGTTCTTACTTTGAGTTCTTATTTGAGTTTCTGTAGTCAAACTCTTATTGTAAGCAAAAACCGTAGCATCAACTAACCCACCTAAATAGTAAGGCAAGTTGACATTGAAAATAGTAATAATAACATTCTTATCAGCAAAAAAAAAAAACGAGCCATTGCATAAATAACTATAATTTTACTTCATATGAAAAATCTATAACAAAATACCACAAATAAAATTACCCCAAAAAAGCGTAAATTTTCAAGTTTTAGTTGACTCAAGGGTCCATATCCAAGTGAAATTTGCAGTAAACAAGGGATTTTACTAGAAAAGTGCTTAAATATGCAATTTGTCACTCCAATGTAAATTTAATGAGGAAGGAAAGCAACTTTAAGAGTCCAAGATGCTAATTTTTTCCAGAAACAAAAAAAAAAATCAACAAATGAGCACCGTTCACCAGCTCACCAAGAGAAGCACAAAAGGGGGCGAGAATCGCCAACTGGAAACCCTAGATAGCGCTGAAAACCCTAAAAGCGACGAGAAACCCTAAAATTGAACATGGAGAAATATCAAGAAGAGCACAAAACCTAGATTTTCACAGCCTCCATGTCAATTTGCACGGATGAAACCCTAAAAAGTGAGCGAGGAGAGAGAAAACGTTTTTTCCCCTTTTGGATATATATATAAGAGAGAGAGAGAGAGAGAGAGAGAGAGAGAGAGAAGAAAAGAGGGAAAACGAAAATTTCTATGAAAAGAGGAAACGCGCCCGCCCAAAAAAACTATAGGAGAATATGAGAGGAAGGACCCCGATCTTTTCAATATTTTGATTAGGAAATAAATGTGAAGTTACATATACACCCCTGAAAGGGGCAAATGCAATTAGTTGTAGTGATGGGATTTTGGATTTTTGATGGGGGTAATTTTGGTAAGTTATAAAAGTACAATAAGTGGTGGGACCAATTGGAAGTGTAGGATTGTAATTATGTGTAGGGTGCTAGGGCAAAAGTGAGCATCTCCACCCTATTGTTGCCAAATAAGAAAAAATAAAATTTTATTCAAGAATCATTCTCTAATGCAATTATCAAATAAATTGTGAAGCTTATGTGAAAAAAATGATAGAAAATTTTGTGAAGTTGGTTGTCTAATTCTAGACAATACACTTAACAATGTCTTCACAAGGAAAAATTATCTTAGAAGTTACGAAAAAAATTCAATCTCAATACTTTATCTTGAAAGTTAAAAGAATAAGCATCTAAATATTTTTGCATTTGAAAAGGTTTTCTTACTTCATTATTGCATTTTGTGAATATAATCTTGTCATTTAGGAAAGACATTGTCTTGTGCCTAATGCTACATAGAAATTATAACACATTACAATAGGGTTGGAGATGCTCTTATGTACTATCAATTGTCTTTGAAAATGTTGTTGTTTCTTTAAAAAAATCATAGTAAAAATAGTTTTTTTTAGTTGTTATAAAATTGAAACGACTTTTTTGTGAACTAATAGTGTTACAAAGTGTTATAAATAGCCTACGACAAATTTCCAAATGGAAAAAGAAAGCATAACCCTCCAATAAAACTAGGTGTAAATACGGGAAGCTCGATACTAAAATTTAAATGAAGGTCCCTGAAGGACTTTGTCTGCCTAATACAAATAGTTATAGACCATGAAACACGCTATCAATAATTTGAAGCGTTCACTTAACGGAATGAAACAATCTGGTTGGATATGTTATAACAGACTAAGTGAGCATTTGATCGGTCCTGAATATGTGAATAACAAAGTAGCATTCTATACCGATGACACAAATTTTACCGGGAGTCAAAGAGTGTGAGATAACTTTCTCGCACCTAAAGTCAAAATTTGAGATAAAATACATATGGTGTTTTGGTTCATCAATTGGGTTACACCCAAAAGGTGTTACGCCAGTTTAACACGGACAAAGCAAAACCTCGAGTACACCCATGATCGTTCGTTCTCTAGAAGCTATAGGAGATCCATTCCACCCTAACGAATGCGATAAAGAGGTATTGGAACCCATAGTTTTATATCTAAGTACAATAGGCGCATTATTGTACTTAGCTCCATGCACTAGATCAGACATATCATTTGTTGTGAATCTCTTGGCTAGATTTAACGTTACACCAACATGCCAGTATTTTCTTATAGAAAAGAAAGCGTCATCCCTCTCGGTGAAAACTTTGTTGAATTTGTTTACTCGAGAACGATTTACAAAAGGTCGGTAAATACAATACTCAGAGACAAGTCAAGATTGTAACTACCACTTTTCTAAAATAAGGATAATTTTGAACTTTTATAAAATTGATTATTTTTAGTTATTAATTAATGGATTAAATCATGTTAGTGATATCAATTGTTAAATTTTGATTATTTTAATATTATTTAATTTGATGTATTGTGTTTGTGCCTTTAACTAGTGAACCTTAGAACCATTTTTGACTAGAGACTAACCATAATCATAGAGCCTAGCTAATGGACTTGGACTAGTTAGCTGGACTCTATTTGATTAGGAATAACATGTGTAGGTTAGTATTAGCTTAGTTATTAAATCTCATTTGGGCCTTCTCCTAAAAAGGCCTTTAATTGACAATAGGAGAGACTTTAGCCTAATGTAACTTAACCAAACCCTAGCCCAACCAATGTGGCCGACCATAGCAGCCTAGAAGAGCCCCTTCATCCTATATATAGTATCATTAGCCCCCTTTCTTCCTCCTTTATCAAGAGACCTAATCCTAATTTGATGTTCTTCCCCAAATTGCCTCCATTCCTCAAATTGAGTCCAAATTTCCCCAAACAAGTTGCAATATCTTCTCCTTGGAGAGAGGAAACCTCTATTTGCTAGGAGGGAGCCTATTGGAGCAATTTGGCTAGTGAAAGGGAATGAGATCTAGATCTAGAAGTCTCTCATTGAAAATCCATCTCTCAAGTGGTAAGAACATCTAAACCCTTCTAATTTATGTTTTCTTTCTAAAGATGCATTCATTTAGGGTCCCCCTATCATTAAGTAGAGTTTGGTTCGATTTCGAATCCATTTGAGGTGCGTATCGGAAGAGTATCGGATACGTACGTCAAGTGTTCGATGAAATGCCTCTTTGGACTTTTCTTGTTTAAATTTTAATTACGATTAATTTATTATGTTGCTAATATGTTGTGGGTGATGTGTGTACAATTTCATGGGTTTTGGTGAAGTTTTGATGTGGGAAATCGAGCCATGGGAGGCTCGGGTTCACTGTGTGTACTACACAGTGATGCCCTGCTGCCCGGGGTCCCAATCTCAACTGACACGGGTTATTTCACTTCCTAATCACCCTATTGGCTAGGCTAGATGTTTGAGCATTGATCCTAGGCTTATGGCAGTGAGCCATGGCCATATCGAGCCTTGATTGCCACTGTAAGTTCTCCACTATGCAGTCGAGGATGACACACTTCACTTTTACATATGCCATGTTATGCAGTCCATTATTTTGGGATTTGCATTGGTTAATTCATCATCTAATCACCTAATTAACTAGCCTAACACCTGTGCATCTGTCCACATGCTCATGTTGCTCAGACCTAGGAGTTTGGGCAGTCGGGCACCACACTCATATGCATGTATGCATATCAAACCACTTTATTGGTCATGCATCTGCCTTTAAACCACTACACTCACAACTGCTGCACACAAACTCTGATACCTGTCTTGATATCAGACGCACTTTCCTGTATACTGCCATCTCTGCATTGCACTTCACATTTCATACTGAAATTGCAACACACTTGCATACACACATTGCATTATGAACTTGCATGTATTGCATACATGTCTTCACTTCACTTAGTATTGCATTACACTGTAACACTTTATCCTCCATTTAACATCACAATATACATTACCTGGCATTTCATTTCACATCAATGATACACATTTACATTACACTAATTTGCATTTCATTATCTGTCACATACACTTTTGTATTGGCATTACACTGATTTTATTAGACACTGCACTTTACCTTACCATATATGTTATGCCCATCTTTATACACTACATATCCACACGAATTAACCAACTGAATTCGTATACCCTTCACTGCATTGTGTATCATGCATACATACTCTGATACAAGCATGTATCAGAGCTTGTAATATCCACAAGCCTGAAATGCAAGTTATCCTTACATCCCTCATTTTATTGCATTTACTAAAATATCCACTGTGCACTCACTCATCACTGCATTTGATACTGCATAAAAAGGTTAACTTTCACATTAGATATCTGCATACATTTTCCCATGTTAGGTACACACCACTGCATGGAGTGCATATATTAGTATCAGACCTATTAGGCTTTATGTACTTTGATACCACATGTATCAGAGCACTTGATGTCCTGTACCGTGCCTACATTGGATATATTCCAATTCATTACATCTGGAATCCTTCACTGCTTTCTCATTAACAATATATCCTGCAGTGGGGCAAGTTACATTCCCACATTATAATGACACTGCACTCACCTCTCTAATGCATTGCATATCCTTGTAGAATATTCCCTGCATTCATTGATGCTCTGCATACTCTAGTATCAGCAACTTCATTCCTGCATTCATTTAGATCACTTGTCATTAGCTTACTGCTCACCTACATCTCTTGTCCTGCATTTAGGATTGACTAATTGAACCTGGGCTCATTCAGTCATGAGTTGAATGCCCTTTAGCTTCTTGCATCTCCATTTAAGCTCAATCCTCATTCATGTATATACAACCTTATGCCTAGTTCAACTTAGCCATTTGGTTCTATCCCAACTTGCCTTAAACTTAACCTAATACTTGATTTTAGTCCTTTTCATACTAAGGAATACTTGTATTTCCTTGTACAGCCTTGCAGATATTCAGTCCAGCATGAGAGAAGGCTCAGGTTTTGAATGCAGTAGCAGTCATTCCATCTTAGTGATTCAGATACCTTGTTGTCCAGTCCAGCTTTGAGGGTAGTGTATCAGTCTATTTCTTGATGTCCCTGTCCCCCTCTTCTACAGTCTCTATTAATTGAGTTCAGCCCTTGTTTTCTTTCAAAGCAGCCCCTACCTTTCTTGCAGTCCAGTTATTTTAGATGTTAGTCCAACCATCTAAGTTCTATTGGTTACTATAGCTTTATATATGTTGTATGTACTTATAAGTTATGTATATAGGTGGTTGTCATAAATAGTTAGAAGGGTTAGAGTGTAATCTCTTATAAGGAAGTATGGATAAGGGATATGTCATTATATATGTATATGAGATATGTCTTATGTATATAATATGGTGTATGGTTAGAGTTGAGTAGTTAATGTAAGTTGTGGTTGAAACCACTTGTTCTAACTATTTAATAGTTAACCCTAGATAGGCAATTGACCAAGATTTGACCTGTAATCTAGGTTTGACTTAGTTTGATTTAGAGTTGACTAGACAGTTGATCAAACCCTAGTTTTTGACTTAGTTGACTAAGAGGGTTGACCAGAGTTGACCAGGAGTTGACTTTGACCTAGAGAGACCTAGGATCATGTAGATTGTGTTGTATATTTCAATTATTCAATGTTGAATACACTATGACTTGTATTTCTCTAAATAGGACCTTATTACTCCAGTTCAGACATCTATTCACATATGTTGCTCAGGGTATCATGTGAGTACATTCTATGTTATTTTTCATTCATGATAGCATCTATATTGCCTGCTTTAGACTATTTTACTTGATGCGTACACGCTGTTAACATAGATTGATACTATATGGATCTTTTTATGAGATGTTATCCCCTCATCAGGTGCATCGGGTATTTTATGTTCATGTACTTCATCATGTGCATTATGTACTCTTTGTACTCTTATTTCTTCATGAACACACATGTGCTCTCATGTACTCTCATGTACTCACATGTGCTTCATGTATAACTAACAATCATGTATGTAAACATAACTTGACCAGATCATTATGTATTAATTGGGGTAGGGGGAGTAGAAGTGGTTATGTGATTACATCCCTCTAGTGTAAAAATGTGCATGTCTATTATACCCTCACGTATAATGGAGTTACCATAGAATAACCATGTGCAAACCTAAACCAATCACATAACTGTCTTGTGCTCTAAATCACTTATATATATATATATATATATATATATATATATATATATATATATATATATATATATATATATATATATATATATATTACAGTTATATTTTCTCTACTATATTCATGTACTCAGTATTACTTGTACTTCTTATTTCCTGTACTTTTTTTTACAGTTCGTCATGCATTTTATTCTATTGTTAGCTCTATATTTTCTACCATATTTTGGAACTGCTTTCAGAGATATGTACTCGTTTCCATCCTGACTGGACCCGTTGCTAAAATTTTATCGAGAACTTGGAAGATCCAGCTAGCCTAGAGGAGACACCAATAGTGCTTGGAGTAGACTGCTAGGACTGTTGGGTTGTGTCTTTTTTATGTATTTGAGTTGTACTCTGTTTGGTTTGATAACTTAGACTCTTTCAATTCTGGTTTTGTACCTAAAACTTTGTGATCTTTTCTATCTTTGTGTTGTTATCCATCTTAGTTACTTGTGATTGAGTTGTATCCTTCTGATATTATCATCCGTTTAGAGAGTATATCTTTATTGGTTATGTATATTATATTGTGTTAGATGTTGTTGAGACCTAGGACAACATTCTACCACCGATACTGCGTCGTAGATTGGACGTACCCACGGTCTCATGCCCTTTCATTGGGTGCGAATCGTGACACGATTTTAGTGGTGGCCTATGCAGGTCAAGATTCTAATTAGTGCGATGTCGTGGTAGCGCAACGACTTAGTTTTTCTACTGCGAGCCTGCGATAGAATATAGGAAGTAAGGTATTGGAGTGAGAGGATACTCAATCATAGTTAGAACTCTTGAATGATTTCTGGGACGATCCTTGAGAATTTTATTTTGAACTTCAATTTAAAATTCCTTCCTCTTGTTTATGTTCACCATTGCTCCTTGATATTGAATTTGATTTTGATGGATCGTTGTTGATTTTGATTTTCATATCAAGATGAATTTTATGACCTGATCGATATCTTTTGATAACATATGTTTACGATGATCATAGGGAAGGTAAAACGCCTACTTGGTTGTGGAGCCTGGAGTTTATCGCAGCCATATTAGCCGACGTGGCAGAAATGTAGAGATCTGACTTCGGATGTATATATCTTGGTTATGAGATTTAGAGTTACTCGCAGCTATACTAGTCGGCATAACGAGAATTCCAAACGACACGATTATATAGGTACATACCCCAGTTATAGAATCTATCGTTTATTGTAGCTTTGCTTACTAGCATGGAGAGGATCCTGAGTAACATGATTTTGGACAGACGTGTATGATTATCAGATTGTATCTTGAGAAGGTTCTTAACATATCATCTCTATCTTTTACTTCTGTTAGTATAGAATTGTATTCCATCATCAATCAACTTATGAGTAGGGATAATTTCAGTTATTTTTAGTCCAATTCTTTGTAGAACTTCATTTATTTATAATTCTTTTATAGTGTGATGGTTTGATGGCTTGTAATAGGTCCTTATCCTAGAGATGATAGTTTAGCTTTGGTATTAGAATAATAACTCATTGTAGATAATTCCTTTGTTATTTATATACCTATCAGTTTTCATAGTAGTAGGATGTTAGTCTACCTTACAGCCTTTGATGATTTCTTGTTTTTTCTTTATATTCCAGTATGGCACCCATGATCAGAGCCCTTCGTCTGAGAGCAACTGCAGCTTCGGATGTGACTGAGAGCATGCTTTCACCTCCTATTGCTCAATAGATAGTGACCCCTCCGGCTAATCAGAGGGTAGTAGCACCTCATGCCCTTGAGGAGGTGGTAGCAGACTCGCCAAAGAGTTTTTTTCCCATCTCCTGCCATTCAGGAGAGAGCTGCAGTTTCATCTGAGATCGAGAGTCTTCCTCTGCCTCCTCCCTTGTCGAGTCCTCAGATGTTTGGACTCCTCCGGGATCTGTTGGAAACACATAGAGTTCAGACCAAGATCCTGAGGGAGCAGAATCAGAGGACCCGACAACTGTGGGACCTAGTGCATTCTCGAGGAGAGCCTAGTCCTTAGAGGACGAGGAGCAATATCCATCCAGAGCCTCCGGAGTACCCAGACTTTCAGCATATTCCGTCCTTTCCAGTTTATATTCATTTCCAGCAGAGGCCAGTTAAGGGAGTTCCTACATGTGCTTACTGTAGGAAGCCTGGGCATGTATGGGACAATTGTAGGAATATGAGAGGGTTGTGCCTGTATTGTGGAGCAGCTACCCACATGATGCGGATTGTCCTATTGCACGTATCGTAATCGAGGCCCCACCTCCATGAGGGAGTTCCAGCCACCAGATCTAGTTGGAGATGAGTTTTTGACCTAGACCTTAGCATGTCTTTTGAGATGATTTGATGTACCGTACCATTGCTTGTGTGTTTTGATACCTTATGTTTTGCCTTGTGCTATGGTATGACTAGTGTAGCTATATGAGACCTTCAATTGATATTGAATGTCGTAACCCTGTATGTTGTCCTTTCAATATTGTGTGATCTAGATAAGTTTCTGAGACCATGATTATTGGGGGCATGACCTTAAGAAGAGTACAACCAACTTAAATTTCGAGGACAAAATTTTTCTAAAGGGGGAGGATTGTAACTACCACTTTCTAAAATGAGGATAATTTTGAACTTTTGTAAAATTAATTATTTTTAGTTATTAATTAATAGATTAAATCATATTAATGATATCAATTGGTAAATTTTGATTATTTTAATATTATTTAATTTGATGCATTGTGTTTGTACCTTTAACTAGTGAACCTTAGAACCATTTTTGATTAAAGACTAACCATGACCATAAGGCCTAGCTAATTGACTTAGACTAGTTAGTTGGACTCAATTTGATTAGGAATAACATGATGGAACTGGGGATTCCCAGGACCCTTCCTTTGGTGTGCGTATTGATCGATAGAAAGTTAAACAGATCTAATACGTGTTCTAACCCTTCATAGGCGGAAAATAGGGTTCACGAATTATACCTGCGACGGAAAGGAGACAAGTAATTCCTGGCAATCTCAAGCGGACGACCCCAAGATCTTCTGCACGTATTCCTTCCTTGAGTTGGACGTCGTGTGGGCGACGATCTTCCAACATTTTCTTCTCCTTGGCAGCCTTCTCTTTCTCTCCTTACGTGAATCACGAATTTAGAGAAAGTTTCAGATTTCTGATCGGTTATATGGCAGCCAGAGAATAGAGGATATATATAGGCTACGGCAAGGACCATGAGGAGAAATTAGGGTTAGGCCTCCTAACGGATCTGGATATCCCGTGTTCAGTCCGAACACACAATCCAGGCCCATTAATAATAGCTCGGTCCACTAATGAGCTATTGTTGCACTACCTCCCTAATCCCAAATTATGTTTGTGGGCTCCTTTTATTATATGCTCGTTTGGCTCCTCATGTTAAGATATCGTATGTCCGTCGATCAAATTAAGTTACTGACAACTATATTAATTCGACATCTTTTATCCTTAAGTAGTACCGCTCAACTTTATTTGTCATGTCGGATATAATCCACCTGCAGGGTTTACATGACAATCCTTATGAGCTCCTTAAGGGGACATCATCAACCCGATGTATCGGAACATGGATTCTATTTATAATCAACAGCCCATCATACATACAATATTATTATCCAATTCATAGAGGTTGTTGATCCATAATGAATCTCTCTGTTATGAGTCAAAATAATACACACTGCATATACATGTTCGTTATTATATCCGGGTTAAGAGCACAAGCATCCATAATAACAGAGGTATTTGTTCTTTTATGTAGTCAGTACAAAGAGAACAACCTCAAGTGGTCCTGTTCAATACACACAAAGTATACTAGTGTAAACCTATAGTCAAGATAGACTAATACCAGATTACACTATAACCTTTCCAATAGATTGTCCAAGTCCATCTAGGTTGTGAACTATTTATATACTCCATAGAAAACTGATAATATGATCTTCTGTGTGACACCACACACTATATTATCTACAATATAGAATATCAGACATTTGTATTAACACTTGCAACAAATACAATATGCAAATATTTGCCCATATGATTCTCATTCAAAATTTAAGGAAATAAGGTTACTAAAAAAGTGATGCTTTTAGTATATAACCCTAACATAACATGTGTAGGCTAGTAGTGGCTTAGTTATTAAACCTCATTTGGGCCTTCTCCTAAAAAGGCCTTTAATTGACAATAGGAGAGACTTTAGCCTAATGTAACTTAACCAAACCCTAGCCCAACCAATGTGTCGGCCATAGCAGCCTAGAAGATCCCCTTCAACCTATATATAGTATCATTAGCCCATTTTCTTCCTCCTTCATCAAAAGCCCTAACCCTAATATGGTGTTCTTCCCCAAATTGCCTCCATTCTTCAAATTGAGTCCAAATTCCTCCAAACAAGTTGCAATCTCTTCTCCTTGGAGAGAGGAAGCCTCTACTTGCTAGGAGCAAGCCTATTAGAGCAATTTGGCTAGTGGAAGGGAAGGAGATCTAGATCTAGAAGTGTCTCCTTGAGAATCCATCTCTCAAGTGGTAAGAACATCTAAACCCTTCTAATTTCTATTTTCTTTCCATAGATGCATTCATTTAGGGTCCCCCTATCATTAGGTAGAGTTTGGTTCAATTTCGAATCCATTTGAGGTGCATATCGAAAAAGTATCAGATACGTATGTCAAGTGTTCGATGAAATGCCTCTTATGACTTTTCTTGTTTTAATTTCAATTGTGATTGATTTATTATGTTGCTAATATGTTGTGGGTGATGCGTGTACAATTTCATGGGTTTTGGTGATGATGTGGAAAATTGAGCAATGGGAGGCTCGGGTTCACTGTGTGCACTGTACAGTGATGCCCTGCTGCCCATGGTCCCAATCTCGACTTACACTTGGTTATTTCACTTTCTAATCATCCTATTGGCAAGGCTAGATGTCTGATCATTGATCTTAGGCTTATGGCAGTGAGCCATGGCCATATCGAGCCTTGATTGCCACTGCAAATTCTCTACTGTGCAGTCGAGGATGCCACACTTTACTTTTATATATGCCCTGTTGTGCAGTCCATTATTTTAGGATTTGCATTGGTTAATTCATCATCTAATCACCTAATTAACAAGACTAACACCTGTGCATCTGCCTACATGCTCATGTTGCTCAGACCTAGGAGTTTCGGCAGTCGGGCACCACACTCATATGCATGTCTGCCTATTAGACCACTTCATTGGTCATGCATCTGCCTTTAGACCACTACACTCGCAACTGCTGCACACAAACTCTGATACCTATCTTGATATCAGAAGTACTTGCATGTACACTGCCATCCCTGCATTACACTTCATAGAAATTGTAACACACTTGCATACACACATTGCATTTTGAACTTGCATGTACAACATACATGTCTGCACTTCACTTAGTATTGCATTACACTGCAACACTTCAAATCCTCTATTTAACATCATAATATACATTACCTGGCATTGCATTTCACATCACTGATACACATTTACATTATACTGATTTGTATTTCATTATCTGTCACATACACTTTTGCATTGGCATTACACAAATTTTATTAGACACTGCACTTTACCTTACCATATATGTTCTGCCTATCTTTATATACTACATATTCACTCGAATTAACCAACTGAATTCACATGCCCTTCACTGCATTGAGTATCATGCATACATACTCTGATACAAGCATGTATTAGAGCTTGTAATATCCACAAGCCTGAAATGCAAGTTATCCTTACATCCCTCATTTCATTGCATTCACTAAAATATCCACTATGAACTCACTCATCACTGCATCTAATGTGAAGGCTAACCTCTGATACCACATTATCAGAGAACTTGATATCCTGTAACATGCCTATGTTGGATATATTTCAATTCATTACATCTGGAATCCTTCACTGCTTTCTCATTAACAATATATCCTGCAGTAGGACAAGTTACATTCCCTCATTACAGTGACACTGCACTCACCTCTCTAATGCATTGCATATCCTTGTGGAACATTCCCTGCATTCATTGATGCTATGCATACTCTAGTATCAGCAACTTCATTCCTGCATTCATTTAGATCACTTGTCAATAGCTCACTGCTCACCTACATCTCTTGTCCTGCATTTAGGATTGACCAATTGAAGTTGACTCAAGGGTCCATATCCAATATAAATTTTCAAGTTTTAGTTGACTTCTGCACCCCCTCTGGGCATCAAACTCTGTCAAATCCCTATTTTTGAAAATAGGTATCTGACTGTATTTTGGTATTTTAGAGATTTTAAATTTGGGTATTCTTAAAATTTTATTATTGTTTAGTTGGATGTGAGTTTATCCTCATTATTATTATTATTATTATTATTATTATTATTATTATTATTATTATTATTATTATTATTATTATTATTGTTATTATTATTATTATTATTATTATTATTATTATTATTATTATTATTATTATTATTATTATCTACCCCTTCCCCTCCCCCAAACCCTAACACTCTCTCTCTCCCTTTTACTTTCACTCAACCGCCCCCCTCTCTTTCTCTCTCAGCTTTCATCCCCTCCCCAAACACTCTCTCCCCCGATCCCTCTCTCTTCCTCTTTTCCCCTCTTTGAACGACCAGTCCCACCCCCACTCTCCTTCTTCACCTCTCCCGAACTCTCTCTCTCCTCTCCTCTTCTGTGCTTTTCCCGAGCTCTTTCCCTGTCACGACCCGCTCCCGAATAATCGGATACGAGCGGACACTCCCAGCCTTCGTCGATGGACACGACGAAGTAAGCTGTACAATACTAAGGAAAACTCCAAGTCACAATGTAATGTAAACATCCACAACTTTTATAACGTTCCCAGATTGATCACCAATATCCATCTAGTCATTTTTAGTACAAAGTCATCCGGAGACAAATCCGGTCAAATAAAATAGACAATGATGAAATCATAAAAATATACAATCTCTAGAAAATAAATAAAATAAATGCTGCAATATCCCATGCAATCACATGCTCCATGTAGCCTCACGCTCACCTGCAACGTATCATGTCAAGAAAAAAGCAAAGTACAACCCCGACAAGAACAATATATAATGTAATCTGTAGTACAGAATACAAGGTGAAACTAGAATACCGGAACTGGAAATGAAACTACGGTACCAAAAATGAAATGTAAAACTGCAGGCAATGGACGACAATCAATATGCAAGACAATGAACACGGCTATCAATGAATCAAAATAATGTACACGACAATCAATGCAAGTGTGATATTTTGAAATATTAAACTAATGTGTGACCGGCTTAGGAGTACAATCAATCAATGAGTCAATCAATTCTACAAGGTCCGACTTCATCATACGTGAAGTGTACGATTAGGCTATCCACAATACCTATGTTAGGTGTGGTCACACAAAAGCTAATATTTCCCCCAATCCCCGCAATAAACAATGATTCACAAGCAATGAACATGGTACAAGACAATCGTGTGTATCTCATGTCCGATATGAGAACATGGCACATGAATGTAAGACAGAAAAATAAAGTACAAGTCGAGTCGGTGTACTTGCCTCGCCTTGGAAGCACGTGAGTAGTGCTGCATGAATCTGAATAATCACCTGGTATAATTTTTGTACAAGTTATTAGAGTTTGAATAATGACATTAGCTAACTAACTTAGATAATTTAACTATTCTAGACAAGAACTAGTCAACAATATTTAGGAAATATTATAGTTTTAATCACCAGAAATACAAAAATATATAATAGATGTTTTTAGGAATATTAGAAACATTTTATTAACAAGGTAATAATTACTTAAATATCAAAAGATGATTTAACTAAAATAGCTAGCAAGAAAATTACAAGAACATTTATTAGTAACATACAATACTAGTAACCAATAAATCATAAATAAAATATATATAATTTTATTATAGCAATTTTTGTAAGAAAATCATTTATGTTTAGAAAAATACTTTTAACTATTTTAGAAATATTAAACATTGTCCTAGCAAAATTATAACTATATAAACCTTTTTAGAAATATTTTTTAGTATCAAAATAATGCCTAGCAACAATTTAGCCAACTGATAGCAATTATTATTGGTAATAGTTGCAACACTAAAAATATTAGAAATAATAACAATATAACAATATACAAGGCCAGTCCAAAACCTGCAAGCCCACAGCCCCACACTAGCCCATATATACACTGGCCCTACAACATTACCCAAACTGACCCACACAGACCCGGTCCAAACTGATAGCAGTCCAGTCCACTGCTATTGATAAATTCCAATCCACAATTAAATAACCCCCACAACTAAGCATCTGTCCCTTCGAATTTCGAAGAGCAGGCTGGCTTCTCAGCGCACGAGAACCACCACTCAAACTTAATACAAATCTAAGACTCTTTAATGCTTGGAAAAGACACTGCCACTTTCTCGAGTTTCGAGAGGCATTAGCTTACTCGTTTTTCGAAATGGCAGAACACATAAAAAGTAGAAAGAGGAACTCTCTCTTTCTCAAACACTAATTAATTCCCACCCGGCCAATTTATCAATTATTACTGCCTACTCTAACTCCATTAACTCACAGCCACTTAACTCCAATTCCCATTCTTCAACAGAACCCGAGGACTTGTCCCTCATATTTCTTCCTCCATCATCACCTTCAACACTCTCTCACCATCCCTTATATTTCACCGCCGACTATTCTTTACTCCCATCTATCTTTACTCTTCCCAGCCGACTATTCTTTACTCTCCCACCCACTTCGTCTTCTTCCTCTAGCTCACTTCCTCCTAACTCCCACAACCGAACATAAGGACCACTCCCTTCTCCTCCCATTCCCATGAATCCTAGCTACATCTTTTACTCATTTCTCTACACACAAACCCTAAATCAACCACAAGCACAGAACTCTAGATCTGAGAGAAAAATATGAAGAAGACAGGGATCCAGGAAGATCGAGGCGAACGTTACCTCGGCGCATGGCGGATCCAGTGTTCCCAGGCGAGTGAATCTCGACGAGCCAAGACGTCGAGCGAACTATGTTGGCTTGCTGCTGTCGGATCTAGGCTCCTCAGACTCGATCCGGTCGAGTGGTGACCGAAGGACAACGACTGCCGGTGGCGGACGCTCCGATGGCGCAGCGTTCGGACGACGGCGGAGAGTGGTGGAGATCCAGCGGTTAGGATGGCGTGGCTCATCACTCGAGGAGCGGCTCGGCGGTGGAACTCCTTGGCAAGGCGGCTGGACATGACCTCGATCTGGTGGTGGCAGCTTGTGAACACCCAGATCTGGTCGGCAAGTCTCATCGAGAAGGCGGACGGGGGAGATCCGGCTACTGGCAGCAGTGATTGGGGACCATGGTGTCCCAGCGGTAAAGACTCCAAATATGGATCTGGCCGGCCATGGCTTGGTGCCGATCCTCTCAGCGGCTCGTCTCACGAGGAAGCGGCGGCCCGAGCTCAGACTTGGCTATTAGAGGAGATCCAGGTCGGCGGCGAGATCGATAGTGGTGCGGGGGTGCAGATCTGCACAGCGGCGTACGGAGGCGACATCGGATCTGGCCGTTGGTCGGCTCGCGGTGGTCTCCGGTGGCGGACAGAAGGCTCCGGCCATTGATCGGCCAATAACAGGGACTGGCAGCCGAGGTGAACTATGATGCGGTGGTAACGCCGTCCCGAGGAGGTTCCAGGTGGCCGGAGATGGTGGCGCGTGGCGGCGCTCGGCGGGGTTCTTGTCGGAACAATAATGAGAAAGAAAAAGTGACTGGACACTGTGTATTGGAATTCGTGTACTGACATCCTGTCAGTATTTATATTAATAAATAATGTGTGTTTCCTAATTAGGACAGTGGCAATTGTGTAATAATAACCAGATCTGGGGGTGTTCTCTTTGTTGGGATAGTGGTAGTGGCAGTGTGGTGATTATGGACAGATCTAGGTGCAATAATTAATGCATGTAACAAAAATACTAACAAACTAGGAAAATCCTGACTAATTTACAAATTCGGTTAAATATCAATTAAATATAAAAAATTATTTAATAACTAATAGATTAATTCCTTAGTTAAAGAAACCTGTTAGCTATCACTATTTATTAACAAACTCTAGCCGGCTAACTAATAATCATATAGTTAATAAATTTTCTCCAGATTAGCAACAGTATGGAACAGAACTAGCGATCAATCCCTTCCCATATATTTAAGTAATAAATTAGAATCTCTACAAAATGATTATATGAATATAGTAACAATCATTATTTAACAAAAACATTAACTTCAATTCTTAAAACTAAATTAACTTTAAACAGTACTCAATATATTATTGAAATATCTTACTAAAGAATGAATTTTATATGGAAAACAATATTTTAGAAAAAAAAATCTTAAAAATTCACCAAAATTCGGTTTAGGGAGTTACAAATCTACCCCCCTTACAAAAAATTTGTCCTCGAAATTTCAAATGGCATGATACAAAATTTTGACAATTGATTAAAATCGGTTAAGACCTAGCATCAAATTTAAGTAGGACTAGTAGAATCATGTTTTCTAAAAAGATCAAGGTTTAAAATTTAGGCAAAAATTATCATAATTAAATTCTAACATAATATTATGACATAGATCTAATGAAATCATTTAAACATGATTGTTGCGATTACAACAAAAATTCAAATCCTTTAAAAACGATAAAAATGTGATCAAAAATTATTTAGGCTTGATGCAATCAAAATCATAAGTGAGATAGCTAGAAAGTTGTTATGGCTAAGAATAAAGTAAAAGATTTTTTATTTTTTTGAAAATTTGGACTTGGCTAGAATCAAATTTAGCAAAATCAAATTCTAGTATGATCAAAATCATTTAGGACAAAACCATTCAAGAATCAAAATTATATAGATAAGTTCAAGGTCATCAAGAGGATTTCTATAGGTGTCTAGGGTAACAAGATGGTTTCTGAAAGCTGTCATGACATTCAAATAAGGCAAAAAAATCAAGATAATTTTTTTTTCCGATAAAATTGTTAATGGCAATAAGAGATCAAACATGATGTATAACACGGATATAATCTCAATAGTACCCGAAAACCATACATATCCGAAATCACCTTGCCTAGAGTTCCTGCCCCGCCAGTGTAGTGTACATCTGACTGCAGTAAACTTTTGGCTCAATGTCTCAAATAGTAATAAATTACCAAAAAAAAAATTTATTTTATCCATGTTATCGAAACAACTCAAGAGATCAAAATATTAAGCTTTTACGACATAGCCTCAATAATATCCGAAAATCTATGTATACCGGTAATTACTTTGACTTAGAGCTCCTGCCTCGCCAGTGCGCAGATGGCTGCAGTGAACCCGCGGTCTCCATAATCCAGATAAATGACTGTAGTGCGCATCTGCCACGTCATAGTAGGTCGTCGAATACTCTTTCAACTTTGTCCATAGAAATTTTAAAGGAGTTTATGAAAATTTAAAATAAGCTCTAAAAGTCATAATTATAACGGAAAAATGATGTATCTGCTCTTTTAAGAAAACAATAAGTAAGACAAAGTGATTACAAAAATGAATCTCAATAGGAAATAAAATCTCGAATTGAAACAAAGTCTTGAATAATAATAAGAAAAATTTAGAAAAATTTCACGCTCCAAGAGAAAATCTAAAGACAGATCAAATATTATCAATCAAACAGTTATACCAGCAAAATGTATATATGAAATAAACTCAGGAATTTCAAGTACAAGAAAATTGATAACCTCAGTGTTGCGTGTCTAAACTACCATGCAAAACAGAAAATTGATTAGATAGGCCTAACTATAGGATAATAAGAAATTTTAGTAAAACCATACCCATAATTATTTTCCACGGATCCTATGCTGTGATGAGTTTTCCTTAGCTTCGCCGGTCCCCCAATGGCACTTTATAGCCTAAGTGCCATTAGGACAGACCTGTATGGGCCACCACTAAAAACAAGTCACGATCCGCTTTCGAATAATCGGATACGAGTCGGACACGTCCAGCCTTCGTCGATGGACACGACGAAGTAAGCTGTATAATACTAAGAAAAACTCCAAGTCACAATGTAATGTAAACATCCACAGCTTTTATAACGTTCCCAGATTGATTACCAATATCCATCAAGTCATTTTTAGTACAAAGTCATCCGGAGACAAATTCGATCAAATAAAATAGACAATGATGAAATCATAAAAATATACAATCTCCAAAAAATATATAAAATAAATGCTGCAATATCCCATGCAATCACATGCTCCATGTAGCCTCACGCTCACCTGAAACGTATCCTGTCAGAAAAAAAGTAAAGTACAACCCTACAAGAACAATATACAATATAATCTGTAGTACATAATACAAAGTGAAACTAGAATACCAGAACTGGAAATAAAACTACTGTACCAGAAATGACATGTAAAACTGCAAGCAATGGACGACAATCAATATGCAAGACAATGAACACGACTATCAATGAATCAAGACAATGTACACGACAATCAATACAAGTGTGACATTTTGAAATATTAAACTAATGTGTGACCGATTTAGGAGCACAATCAATCAATGAGTCAATGACTCAATCAATTCTACAAGGTCTGGCTTCATCGTACGTGAAGTGTACGATTAGGCTATCCACAATACCTATGTTGGGTGTGGTCACACAAAAGCTAATATGTTCCCCACAAGACAATCGTGTGTATCTCGTGTCCGATATGAGAACATGGCACAAGAATGTAAGACAGAAAAATAAAGTACAAGTCGAGTCGGTGTACTTGTTCGCCTTGGAAGCACGTGAGTAGTACTGCATGAATCTGAATAATCACCTGATATAATTTTTGTACAAGTTATTAGGGTTTCAATAACGACATTAGCTAACTAACTTAGATAATTCAACTATTCTAGACAAGAACTAGTTAACAATATTTAGGAAATATTATAGTTTTAATCACCAAAAATACAAAAATATATAATAGATGTTTTTAGGAATATTAGAAACATTTTATTAACAAGGTAATAATTACTTAAATATCAAAAGAGGATTTAACTAAAATAGCTAGCAAGAAAATTACAAGAACATTTATTAGTAACATACAATACTAGTAACCAATAAATCATAAATAAAAAATATATATAATTTTATTATAGCAATTTTTGTAAGAAAATTATTTATGTTTAGAAAAATACTTTTAACTATTTTAGAAATATTAAACATTGTGCTAGCAAAATTATAACTATATAAACCTTTTTAGAAATATTTTTTAGTATCAAAATAATGCCTAGCAACAATTTAGCCAACTGATAGCAATTATTATTGGTAATAGTTGCAACACTAAAAATATTTAAAATAATAACAATATAACAATATACAAGGCCAGTCCAAAACCTGCAAGTCCACAGCCCCACACTAGCCCATATATACATTGGCCCTACAACATTACCCAAACTGACCCACACAGACCCGATCCAAACTGATAGCAGTCCAGTCCACTGTTATTGATAAATTCCTATCCACAATTAAATAACCCCCACAACTAAGCATATGTCCCTTCGAATTTCGAAGAGCAGGCTGGCTTCTCAGCTCACGAGAACCACCACTCAAACTTAATACAAATCTAAGACTCTTCAATGCTTGGAAAAGACACTGCCACACTGCCACTTTCTCGAGTTTCGAGAGGCATCAACTTACTCGTTTTTCGAAATGTTAGAACACATAAAAATTAGAAAAGAGGAACTCTCTCTTTCTCAAACACTAATTAATTCCCACCCGGCCATTTTATCAATTATTACTGCCTACTCTAACTCCATTAACTCACAGCCACTTAACTCCAATTCCCATTCTTCAACAGAACCCGAGGACTTGTCCCTCATATTTCTTCCTCCATCATCACCTTCAACACTCTCTCACCATCACTTATATTTCACAGCCGACTATTCTTTACTCCCATCTATTCTTTACTCTTTCCAGCCGACTATTCTTTACTCTCCCACCCACTTCGTCGTCTTCTTCCTCTAGCTCACTTCCTCCTAACTACCACAGCCGAACAGAAGGACCACTCCCTTCTCCTTCCATTCCCATGAACCCTAGCAACATTTTCTACTCATTTCTCCACACACAAACCCTAAATCAACCACAAGCACAGAACTCTAGATCTGAGAGAAAAATATGAAGAAGACAAGGATCCAGGAAGATCGAGGCGAACGTTACCTCGGCGCATGGCAGATCCTGTGTTCCCAGGCGGGTGAATCTCGGCGAGCCAAGACGTCAAGCGAATGCTGGTGGCTTGCTGCTGTCGGAACTGGGCTCCTTAGACTCGATACGGTCGAGTGGTGACCGGAGGACAACGACGGCCGGTGGCGGACGCTCCGGTGGCGCAGCGTTCGGACGACGGCGGAGAGTGGTGGTGTCACGCCCCGGTTCCAAAATATGTGGGACCAGGAACACGTGGCATACCAGCTGTACGATCAAGTATAGAAAAATCCCAATTTAATGGACTATACTCGATCATAGTACGCTGAAGTAACAACAAAATAACAATACAGGCAGGTAATTACTAATCTCATCCACAGGAAAAATCACAGAATAAAGCTGGAAGGAATAAAAATAACTCTAAATCAAACTACAAGTCATGACTAGTGGAAAATAATCCACCAATAAATGTATGAAAGAACTACTAAAAGAGTACAACTGAACCAGAAAAGAAATAGATAGTCACTAGCAGAAATCACCTAAGAACTCAAGAAACTCACGAGGCTCAACATTGAAGTCCTCGTCAGCAAAAGTCTCCAATCTCCGTAGTCCGTCGGTACCTGTGCTCGTCCCAATCTGGAAAAGGTGCCAGGTCCTCAGAGGGACGTAACAAGTACACAAGAAATCGACATGCATGATAGTACAGGGCAGTATATAAATAACTAGAACAAAATGTAACATAACATCTCCCCAACCAAACAAGGACATGATATATCATGCAACATACGACAGGTAAACTAACCATCTATGTGTAAAATGCACTCGAGACATCTCTAGTGGCACATGAGAGGGGGAGAAGAAGAAGAAACGGCCACCAAGCGTTCTACGGTTTGAGAAACGAGGGGCTACGAGCATCCAGCGTCCATTGGAAACAGAAATTCTCATACACCACTAGTAGACTCTCCCCACCCAATGTATATCCGTACCGTATACGCGGTACAAATAATATGCAAGACGTCATAGTATATATAAGTAGACCTGTACCAACCACTAGACCAGACGCGAACTCACGTGCCAATGGTCAGTCGACACACAAATCCATGCTCTCAACTCACTCATATAGTGATCGTGTATGATACGGTGTCCGGCTAGAAGGTACCACATACCTTCACAATACACGGGATAAGTCCACTACTACTAGACGCGTGCACACAACTGAGAAGTAACTAGGTAACATAAACTAACTGTAAAAATATACAATCAAGCAAGGTGTACTTGCCTGTGTCCAGCAACTGAGTATCTGGGTCCAAAGTAGAGTCCGAGTCCCGAGAAGCAAATAATCCTAAACAAAATTTATCTCTAATTAATTACTAATTAAACAATTTAAACAATTCATTTAATTGCTAAGTAATCTATAATTTAAATTAATCTAGTACTACTAGCTAACTAGTATCAAATTTTTATGAATAATAATTATACAATAATAAGTAGGTAACCATACTTATTATCATACCATTTATATTCTGAAATTTATTTACAACTAAATATTTAATAATTAATTAACTAATTAATGATAATCAATTAACCAACCATTTTAATACACACATGAATACACAATTCCTAATAATACTAACTTAAATAGTAAAAATCCTTAAAAATCATTTTTAGTCTATTTTAATAATAAACTAAATAATATCAGAATAATAAATATATATTATATATATATTTTTACAAAAATGAATTATTACCATTAAACTATTTATTAAATAACTAGTTGAATAATAACAATAAGTACTTAATAATTCTAAATAAATCCAAATAAATCACCACCAACCTTAAATTTAATCATTAAAACTAAATTCACAGTAGTAACACAAAATTAATAATTATTTAAATCAATAAATAATTATTACACAATTGATTACATAAACCTAAACATGATTCTCAAAATTACTTTTAAGTCATAAAAATTCGTAAATATATCTAAAATACATAAAATAAATTCCTAAATACCATATTTATACATTTCTAACAGAATTATATCACTTCACAAAATTTACAATATTTATATAATTAATAACAATTAATTATATAATATATTCAACTTATGTAATAAATCTAGAAATTACTCAACTAAATCCAAATAATTATAAATAATAATAAATAAATATTGGAATTATTTTTCTACAGAATAACATGCTATTACAAACATTTTCTATTCAATAAGTATTATTTAATTACTAACAAAATAAATAAGATAAATTGAAAACAATATTTAATATTTAATTTGATTAATACAAAACTTCCAAGATAAATCTAAATATAATATTTTAAACACCAATCAAATTCTGGAAAAATTTCCATAACTTACTTTATAATTAAATCTATATTTTTCATATAAGTTATATTATTTAATTATTTATTAATTAAATAATAAGCATCAAAATGGAATTAATTAAACAGTGTAAATTCGCTGTTTTTCACATAAAATAATTATAAATTAAATTATAAAAATTCTGGAAAAATTATTTTAAAATACTATATTAATTATACAAACTTTTTCATGTACAAAGTTTTCTCTAATTCGTAATCAAAATGTTACATAAAAATTAAAACAGAAAACACATTTAATTAATTACTAACATTGAAACTTCATAATTAAATATAAATAAATATCAATAATTAATATTAAATCACACGAAAATTAGGGTAGAACCCCTACATATTTACCAATGATTTTCTACATTTAGATCTAATTAATCATCAATCTATTCATCACAACAATCCTTACAATAATCTGAATATTCAGAATTTAATTATTAAAACTTGGTTTAAAGCATGCAAAGAGGATTTAATCCACGTGACAGCGCCACGGGGGGTCGGGGTTACCTTGCCACGCCGCAGGGGGGTGGCTCGCCGACGAGGGGGGGTTGCGCCGACGAGGGGGCCGCCGGATGCTACACGCGGGCGCGGGAAACGCCGTCGTCGTCGACGGCGGGGCTCCGGGTGAGGGGGGAAGGAGATAGACGAGAGAGAGAGAGAGGGATAGGCTGGCGGTGATGAAGGGGGCTGGTGGTTTGTGTGGAGGCAATTTTAGGGTTAGGGTTGAGAGTAGATGCATATATATATATATATATATATGCATGAAGGAGATCCAAATGAATAGGACCATACTGGGTTGGGCCTAAGTTAGGGTTAAACTTAAGGAATGGGTTTGGTTGCTAGGAATTTTAACACCACATCTATATAAGTATAGATATATATATAATCTAAAAATAAAACCAATTGAATAATAACACTATATATATTTAATTATTGATATAAATATAATCTAATAATAAATCTATATGAAACTTGGTTAGAGTTTATAAATAATTTAATAATTAATGTAACAGCATTTATTTAACAAATAACAATATTTAGTAATCTTGCATATATATATATATATATTTACAATATAAATTAAACCCTGATTAGAAATAATTAATTAATTAATTAATTAAAAAAATTAACAAGCTATTCTTCAAATAAAAAAATAATTTTAAAAATTCCCTGAAAATTCAGGGGGTTTACAGGTGGAGATCCAGCGGTTAGGCTAGCGTGGCTCATCACTCGAGGAGCGGCTCGACGGTGGAACTCCTTGGCAAGGCGGCTGGACACGACCTCGATCTGGTGGTGGCAGCTTGTGAACACCCAGATCCGGTCGGCAAGTCTCATCGAGAAGGCGGACGGTGGAGATCCGACTATTGGCAGCAGTGATTGGGGACCATGGTGTCCCAGCGACGAAGACTCCAGATATGGATCTGGCCGGCCATGGCTTGGTACCGATCCTCTCGGCGGCTCGTCTAACGAGAAAGCGGCGGTTCGAGCTCAGACTTGGCTATTGGAGGAGATCCAGGTCGGCGGCGAGATCGATGGTGGTGCGGGGGTGCAGATCTGTACAGCGGCGTACGGAGGCGACGTCGGATCTGGTCGTTGGCCGGCTCGCGGTGGTCTCCGGTGGCGGACAGAAGGCTCCGGCCATTGATCGACCAATAACAGGGGACTGGCAGCCGGGGTGAACTCTGATGCGGTGGTGACGCCGTCCCGAGGAGCTTCCAGGTGGACGGAGATGGGGGCGCGTGGCGGCGCTCGGCAGGGTTCTTGTCGGAACAATGATGAGAGAGAGAAATTGACTGGATATTGTGTATTGGAATTCGTATACTAACATCCTGTCAGTATTTATATTAATAAATAATATGTGTTTCCTAATTAGGACAGTGGCAATTGTGTAATAACAACCAGATCTGGGGGTGTTCTCTTTGTTGGGATAGTGGTAGTGGCAGTGTGGTGATTATGGACAGATCTAGGTGCAATAATGAATGCATATAACATAAATGCTAACAAACTAGAAAAATCCTGACTAAATTACAAATTCGGTTAAATATCAATTAAATATAAAATTTATTTAATAACTAATAGATTAATTCCTTAGTTAAAGAAACCTGTTAGCTATCACTACTTATTAACAAACTCTAGCCGGCTAACTAATAATCATATAGTTAATAAATTTTCTCCAGATTAGCAATAGTATGGAACAGAACTAGAGATCATTCCCTTCTCATATATTTAAGTAATAAATTAGAATCTCTACAAAATGATTATATGAATATAGTAACAATCATTATTTAAAAAAACATTAACTTCAATTCTTAAAACTAAATTAACTTTAAGCAGTACTAAATATATTATTGAAATATCTTACTAAAGAACGAATTTTTATAGGAAAAACAATATTTTAGAAAAAATCTTAAAAATTTACCAAATTCGGTTTAGGGAGTTACACTCTCTCACTCAGTCTCTCCCTCTCCCTGTTTTTCTCTAATCCCGCGGCCTCTGGCCACCGCCCGGCCGTCGCTCCCACCATCGCCACCAGCACCACCACCACTACTCTCTTCCTTCTCCGACTACCTCCCTCTCGGCCGGCGCCACCGCCACGACCAGCACCACCATCAGCGTTGTCTTCTTCTTCTCCGCCTCTCTTTCGCTGCTGCTGTCCCCTCCGCCGGAGCCCGATCGACCCCGGTGAGCCCCTCCGCCCCCTCCTTTTCTCTTCTCTCCAACGGCCAGCACCACCGCCGTGCCTCCGTCGCGAGCGTTGCGCCAGCCTCGAGCGGCGGAACTCCCTTGGGCCCCGTGCTGCTCGAGCAGCGAGCCCTCTCGGCCTGCGTGTTTCTCTGGCAGTGAGCCCTCATGCTCCGTGCCTTTTCTCGTGCTGTGTGCTGCCTCCTGCAGTGCGCTGCCTCGAGCTGTCCACCCTCGGTTGGTGTGCTTCCTCGTTTCCTGTGCCTCTCGTAATGCGTGCACCTCGGTGTACGTATCAGTTCTAATTTTCGTGATACCTCGGTACGTGTGTTGCCTTGGACAGCGAAATGCTTCGAGTCCTGCGCTGCCTCAAGCACCGTGCCATCTTGATTTGCATATTGCCCCAATTTTTGTACCTCGGCCTTTGTGTCCATCTCGATTTTTGTACTGCTCCGATCAGCATGCTCGTACCGATTTGCGTGCCATTTTGGACTCTGTGTCGTCTTTATTTGTGTGTATGTATTGATTTGTGTGCTGTATTGAATTACGTACTTTCTTGAGTCTTGCACCGCCTCGATTTACGTGTCGTATTGATTAGTGCGCCATCTCGATATTCATGATCCTTTGGTCTACGTGTATGTCCCATTCCTGTTCGTCTCGATATTCGTGCCATCTTGATTCTCGTGCACATCTCGGTTTGTATGCCACTATCGATCTACGTACATGTCTCAATTTACGTGCACATTGTCTCCTGTTCATCTCGATCTTCGAGTCATCTTGATTCTCTGTGCGTATCGGTATACATGTACGTCTTGGTTTGCATGTCTATATCGATCCGCGTGCCTCGGTTTTCGTACCAGATCCTTGTACTACTTGCGGGACCTACACGGTATAGCCTCCTGCCATTCTTCGTGAATTTTGTCATTATTTTATTATTTAATTCTAATGATTATTTATTGTGTATTCTGAGGATCTCGATGGACGTGCCATCTTGTATCGCGATCGCCGAAGACTTGCTTACCTAGCCTAGCCCTCTAGGCAAGTCTTCCTTACTCATCGACGGCTCTTGTCCTCTCTCCTGGAATTTATTGTATTTAATTTATTTGTAATTGTAAATTTATAACCATGATTAGTGTAGCTTAGCAGTAGAACTGCCATGATGATAACCTATGATATCTTGGTTCGATACCGGTCTACGACTGTGTCGGACAACTCTGACGGGTCATCCACACCTCCGAGGACACGAGCACGACTGACGAGTATGGATTGTCCCCATATGTCCCGTGTCCGACTCGCGGTCGGGTAACGACTTGGCTAACTGTTTCTATGACTTTGCTTATGGCTTGGATATGACTGTGGGTCTTGGTGTGCCCAGCGTGGCAATTCTTGTTGCTTGTGTTGGCTTGGCGCCCAATACGCATCGTAGTGCTGCTGGAGGCCGGGACTTAGTGTTCTCGGCTATGGATTGGTTTCCAGTAAGCATCGTAGTGCTGTTGGAAGCTGAGACTTAGTGTTCTCAGCCTGCGATTCTGTGGCGGGTTGTGTCGAGTGAATTTAGCCCCAATTCGCTGGGTGCTTCCCCAGAATACAAAGGAGACTATGCCGAATTTTTTCCAGAATTCTCGGTCGGAAATTTGGTTCGAAGATTTGGACAGAACCGTTCCTTTGGTTTGCTGAACTAGATTTGTACAGATTTAGTTTGAACTAATTCTAGTACCTGCTAGGTAGACTCATGACTAGATTAGTCGCCTAGCTACTTGACATGTCTTGTTCGTCGGATAGCGTAAGGAGCACGGTTTCACTCGGGAAACGGTATGCAACCCTGGCCTTTGTTTGATTTAAGGGTTGTTGATCTGCTCTAGAGCGGTTCATGCAATCCTTGTCATTTTCTGGTGACATTAATTAGTACTTTCTTGTCCCCCTGACCATTCTTTCTAGGAGTTATTCCAGTCTAGCCAGCTAGGATTGATAGTTGTCCTTTGTATCGGGATTGGTGATTTTGGATATATCTGAGGATTGAGTATTATGGAGAGTATGATCTCGAGATATTGATTGATAAACTCACGTGGATTCTTGGATAGTGTTGCTATTTCTTTTGATGATGTTCTAATTTGATCATATATGACTATGTGGATTCTTGGATTTTGATGATCGTAAATGTTTCGCGGAACGAGGAGAATATCGAGGGTAGTCCTATATGATTTTTACTCGACTTTCCAAACGTCCAAAACCTGGTTTGTTTGCTATATCTTGGTAGTGGTAAGACTTGTTTGCTGATAGATTATGATCATTGATTCAGAGGATTCTTGTGAGCCAGAGGGCTGCATTGATTCTAGTGATCGGCTTAGTATCTGGTGATGTGACGACTATTGATTGATTTATCCGGTGGATGGACCGACTTGATGATTGGAGCTGTAGGCTCTCATATGTGCTTGAGATGCTATTATAGTAGAGATTCTGATATTGTACTTGACCTGATATCCATGCCACGATGTGGGCAGATGATTTTATGTGACTGACAGATTTAACCTTGTCCCCAACATGACTACTTATATCCGTGCTATAAGTCCAACTTACCCTTTGAGGTACTGGCCCTGATTTTGTACTGCGGTGCTCCTTGTCTACTGGCACTTGAGGTGCTACTTCCATGATAATATGGCATTGCGATGCCATCTTGATATTCTAGCTATATTATATGATTACCTGCACGGGTACCTTGGTAGTTGGCCTTTAGTCTTAGCGTGGTCAGGATTGCTTGCTTGCTTGTTGCATAACACTAAGGATGGATCACAACTGGGACTATAGGTGCCGAGGTTGATTCTTACTTAGCGTTCTCGTACTTAGGTACGACATCTAGGAGGATGATCATGTGACCACGGCATATGATTCCGGATAAATGTATGGATAATCTGTCACGCCCCAGAACCAAAATACTGGAGAGCGGGGGCAGACATAGCCAGCTACGTATATAAAATGGAATCCATCTCGCTATATGGTCACGGCTGTCTAAATACACGAGGGTTTATCTACAAGCCAACAGTCTCTTAAGGTTATGAACAAGCCTAGTGTCTCAATCACAAGCAAGTAAGTAAAATATTACAAGAAGTACGATCATTAAATATACAATAGTAAGGCGTCCCAAACATTACATATTCAGCTGATCATGAAGCTAGTCGTTACAAAATGTTAGGACTAGCAAGAGTTTAGTCATACATGATCAACCCTAGGATCTGTCAATCATGTTACAGCCCGTAGGCAGACAGTAAGTAAAGTGCAATCGAGCTAAATAGGTGCTCGTCGGCTAAACGCCTCAAAAGAATATTTTTACAATAAAGTGGAAGATCAAAAATAAACCCACTCGTTGCCAGGGTTCCGTCTAGTGGCCACCATCTGGCTGAAAGGTCGGTAGATCCTCTGGAGCTGCTCCCAAATCTGGCCACACAAAACCAGCTGGGTCAGACCCCAGAAAGAGCAAGTGCCACAAAGGAGGCTTCACTTAGGAACTAAAACCAGCAATCAGCACAAGAGTATAAATAAAAGTAAGAACTGGAAATAAGAAAATACATCAGGATGATATACGACGAGATAACCATGGAACTATTCAGATACCCAGGTTACAACCCGTAAACCGAACAAGGACAGGGGTTGTAACCCTCCGTCTGAACAGAACTTAGAATTCTCACCATTTATCGGTAAAATAAATACAATCATTCTGGTCATGCAGTAATCAGGATCAGGACAAGACTAGACTGGTTAGACTCCATCCAATCATTTCACGGCCAAGCAAGAATTACGGCTTGATACTTTAACTAACTAGGGTTGTCACAAGCCTAATTACTAACAAGATGTAGTGAGATTATTCCACAGCCACAAGTCCTGCAGACCATCCAGGTTATCCGGGTTGAAGGATTTAGAATTGAATTCAGGTGGGTACATCGTCCAGGAAATGAATGTACCCTTAGGTAGCTTGAAGGGTACAACACATGACAGTATGCTGGAAATGTGCCATACTCGACGGCAGGCTACAGATCCCAAGGCGTACCCAGGTAACGGGATTGCCTGTAGCTGGGAAATCTCGTCATGACTAATGTATTAATCTAGTTATTAGCCTTAGTCCATTTTAGTAGGTACTCCTGACCGTGGTACTCAGGAGTCCCTGTCCTAGACATGATGCAAGACAGGACTGGTTTATTTGTACAAGCACAATCGCCCACGGTATCCAGGTCATTATACAGGTCATGTCGTGTCAGGTAGCCGTCGCAACAACTATTAGAGATAATCATGTCAGGTTTATCATATCAAGTGTACTAGTCAGGAGAGCGCCACGACGGGCCACTATCAGGTCATGTCAGGTTATTATGTCAGGAGTGCACCACTACGGGTCACTATTACGTCATGCTCAATTATCAATTCCAAACATATCAAATGAATTCATGATTTTCAAGTTCAGGACAAAAGGCGTAAGGATATAAAATGGACGTTAAATGTCTAATAAAATATCAATATACAGGGCTATAGAAGAGCCATGCGGCTAAGGCACATGCGGCTAGGATGGATCTCATGCGGCTGAAAAAGGAGTCGGGCTCATGCGGCTGGGGAGAGATTCATGCGGGTCGGAGGAACTAAGGACCCGTGCGGCTCGCAGGAGAGGGATTCTCATGCGGTTGGAATAAATCGAACTCATGCGGCCAATAGAAGGGCAAGACACATGCGGCCAGGAGGGCAAGGGTACTCCTGCGGCTGGCGGAAATGAGTCCATACGGCTCAACCAAGTCGAGCCCCATGCGGCTGGGTCAAGGTGATTGCTTATGCGGCTGACGGGGGGGGGGGGAGTTCTTGCGGCTTATAAGTTTCAGGATCTCATGCGGCTGGCGGATATAGGACTCATGCGGCCAGCGAGTGAGTCTGGTTCATGCAGCTCGTCAAGGCTGTACACATGCGGCTGGGTCCAACTCATGCGGCCAAGATAAGCTGATGCGGCAGGATAATGTCCTCAGCCCTATGCGGCTGCACGGACTGGGTCCCATGCGGCCGGGAATACTTGCCGCATAAACTTGTCACACGGTCAAGTCAAGACAATAGTGCATGCGGTTGGAACTGACTTGCCGCATGAATGTTCATGCGGTCAAGTACACCATGCGGCTCGGGACTGTGCTTCTTCTCCAAATTTCCGAGAAGAAGTACACCATAAGCCGTGGCTTCCAAGCTGCATAACTCTATCATCCGGAGCCCAAATCCGAACTTCCATAGGTCAAAATGGGGTAGAACGAGATTCTCTACAACATAGAACCCTCAAAACTCAGAAATAACAGGATTAAGTAGATCAAAACCCAAAAAATCTGAAAATAAAGTAAACTTAGATCTAGAAGAATCTAGCCATGAAAAGTGAAAATGCCAAGTTCTAAAGTAAGTTAAAATGCTGTAAGGAAGAGAATGAAGCAATAAAATTAGAGTTCCTCCATGAAGCAAGTTGTACTTGCCTAGACCTCTCTCTCCCTCTCTCTGGTAAGTAAGGAAGTAATGGTGGAGAAGATGATAAATGAAGAGAGAGAAAGGAGAAGGGTTAATAAATGGTAGTGGTGGTGGTAGGTAGGGGGTTCACCCCTTGGTTCATGATGAACCAAGAGCAATCCCAAACCGAACCAAGCCAACCCAAACCAAGAATAAACCAAGCCCAGGGAGGAAATTAAGCAAGGAAATCATACAATACAAGAATAAATACGTACACGTATTCCAGAAATACGTAATACGAACCACAGGTATTACAACTCTACCCACCTTAAAAGAATTCCGTCCTCGGAATTTAATCAAGAGGCTAGAGGAGCAATGACAAGCTACATTAATCACATGCAAGCTATAACTAGGCAGACAATCACTCATTCAAGCAAGGAATCGAAGGCATGAGTAGGGGTGAGCATTCGGTTTATTCGGTTTAAACTGAACCGAATTAGCCAAAATCGAATAAACCGAAATTCTAAAAATACAAAACCGAAACCGAACCGAATTAGCTAAAACCGAAACCGAACCGAACCGAATAATAAATTCGGTTTATTCGGTTTGTTCGGTTCGAATTAATGGGTCGGACCCAATGTTGGAATCGTGGTTAAATTATACTAAAAATTATAATTTTGATACACATATTTGTTGAATTTTGAAATTATGCACAAAGTTGGGCTAGTTGTTAAATTATCAATGTTAGAATTGAAAACACATACATAGAATTATTATTTTTAAAATATATATTTTCTTAAATTGAGAATATTTACATATTTGTATAATTCTTATTCGGTTTTCGGTTTGGACCGAAACCGAAACCTAAAACCGAAACCGAAACCGAATAAAAAATTATTGTATTTTGAAAACCGAAACCGAAACGAATATTTTTGAAACCGAACTGAATCTCTTATTCAGTTCGGTTCGGTTCGGTTCGGTTTTCGGTCCAAAACCGAATAATGCTCACCCCTAGGCATGAGGCATAAGAAAGACATTATACCTCATGAGTCAAACAAGTCAGGATATCGCGATCGGATATCATCCTCACGCTCCCACGTTGACTCCCCCAAAGAGTGATGACCCCAAGCAACTCGGACTAACTTGATAGTCTTGTTCTTGAGATCTTCTCTCTCCGGTCCAATATAGACACGGGCCTCTCCTCATACGAAAGGTTGGTACCAACAACCAATTCCGAATGATCCAGGATGTAGCTCGGGTCCGGAATATACCTTCGTAATTGGGATATATGGAACACGTCATGCACCTCGCTTAGCGACGACGGAAGAGCGAGACGATAGGATACATCTCCTACTCGCTCCAGAATGTCAAACGGTCCTATATACCTAGGACTAAGCTTGTCCCGTACGCCGAAACGAATGACGCTACGGTTAGGCAAAATCCTCAGGAATACATGATCGTCGACCGAAAACTCGAGAGGGCGCCGATGAGAATCGGCCCAATGGCGCTGGCGATCTTGGGCAACTCGAAGATGATCTCTGACTCGCCTGACCACTTCAACTGTCTGGGCAATCATTTCTGGATCGAGCATCTGTCTCTCTCCAATATCATTCCAGGCTAGCGGGGATCTGCACTTCCTACCATACAGTGCCTCGAACGGTGCCATCTGGATACTGGCCTGGAAACTGTTGTTGTACGAGAATTCTACCAGGTGCAAGTGATCTTCCCATGAACCACCGAAGTCAAGTGTGCAAGATCGCAACATGTCTTCAAGAGTCTGGATCGTGCGCTCCGACTGGCCATCTGTCTGCGGGTGATATGCTGAACTGAACTGGAGATGTGTTCCCAAACTCTCTTGCAAGCTACGCCAAAAGTGTGACATAAATCTTGAATCTCGGTCTGAGGTGATACTGACTGGCACACCGTGCAATCTGACAATCTGCCTGAGGTACATCTCTGTTAGCTGAGCCGTCGACTGACCAACTCTGGATGGAAGAAAGTGAGCCACTTTCGTGAGCCGATCAACTATAACCCAAATAGCATCTCTACCAGCTGGGGATCTAGGTAGTCCAGTCATAAAATCCATGGTCACATGCTCCCACTTCCATTCTGGAATCGGTAAGGGCTGAAGAAGTCCAACCGGTCTCTGATGTTCGGCTTTAACTTGTTGGCAAACTAAACAAAGAGAGACAAATCGAGCTATCTCCCGCTTCATGCCATTCCACCAGAAATGCTTCCGGATATCACAGTACATCTTCGTACTGCCGGGATGGATGGAATACTGCAAATTGTGCACTTCTGACATGATCTCCTGCCGGATATCTCCGTCGGGTACACAAAGACGCTTACCATGTCGAAGTGTACCATTCTCATGAATACATAAATCTGGTCTTCGTCCTGCCTCACACTCTTCTCTGAGTCGCTGAAGCTTGGAATCTGCCGACTGTGCCATCCGGATCCTCTCGACTATAGTGGACTGAACTTGCATAATGGCCATCAAGGCCACACTGGAAGGGAGAACAACTTCAATACCGATCTTTTGAAGATCTGCTAATATCTCTGGTTGCGCTGTTAGAAAATAAACTCCCGCTCTCCTACTCAATGCATCCGCAACAACATTGGCCTTCCCAGGATAATACTGCAGGTTGACATCATAATCCACAAGAAGCACCAGCCACCTTCTCTGACGCATGTTAAGATCCTTCTGGGTGAAAACATACTTCAGGCTCTTATGGTCGATGAAAATCTCTACGCTATCTCCATACAAATAGTGCCTCCACAACTTAAGTACAAACACTACTGCTGCCAGTTCCATGTCATGGGTTGAGTAATTCTTCTCATGATCACGAAGTTGTCGTGACGCATAAGCTATTACCTTCCCATGCTGTATCAGAACACATCCTAAACCTCTGCCTGAAGCATCACAGTACACTGAGAATCCTCCGGTCCCATCTGGAAGCGTGAGAATAGGAGCTGTTATCAGGCCTCGCTTCAACTCAAAAGAATTCTGGCACTCTGCTGTCCAAGCAAACTGCACATCCTTGCGGGTCAACTGGGTCAATGGCACTGATATCCGAGCAAAATCTGAAACAAACCACCGGTAGTAGCCGGCCAATCCAAGAAAACTACGAACCTCTGCAACTGTGCTGGGCACTGGCCATGACTCAATATCCATAATCTTCTGGGGATCCACTTCTACTCCTCCTCGAGTGATGATATGACCCAAGTACAAAATACGATCGAGCCAGAACTCGCATTTACTGAACTTGGCATATAACTGGTGCTCTCTAAGGATCTGAAGAACTATACGGAGACGCTGCTCATGCTCTGCCTCACTCTTACTGTAGACCAGGATGTCATCCAAGAACACAATCACAAACTGATCCAAGTAAGGCATGAAGATGCGATTCATGAGGTCCATGAATACTGTCGGCGTATTGGTTGCTCCAAAATGCATAACAAGGAACTCCCAATGCCCATATCTCGATCTAAAAGATGTCTTCGGAATGTCCTGCTCTCTCACTCTGATCTGATGATAACCTGAGCGCAAATCAATCTTCGAGAATACTGAAGCCCCCTTGAGTTGATCAAACAAGTCATCTATCCTTGGAAGAGGGTATCTGTTCTTGATTGTCACTGAGTTCAAGGTACGATAATCAACACATAACCTGGATGTACCATCCTTCTTTTTCATAAAAAGCATCGGGGCTCCCCAAGGCGATCCACTAGCATGAATGAATCCCTTGGTTCTGAGTTCTTCAATCATCTTGTACAATATCTCCAACTCTGACGGCGCCATCCTGTAGACTCTCTCTGACACTGGGGCTGTCCCGGGAATCAAGTCTATAGTGAACTCGATCTCCCGCTCCGGAGGCATACCTGGAAGTTCTTCTGGGAAAACATCTGGAAACTCCTCGACTATCCTGGGCAACTGAACTGCTGCTACTGCCATTCGCAATATCGTAGGAGATGCCTCAACTTCACCTCGAGAGAAAGAAAACTCTGGCTCGCCTGGAATGCTAAAAACAACCCTGCCAATGTGGCAGTCTATCCTAGCATACTGGTTCCTCAACCAATCCATCCCTAAGACCACATCATAATCGGCCATCGGGAACTCTATCAATCTAGCGGGGAATTCTCTACAGCTAACTACGATCCGACACGAGAAAAATACTCTATCTACTCCCACAAGTCCGTTACCAGTAAGTATATTAAGCCTTACTGATAATGACTCGGGCTCCAATCCTACCCGTGTCGCGAATCGTACAGACATAAAAGAATGTGACGCACCAGAATCAAATAAAGCTGAAGCTGGAAAGGAGTTGACGAGAATAGTACCTGCCACTACCTCTCCTGGTGCCAATCCTTCCTCCACGGTCATCACCATAGCCTGACCGTGCCCTCGGGGTGCTGGTCCCCTCTGCTGAAATCCTCGCTGCCTGCTCTGACTCTGGGCTTGGACTTGTGCATACTGCTGGGGGTTCTGCTGCTGGAACACTTGGGTCTGAGGCGGCAAGGGCCTCGGCAATGGATACTGCTGCTGCTGGACCGGAGCTGGTCCTCTCACCGAAGAGCTAGAAAGGTTGGACGATGATGAACCACCCCTATTCGGGCAGGATCCAACCCTATGGTCTGGTGCTCCACAAGCCAGATATAATCCCTGTGCCCTGCGACATTCTACCCCTATATGGCCTGGCTTTCCACAATGAGAACAACCCACTGCGGAAGATTGCTTCTGCTTCTGCTGCTGAGGGTGCATCGGAGTGGAATGCTGAACCGACGTTACTGAGGCCGCTCGCCTCGGAGCTCCAATAGTCAAAGCCCTGGCTGTCGGGACTGGTACTGAAGACTGATTCATCTGGCCGTGAGATCTCTTCCGACCTCCGGCCCTATCCACAATCCTCTGGGAGGTATACTCATGCCTCCGGGCTGCTCTCAAGACTGCATCAAAAGTCAGATGCTCAAACTGCTCAACTGCCAATAAGATCTCCAGGTGAAGTCCCTGTTGGAACCACTGGGCTCTATCATACTCGGTTGCCACCAAAGTGGGAGCAAACCGACTGAGTCTGGAAAACTCGACCGCATATCCGTCGACCGTCCTGCCTCCTTGCTTCAGATTGGTAAACCTCGTCTACAGATCATACCGAGCCACGGTATCGAAATACTTGGTCTGGAATCTCTCTCTGAATACTGCCCAAGCAATGGAGGCCACTAATCCGACGGCCTGAGCCGCCCACCAGCTGTAGGCAAGATCTAGCAACTGCAGGCGCACCACGGCTACCTTCTCGTTCTCTAGGGTCCTGGCTGCTTCGAGAATCACTTCAATATCCTGAAGCCAAGCATCTGCGGCGATAGCATCTTCACTACCGTCAAAGAATGGAGGGTTCAAGCGCTTGAAGCTGTTGGCGGCGCTGTTCCCTGGATGACCGCCTCTGGTCAAAGCATCCGCCAATGCCTGTTGCAAGACATCTCCACGACGATCTTGAGAAGCTATCAAGGTCCTGACGAGTCCCACCAAAGTGCCATCATAAGGCTCGGCAGGCTGAACTGGCTGGACTGGTGGCTCTCCATCAGAAGGCACGACTCTGGAGGCTACTCCGGAATGCTGGGCTTGATCTTCGGGTTACGGCTGGTCCACGGGAGGTGCTCCGTCTTGCTGATCGGTAGGACCACGAACAATGCCGCTGAAGAAGACGACATAGGGAACAATAAGGAAGGACCAGGACAGATCAATGAGACAAGCATGCGATCAGGACAAGAATCCAGGGATTCAGAGGATATGAGCAGAGATCAAAGACGAATACTGATTGAGACATCTATCCGGTAAACCCTCAC
The DNA here is from genome assembly GCA_029216955.1 of Iris pallida. Classification (NCBI taxonomy): domain Eukaryota; kingdom Viridiplantae; phylum Streptophyta; class Magnoliopsida; order Asparagales; family Iridaceae; genus Iris; species Iris pallida. The sequence continues at coordinate 22,882,814 of JANAVB010004599.1, read as the reverse complement.
ATATCTTGATTTACAAGACCTGCATAGGCCACCACTTAAACCATGTCATACCCCAAAACCAGAATACTGGAGAGCGGGGGCAGACATAGCCAGCTACGTATATGAAATGGAATCCATCTCGCTATACAGTCACGGCTGTCTAGATACATGAGGGTTTATGTACAAGCCAATAGTCTCTTAAGGTCATGAACAAGCCTAGTGTCTCAATCACAAGCAAGTAAGTAAAAGGTTACAAGAAGTATGATCATTAAATATACAATAGTAAGGCGTCCCAAAATTACATATTCAGCTGATCATGAAGCTAGTCGTTACAAAATGTTAGGACTAGCAAGAGTTTAGTCATACATGATCAACCCTAGGATCTGTCAATCATGTTACAGCCCGTAGGCAGACAGTAAGTAAAGTGCAATCGAGCTAAATAGGTGCTCGTCGGCTAAACGCCTCAAAATAATATTTTTACAATAAAGTGGAAGATCAAAAATAAACCCACTCGTTGCCAGGATTCCGTCTAGTGGCCACCATCTGGCTGAAAGATCGGTAGATCCTCTGGAGCTGCTCCGAAATCTGGCCACACAAAACCAGCTGGGTCAAACCCCAGAAAGAGCAAGTGCCACAAATGAGGCTTCACTTAGGAACTAAAACCAGCAATCAGCACAAGAGTATAAATAAAAGTAAAAACTGGAAATAAGAAAATATATCAGGATGATATACGACGAGATAACCATGGAACTATTCAGATACCCAGGTTACAACCCGTAAACCAAACAAGGACCGGGGTTGTAACCCTCCGTCTGAACAGAACTTGAAATTCTCACCATTTATCGGTAAAATAAATACAAGCATTCTGGTCATGCAGTAATCAGGATCAGGGCAAGACTAGACTGGTTAGACTCCATCCAATCATTTCACGGCCAAGCAAGAATTACGGCTTGATACTTTAACTAACTAGGGTTGTCACAAGCCTAATTACTAACAAGATGCAGTGAGATTATTCTACAGCCACAAGCCCTGCAGACCATCCAGGTTACCCGGGTTGAAGGATTTAGAGTTGAATTCAGGTGGGTACATCGTCCAGGAAACGAATGTACCCTTAGGTAGCTTGAAGGGTGCAACACATGACAGTGTGCTGGAAATGTGCCCTACTCGACGGAAGGCTACAGATCCCAAGGCATGCCCAGGTAACGGGATTGCCTGTAGCTGAAAAATCTCGTCATGACTAATGTATTAATCTAGTTATTAGCCTTAGTCTATTTTAGTAGGTACTCCTGACCGTGGTACTCAGGAGTCCCTGTCCTAGACATGATACAAGACAGGACTAGTTTATTTGTACAAGCACAATCGCCCACGGTGTTCAGGTCATGTCGTGTCAGGTAGTCGTCGCAACAGCTATTCGAGATAATCATGTTAGGTTTATCATATCAAGTGTACTAGTCAGGAAAGCGCCACGACGGGCCACTATCAGGTCATGTCAGGTTATTATGTCAGGAGTGCACCACTACGGGTCACTATCACGTCATGCGGCCAAGATAAGCTGATGCGATAGGATAAGGTCCTCAGCCCTATGCGGTTGAACTGACTGGGTCCCATGCGGCCGGGAATACTTGCCGTATGAACTTGTCACACGGTCAAGTCAAGGCAATAGTGCATGCGGTTGGAACTGACTTGTCGCATGAATGTTCATGCGGTCAAGTACACCATGCGGCTCGGGACTGTGCTTCTTCTCCAAATTTCTGAGAAGAAGTACACCATAAGCCATGGCTTCCAAGCTGCATAACTCTATCATCCGGAGCCCAAATCCGAACTTCCATAGGTCAAAATGGGGTAGAACGAGATTCTCTACAACATAGAACCCTCAAAACTCAGAAATAACAGGATTAAGTAGATCAAAACCCAAGAAATCCGAAAAGAAAGTAAACTTAGATCTAGAAGAATCTAGCCATGGAAAGTAAAAATGCCAAGTTCTAAAGTAAGTTAAAATGCTGTAATGAAGAGAATGAAGCAATAAAATTAGAGTTCCTCCATGAAGCAAGTTGCACTTGCCTAGACCTCTCTCTCCCTCTCTTTGGTAAGTAAGGAAGTAATGGTGGATAAGATGATAAATGAAGAGAGAGAAAGGAGAAGGGTTAATAAATGGTAGTGGTGGTGGTAGGTAGGGGGTTCACCCCGTGGTTCATGATGAACCAAGAGCAATCCCAAACTGAACCAAGCCAACCCTGTAATGCCTGTGTTCGTATTACGTATTTTGGGATACGTATACGTATTTTATTCTGTATTGTATGATTCCTTGTTTAGCTCTCGGCTTGGTTTAACTCTCGGTTTGGGTTGGCTTGGTTCGGCCGGCCCAATGCTTGGTTCATCATGGGCCAAGGGTGGAATACCTTAGCCTATGCTTTTCCTTCATTTCCACCACAACCCCCCCTCTTTATTATCCCCACCAACCTTCTCTCTCCTCCATAATTCTCATTTACTTCTCCTTCCCCCACCATTACTCTTCTCCACCAACCAAGAACACCATAGGCAAGTGCAACTTGCTTTCACAAGAGAACTCCTTTTGATGGTTTCATTAACTTCTCCTCATGATTCTAAACCACATTAGAACTTGTCATTTTCCATTTTGAGGTTTTAATTCTTGTAGATCTAGAGTCTTGCTATTTTTGGATTTTTGGTGTTTTGATCTATCAAACTTGCTTGTTTTCAAGTTTTGATGGTTCCATGTTGTAGAGAATTTTATTCTACCCAATTTTGACCTTTGGAAAGTTGGATTCGGACTTGTTTTGACCAAGATATGGACAATTGAAGCTTAGATTCAACTTTAGAGTTCTTGCTGTTCTTGCCATTTGGAGAAGACAGTGAACAGTGAGCTAGATTTTTAGAAAATGCCACTGAGCTGCGCGCGCTCTTTAGCGAAGGTACGCTGACTTGAGTATGCTGCTCTTTAGCGAGCGTACGCTGGCTTGAGTATGCTGCTCTTTAGCGAGCGTACGCTAACTTGAGTACGCTGCTCTTTAGCGAGCGTACGCTGACTTGAGTACGCTGCTCTTTAGCGAGCGTACGCTGACTTGAGTACGCTGCTCTTTAGCGTGCGTACACTAGTCTTGATACGCTGCCTGTTGGTAGCGTGTCTTTTGCGTACGCTAGCGTGAGCGTGTCCTAGACCCTTTCGTACGCTAGCTTGAGCGTACGCAGTCTTGAGCGTACGCTAGCTTGAGCATACGCTGACCTGTAGCTTGAGCGTGCCCTTGTGTACGCTGACCCTTGCGTACGCTTCCCATTGGGAGTGTATGGACCCTTTGGTACGCTAGCTTGAGCGTACGCAGACCTGAGCGTACGCTAGCCTGAGCGTAGCCTGATTACCCTTGATCTTCTATAGCCCTGTATATTGATATTTTATTAGATATTTAACGTCTATTTTATATCCTTACGCCTTTTGTCCTGAACTTGATAATCATGAATTTACTTGATATGTTTGGAAAGGATAACTGAGCCTGACACGATAGTGACCCGTAGTGGTGCACTCTTGACATAATAACCTGACATGACCTGATAGTGGCCGTCGTGGCGCACTCCTGACAAGTACACTTGGCGTGATAACCTGACATGATTATCTCGAATAGCTGTTGCGACGGCTACCTGACATGACATGACCTGTATAATTAATCTGGACACCGTGGGCGATTGTGCTTGTATAAATAAACCAGTCCTGTCTTGCATCATGTCTAGGATGGGACTACTGAGTACCACGGTCAGGAGTACCTATTGAAATGAACTAAGGACTAATAACTAGATTAATACATTAGTCATGAAGAGATTTCCCAGCTACAGGCAATCCCGTTACCTGGGCACGTCTTGGGATCTGTAGCCTGCCGTCGAGTAGGGCACATTTCCAGTACACTGTCATGTGTTGCACCTTTCAAGCTACCTAAGGGTACATTCGTTTCCTGTACGATGTACCCACCTGAATTCAACTCTAATCTTTTAACCCGGGTAACCTGGATGGTCTGCAGGGCTTGTGGCTGTGGAATAATCTTACTGCATCTTGTTAGTAATTAGGCTTGTGACAACCCTAGTTAGTTAAAGTATCAAGCCGTAATTCTTGCTTGGCCGTGAAGTGATTGGATGGAGTCTAACCAGTCTAGTCTTGTCCTGATCCTATTCCAGATTATTGAATGACCAGAATGCTTGTATTTATTTTACCGATAAATGGTGAGAAACCAAGCTCCATTCAGACGAAGGGTTACAACCCCGGTCCTTGTTTGGTTTACGGGTTGTAACCTGGCTATCTGAATAGTTCCATGGTTATCTCGTCGTATATCATCCTGATATATTTCCTTTTATTCCAGTCCTTATTTTTATTTATATTTATATTCCTGTGCTGATTGCTGGTTTTAGTTCTTAAGTGAAGCCTCCTTTGTGGCACTTGCTCTTTCTGGGGTCTGATCCAGCTGGTTTTGTGTGGCCAAATTTCGGAGCAGCTCCAGAGGATCTACCAACTTTCCAGCCAGATGGTGGCCACTAGACGGAACCCTGGCAACGAGTGGGTTTCTTTTTGTCCTCCCACTTATTTGTAAAAATTATTCTTTTGAGGCGTTTAGCCGGCGAGCACGTGTTAGCTCGATTGCATCTTTATTTACTGTCTGCCTACGGGCTGTAACATGATTGACAGATCCTAGGGTTGATCATGTATGACTGAACTCTTGCTAGTCCTGGCATTTTGTACGACTAGCTTCATGATCATCCAATATGTAATGTTTGGGACGCCTTACTATTGTATATTTAATGATCATACATCTTGTGACTTTTACTTACTTGCTTGTGATTGAGACACTAGGCTTGTTCATGACCTTAAGAGACTGTTGGCTTGTAGATAAACCCTCATGTATCTAGACAGTCATGACCGTATAGCGAGATGGATTCCATTTCATATACGTAGCTGGCTATGTCTGCCCCCGCTCTCCAGTATTCTGGTTCTGGGGCGTGATAAACCCAAACCAAGAATAAACCAAGCCCAAGGAGGAAATTAAGCAAGGAAATCATACAATACAAGAATAAATACGTACACGTATTCTAGAAATACGTAATACGAACCACAGGCATTACATAATCTAGGCAACTTAAACTGGTAGAAGCATTGGGAGGGAACGAAATTCCGAGATCGTGCAATACTAGCCTTATCCCAAACATTAGTCATGACCTGTAGGCTAGCCACCACGGATATTGTTACCAATCGTACTAGTGGATGGCAATACCCGGCTACTTTATGTACTATACATTATATACATGGCATGCTCGGCACGATAGCTTTACGAGGTACTGGTGGTGACATGCAGAGCCCGGTGGTCTTGCGAGGGACCGGTACTTATTAGTCTTGTTATACTTGGCCCCGCTAGCCCTGCTGGGATGGCACGATATGAGAATTCCTATATGATTGTTTGGCTTGTTGCTTGCTAAGCTTATTCATTTGAGTGGCCGCTTATTCATATAATTGTTTGGCTTGTTGCTTGCTAAGCTGGCTGGCTCGTAATGCTGTCCCGACACGAAAATTCATTCCCTTGTTCTTGTTTGATATAGGGGTAGATTACTATTCCGATGAAAGATTACGAGTCCCGGTTGGCCATGCAGGTGTTATTGGATGTTAGGGAGATTGTGATGATTGTTGGTTATTTAGCTGCATTAGTTGTGGATTGTTATCATGCATTGGTACCGCACGATCCTTACCCTCTTTTACTGTTCATATATGCTATTCCTGTCATATTTTATCCTGCTGGCTTTTCTTTGCCCGTCCTTGAGCCTTCCTTTCTGGTACTTGCTATGGTTGGCCTGACCAACCCTGGATTATTCCCAGATTGCCTGTGACCGACCCTGTAGATCTTTCAGACTTGACTTGGGGGATGTGCTTCAGTTCCCGACCATGCTAGGAACTATGGGAAGGTATACTCATCTACATTATTATCCTGTACTGTAGATTTCCTGATTATCATATGAGTATTTCTTGCTTTCCATATGATTCTCTCTTTTGCTTAGTATTTTATTGTTATTGCTGTGGATATGAGATCGGATTTAGGCCATAGAATAATTGCATGCTAGGATACCCAGCAAGATTGATAGCCATCATCGCCGTATAACGTATTCGTACCTTATACGGTGTAGCTGGCCGACGTCCGTCCCCGTATTCCGGTACTGGGGCGTGACAAACTCGGATCCATAGAACAAATCACATATGGAGACAGAACAAATAATAAAGTAGATATAATCTAATCCTCATGATCCATTCTTCGTTACCTTTTGACGAACCGAATCCTTTATTTTCTAATGTTTTCTTGGAGGCCTTCCCTGAAATCCATCCGTCGATAAAAATAACATATCGAACATATATCGAGCCCTTATTCAGTGCATGCAGATCCTCGGTATACCTAGATGGCTTAAGCTTGTAGATGTCACAATATATAACCCATTGATCAACCAGTTGGGAACTGGTTTTAAGCATTCAAACCTTTTCTTTAAACATGATATGACAATCATCATCGTCTAATCTCTTGATTGACACCAGGTTTGAGGTGCAAACTCTTTACATGTTGAACCCCCTTAAGGGCAAGCTTATTCTCAAGATTTTTTTTACCAAGTCCTATCCCGATGTCCACAACCGTCATTGTTCCTATGTCGTCCACTTTCACTCGTCCGAACATGTCGCTATGGTATGTTGTGAATGTTGGCCCATTGGTCATGGTCAAACCTGATTTTAATAATTGATCAAACTCTGTCTCGATATACGAATCAATTCAGATGTTTAGTAACGACGTTTTGGACACTGATCAAAGATGGATATCTACTCAGTTCAAGACCGAAGCTATTTGCCACTCAAAAAAGTATTTCCTTCAAAGCAATATAATTTTAATTTTTATTGAGTCTAGGAATACATTGTACACCAAGTCGTACCGACAAATAGGCTATCCAAAATCGTTTTTTAAAACTGACCTATCTTTCTAAAATGACCTATGTTTTTGAAAAATATCTATTTTACAAAAAGCTTCTGAAGGACTTTTCAAAAAGCCAAAATTATTTTTCACAAAATCAACTGACCAAACCCTGACAGAACTCGGCCAGAGTTCGGCCAAGTTGAACGTTATGTGAATGTTTGATTTTGAACTTGGTCTCCCTTCAGTTGCGGTTGGTTACAAAGAGTTCTGTCCGAATTCTGCCCGAATTCTGTCAGAGTTCTGCCTTTGGAAAAACTATAAATAGAGAAGGATTTCGATCTTTTTAACAAACTAATTCACTTTCAATCTCTTCTCTTCTAAAGCTTACATTTCTTCCAAAGAGTTCTAAAAAGCTTATATTTTCAAATTCCAAGCCAGTTACAATCCTCTAGTCGATTTGCCAGTGCGGTGCGATCTAGAAGTTTCAGAGCGATTGTAATCAGAGGCTTGATTGAAGATTGTCTCTTCACAATTGAAGTTGGTCGAGTTCTTCGTATCAAAGCTCGCGTCTGTAGAAGTTGCAAGGACTTCGTATGAAAACTTGCAGGATTTTCCAACAGTGGATTCAACTGTAAGCTAAAGTTCTTCCGACTGGATAGTCCTCACAAGAGAAAAACTAGTATAAATCTATGTGTTTGTGTTTGCCTTCTGATTACTCTTTTCATTACTGTTATTTATTTTTGTGATTATTATTATATCTGTGATCTAACTGCTAACGTTTTTTTAATTAGCAATATTCCGCTGCCTATGTCACGTCCCGACCCGGAATCACCCGAATCATCGTCCTCGCAGGGGGCGTGATGCCGCACGAGCTCGGAGTTGCGCTCGTGCAAGGCAAGGTGACAAGTTCTCAAATGGTTATCTTTTGATTCGATATTAACAACGATAGAAAAAACAGAGTATACGAAACAATTCTCTTTATTGATATCCGAAACTGAGATTATAATGGCTTTCGATAGCCTAACAATATATGCCAGATTGGCTACAACACTCAGGTTCTCTCTTGCCCACAAAGGATTTCACCTTTCCATACATCATGCCTTCTATATCTCGGCCGCATCAATCCAGCTACGTAGTCCGAGCGTCAATGCGATAGCACGCTTCAATGCGCTTCGGCATTCCAAGCCTTAACACGTTCAAGCAACGTTTCGCCGCGAGCAATCCATTCCCTGCACCCTGCATGAAGCTGGTGGGGGATCAGTACGTTCGTCCTCGCATGTACTGAAGCAAAGATCATCTTTCCAAACCGACATTATAATATTTATGTTGAATCATGCAACTTATCTTATGATCTTGCTATGTTCTCCTTAGGGTCAATTTTATGGCATCTTCGAAAGCGTAAAGTATGTTATCATAGCAGCATGTTATCGAATTAAATAGGCAAGCAAATAAACAATCTCGTGTTTGATTCGTGGCGCGACTTACCAAGTCGACGCACTCGTCCTTGTACCGACGTAAGGTAAATACGCCGCATTCCTTCCCTGTCATGTTATATGTGCATCTCTAAGCAGGATCTCTATGCGGGATGCATACGCGCCTACACTTTTAACCCATCGTTCCTTAACTATATGAGGTCGTAGGCGTATCCGCGCCGGAATGGACTAAAGGAGTTTCTCTTTTATCTTTCCTTACTTTTTTTTCTCTCTCTTGTTTGGATAGCCCGGCGTTTCACGGGTTGGGGCTATCCCAACTACCGAAACTTACCGCGTGCCTACCATCATTTGCGGCTTTTCACATTTACGACCGAGTGCTAATCGGACTTCGCAGATGTACGCCTATCAAAGATTACATCCCTCCTAGGCCGAACGGTCCCGGTGCCCCGGTGCCCCCGTTCGGAGGGAACGTTCCGTGCACGGAAGATATCATCGCAATTATCTCAAGTCCATTCCATTCGACCAAGCAACGCACTATCATTCAAACAACCAAGCATAGCCTTGAGTCCAAGACTCAGACTTTATCATCTCGTATTTCTTCCGTTAACTTTCTACGTTCTCACGTTTCATACTTCGTTTCAATGATTCAATGGCATCGTGCCTCAAATCAATGCTCGTCAACCGAACGACCCGAAGGTCTCGAACACCTTTCGAGGCACCATATCATATCCGACAGTTCCGCCACATTCATGCCACAACTGTATTCTCTCGCAACAAAGCCATCTTTTTATTATCCCGTGCACGTAGGCACGTTTCGACCGTATTTCCATGTTCTATAACTTAGCATTCAATGTTCTGGCTTGCGCGCTAGGGCGCTCGCCTATTGTCTTTCAATGTTCTAGCCGTCTAACTCGTGCGCGAAGGCACGGTATGGTTCGTGCACTAAGGCACTCGCCGAGTACAGTTATCCCATGTTCTTACGGCTTACGCACCGAGGCGCTCGCCTATGCGATATCCAATATCCCGTAGCGACTCGTGCATATTGATGCACGTTTCATTTCAATTGTTCTAACTTAGTGTTCGACTCATACTATGATTTATCTCTGATCGGACCACGCCCGTGGCGTCGATAGGTTAACTTAGCATACAATGATATATTTGACTTATCGAATGAAGGAGTAAAAAGAAGTCAATCCTCCCACCTTGAGTCGATTCGTCTTCGTCGTTTTGCCGAGCCGATGCGGCTCGATTTCATAACTTTGTTGTACGGCCACTCTCCTGACTTAGCCATTCGAGCACTTCGTGCTTCATTGAGTTATACGTCCGATTTGCCTTAGCGTGCCCAAGTCTCGGCCCGTCGCAAGGCGACGATTTGATTTCGCGGACCCCTTACTAAATATGTCAAAAGATCGACCTCTAATATTTTTCCGTCAAAGTATAACCTGTACACGAAACCAACTAAAATCAATACTTGCATCGATTTGGACTTGCGCCTTGGTCGATTCGATTTCTTAGAATCTTTGAGCCGATTCAACGCACTCATCCTTCGGGGCAACGCGGCGCTTCGCATCGATTCAACTCGATGCATTCTTTCGGGGCAAGGCAACTCTTCATATCAACTTAGTTTGATGCATTGCTCGGGACAACTTAACTCTCGTATCGTTTTGCATCGATACATTTCCTTGCGTCAACGCGACTCATTGAGTCAACGCTTCAGCGTAATGCGCCGTACGGAGCGGGACATTACAGCCTACTCTATTCACCCCCTCTAGAGTATTCTGCTTTACAATTTCGTTCCTACAATTGGTATCAGAGCAGGTTATACAGGTAAATTAAAGTAAAATTGCAGCTATATTCTGTTATTATTCAATTGTTATATATATCACAGAATTACACATGGCAACTGTGAAATTCACAAGTGAAGGCCAAGCCACAAACAGACCTCCACTGTTTGACGGCACAAACTACACTTATTGGAAAACACGTATGAGTTTCTTCCTAAAATCGCTTGATTTTGACTTATGGTCTGTAGTTATTGACGGATACAAAAAGCCTCCTCATATTAATGTTGATGGAGTTTTAGTTGAAAAATCCCATGACAAATATACAGAGGATGAAAAGAAAAAGGCCAGTCTTGACGTAAGTGCTATTAACGCTTTATTGTGTGCTTTAGACAGAACTGAATTCAACATGGTATCTACCTGCACAACATCAAATGAAGTGTGAAAACTTTTCGAAGTAACACACGAAGGAACAACACAAGTCAAGGAGTCAAAGATCAGCAGACTTACTCAGGATTACGAGGCGTTCAAAATAATGCCAAGTGAATCAGTCACTCAAATGTTTACAAGATTCTTGGATATTGTAAATCCTTTGTCTTCACTAGGCAAGGAATACAGTAACCATGAGAAGATTCGCAAACTTCTACGAGCTCTCACAAAGAACTGGATTCCAAAGGCTACAACAATCATTGAAGGGAACGACCTCTCAACAATGTCTTTGGAAACACTCATGGGTAAGCTACTCACTCACGAGTTAGAACTTCAAGACTTTGAAGATGCTACACCAAAGGAGAAGTCAGAGAAGTCGATCGCTCTCAAGGCTCAACATAGAAGAAATGTCAAAGATGATTCTGACGACAACGACTCCGACTCTGAAGATCAAGCTCTTCTGGTAAGAAAATTCAAGAAGTTCATGAGATTTAACATGAGAACAAAAGACAGCAACAGAAACAACAACGAGGAAGATCCTATTTGCTACGGATGTAAGAAGAAAGGACACATGAAGAAAGATTGTCCAACAACATCATCATCAACAAGAAAAAGCAGAAAATATGACAAAAGCTACCTGAAGAGATCTACATCAAGAAAGTACGCCAACACAAGCATATGGCATGAAAGTGAAACCAGCGATTCAGAAGACGAACAATCAGATGACGCTGCAAATGTATGCTTGATGGCTTGCGATCAGGTAATCACTAATCCTCTATTTGATCCTTATGATGATTTCACCTTTGAACAACTAGGAGAGGCTTTCAGCGACCTGTTAAATGATTACAGGAAACTGCGTAGTAAATATAAAACCTCTAAGAAAGTACTCAAAGAGTACAAATGTGAGATAGGAAGACTTACCGACCAGCTAGATCATGTTAGAAATAATAACTCTTCAATTGAGTCTGGTGAGCTTTCATCTATTAAGTTGTTACACGAGACTATTAAGCTATCCGAAGAAAAAGACCAAATTATCATCCAGCTAAAGGAAGACCTATCTAAGGAGAGAAAGAGTCTCCAGTATGCACAAGTCAGAATAGAAACACTTACACCTGACTACACTAGATTATATGACACTTCCAAAAAGTTGGAAATTAGTTTAGGAAAACGACCTGAAGTTGCTGCTTCCTATTCTAACACGTGTCAATTACCGAATCATCGGAACACGCCCAAACTACACTGTCAGACCAAACCATACCAAACCTATGCCCAAGAAGACTAATAGGCATGCATTCTTCTATACTAGAAAACTAAAACCTACCAATCATGCACCTCACATAACTTTCAACACTCAACATGCAAAATGTCATTATTGTGGCCTCATTGGTCATATATCCTCTGCATGTAGAATCAGAAAGTTAGTAGATTTAAATATTTATACATGGATACCAAAAACTAACCAGTCAAGATCCTACAAGAAATGGGTACCACGAGTTTCATTTGTAAATTGTTTTGTAGGTGGAACGTCCTTCACATGATAGGAGCAAATGGATCCTCGATAGCGGTTGCTCCCGGCACATGACCGGTGATGCTTCATTATTCACAACACTGTTGAAGAAGAATAAAGAATGATACGTCTCCTTCGATAATAATTTAAGAGGGTACATAATCGGTATCAGTGACATTGGTAAGGCTCCCTATCATGTGATTAAAGATGTCTGTCTAGTTACCGAGTTAAAACATAATCTGCTCAGCATAAGCCATTTAGCTGATCATGGTTTTGGCATTAACTTCGTCAAAGACAAATGTACTATAGTTGATAGTTCAACTGGTAGTACTATCTTTGAAGGTATCAAGGAAGACAACATATATGTTTTCTATCTGTTAGAAGATGCTAACAAAGCAGGTAGATGTTTGATGGCCAAAAGTATTGAGAGTCAACTATGGCATATGAGACTCGGTCATACAAACATGGATACAATTTCAAAACTATCTACAAAGAAGTTGGTACGCGGCTTACCGGACATATCTTTCAAGAAGGATACGGTATGTAGTAAATGTGAAAAGAACAAAGCTACTCGATCCACATTTAAATCCAAGAACGCTGTAAGTACCACTAAACCTCTACAACTGTTGCATATGGATTTATTTGGACCAAGTAGAATTGCTAGTCTAGGTGGTAAGTTATATGCATTTGTATTGTAGATAACTTTTCTAGATATACATGGGTATATTTTCTTGCACGCAAGAATGATGCATTATCAAAATTCGTCACCTTTTGCAAGAAAGTACAGAATGAAAAAGGGTTCATGATTACTCGTATTCGTAATGATCATGGTGGCGAATTTGAGAATGCAGAATTCAAGCAATTTTGTGACACACACGATTATTTGCATAAATTCTCTTGCCCTAGGACTCCACAACAAAATGAAGTTATGGAACGTAAGAACAGGACTCTATCTGAAATGGCTAGAGTAATGTTAAACCGGTTTAGTCTACCTAGATACTTTTGGGCTAAAGTTGTCAATACAGCGTACTATATTCTCAATAGGGTTCTAATTCGACCTATACCAAAGAAGACTCCCTATGAACTATGGTTTGATAGAACACCCAATGTTTCGTATTTCAAGATTTTTGGTTGTAAATGCTTTATTCTTAATACTAAAAATAATCTGAGTAAATTTGATGAAAAGGCCGATGAAGGTATATTTTTAGGTTATGCAGCAAAGAGCAAAGGGTACAGAGTCTTCAACAAAAGAACCATGATCATCGAAGAATCAATCAATGTCAAGTTTGATGAGCTAAATCAACACTTAGACGATGACGACAATGAAGACGTAATTACACCAAGTACAGCTACTGCAAAACCTTCACACAAAGATGCAGAACCTTCACACCAAGCACCAGCTGAGTCTTCAAGCAAAGAAGCCGGAACTAGCAATCCTGAGGATACGCCAAAAGAGATGAGATTCTTGGCAGATCATCCGAAGGACTTGGTAATTGGTGAGATTACCAAGGGTGTAAGTACTCGTTCCTCTAATAAATATATAGCTTCTTGTGTTGCTTTTGTTTCGCAGTTTGAACCCAAAAATATTGAAGAAGTATGTAGTGATAATTTTTAGTTAGATGCTATGCAAGAGGAATTAAACCAATTTGAACGGAATCAAGTTTGGGAACTTGTTCCCAAGCCCATTGATTATCCGGTCATTGGCACCCGTTGGGTATTCCGAAACAAACTGAATAAGAATGGTTTAGTGACTCATAATAAGGCTCGACTCATAGCTCAAGGATACAATCAAGAAGAATGTATCGACTACGATGAGACTTATGCCCCAGTTGCGAGATTAGAATCCATTCGCATGTTATGTGCATTTGCATATTTTCATAATTTCAAGTTATTTCAAATGGATGTCAAAAGCGCTTTTTTGAATGGTTTTATAAAAGAAGAAGTTTATGTAGCTCAACCTCCCAGTTTTACTGATTTCAAAAATCCTGATTATGTTTTCAAGTTGAAGAAAGCCTTATACGGTTTGAAACAAGTCCATCGTGCTTGGTACGATCGTCTAAGCTTTTTTCTACTTGACAATGATTTTTCAAAGGAAAAGGTTGACACTACATTATTTATAAAATCTTTGAATAACAATATTCTTTTGATTCAAGTCTATGTAGATGATATTATTTTTGGATCTACTGATGAATCTCTTTGTCAAGAATTTTTAAAGTGTATACAGAATGAGTTTGAGATGAGCATGATGGGAGAGCTGAAATTCTTTTTCGGACTGCAAATCAAACAAACCAACAATGGGACGTTCATAAATCAAGCAAAATACACAAAGGATCTATTAAAGAAGTTTGACCTGGAAGCAGTCAAGCCACTTAGCACTCCAACGGAAACTTCAACCAAGCTTGATATTGATGAACAAGGCAAACCCGTCGACATACGTAAGTATCGAGGTATGATCAATAGCTTACTGTATTTAACTGCTAGTCGACCAGACATTATGTTTAGTGTTTGCTTGTATGCACGTTTTCAAGCTAACCCTAAGGAATCACATCTGTGCGCAGTTAAGCGTATCTTCCGATACCTTAAAGGCACTTCTTCTGTCGGCTTATGGTATCCTAAAACCATGTCATTTGACCTAACCGATTATTCTGATGCTGATTTTGCCGGATGCAAAGTAGATAGAAAAAGTACCAGCGGCACATGTCATTTCCTAGGAAAAGCTCTAGTCTCTTGGTTTAGTAAAAAGTAAAATTCTGTTGCATTATCAACAACCGATGCTAAGTATATTACCGCAGGACGTTATTGTGCATAAATTTTGTGGATGAAGCAAACTTTAGAAGACTATGGATTACATTTTACACACATACCCATTTTCTGTGATAACACTAGTTCTATTAATTTGACTAAGAATCCAGTATGTCACTCTCGTACTAAGCATATCGAGTTTCGACATCACTTTCTTAGAGATCATCAACAAAATAGAGATATAGACCTTGTATACATAGACACACAGAATCAATTAGCTGACATACTCACAAAACCTCTAGCGAAAGATCGTTTCAATTATTTACGTCGAGAATTATGAATTTTAGATGTCAATAATATTAATTAATTTTATTTTATTAATTAATTTATTCAATACTCAATAAACTATTTTTGAGACAAGCCTAAAAAGAGTATGTCTGTGACCACGACTACAGTCGAAGCGAAGCGGTATTTAAGAGTTTTCCGGTGAACCTCTGTTAGCTGGGACAGTACTCCAACAGCTAATCTGAAACAGATGCTGAGTAAAGAATATTAATTTATAAAATAATATTAATTATATTATTTGAAATTTAAAATTACTAAACTTTGAATTAAATATTTGAAATGAATTGATGATAAAGATGTGGCCCCACAAAAAAAAATTATAGCCAGGAGAACCCTTGGCGAATTCGGCCCGAGTACGGTACGAATTCGGCCAGAGATCGACTGGGTATATATACATATCAGTCAGAACCCGAGGCCCCCCATCTTCTTCATTGTTCCAAAACCACATCAACAGCAGCAGCAGCGCCCCGAAAATTCTAGTTCTTCTCCACCTTCCTTCTTCCAATCTACGTGGAGATCTTCGTCCAAAATTTGGATTCGTGCGGAGAATCTCGTCCTCTACAGCATACCTGATTCTCAGAAGGTATAATTTCTTCTCTCCTTCCTTTTCAAATTATTAGGGTTTCTAGTTTTTGGGATAGAATGCCTAAGGGATTCAATCCTTTCAAGAGGAAGAAGACCCATGCCAGTGAAGAGGCATCGTCTTCTGATCCGCATACGGATTTCCTCTTTTCTCCGGTCCAATCGGATGAGTTTTATTTCAAAACTCCCGACCAAGTATTACTTTGGTATGCCGACTTTATTATGCGTACTATATGTACCGGATCTCCGATCAAATGGACTGTATTTCCTGACCATCGTCCTTACTTTGAGACATTAGGGTAACATCACTTTGCTACTTTACAATTTCTTATAGCTACTAATGCCATTAGACTATTTTACTGTAATTTCGTGTAAGACATTTTTATCGCGAGAACTCGTGTCGGCGGAATAGATATCGAGTTCAATGATGAAACGCTAGCGAAAATCCTTGGTCTTCAAAACGAAGGTGCCCCACTCGATGACATCACTAATTTTGATTTCCCCGAGGGTACGACTCTCGTTAGTTTCAAGAATGAGCTTTGTGCGCCCGCACGTGCTCGTCCTGGAAAGTTCAAGGCCAATAACTTGAACTTGTTTAACTACGAATTACATCGCATCATCTATTCCACTCTACTTCCAAAATCCACTTCAAAAGATGATGTCACTGCACTCGAGCTTTCTGCTTTATATCACATTCTTAAGGGGATTCCTTTTTCTGTCCCTAAGACTATCATTCAGATGATGGGTAGATGTCGCGGAAGAGATCGCAACCTCTCTTATGCGATGATCATCCCACGCATCTTTCAGAGATTTGATATTGACTTATCCACTTGTGCTCTGGACCCTGAGCCCAAGTTCCTCAAACTTTTTCGTCGCAGCATTGCCACTGTTCCTCCATCTACTGCACATGCTCCTCCTGCACCTACTCCTACCGCACCTGGTCCTCATCAGTCTTACCCTATGAACTTTGAGGGTATTCACCAGCATCTATCAGATCTACAGTCATTCTTCGTTGACACTTCCAGGGATCATGAGTTTCGTGACGTGACTCGGTTCCAGGCTATTGCCAACTCCTTTGCCGATCTGAGATTTACACAGACGGGTCACTCTGCTAGCTCTCTTCCTCGAGACCCTTCTGTATCTGGCTACCGCATTGACAATGAGGCGTTCCACTCTCTGTTCCAGCCAGGGAACGCATACGATTGGTATCATACTTCTGGTGCTACTCTACATACTTCTGGAGCTGGCACTTCTGGAGCTGGTCCATCTGGACATGCTGGCACTGCAGCCGATGATGATGAGGATGACTTTTGAGTTTTTACTTATCGAGACTGATGACTTTTGTCTTATGTTTACTTGAAAATGCTCCGACATTCCAAGATATTATCAGTACTCTTTTATTTTGGATATGATTTGTGACTTTGATAGACATATGTTTTTATGCCTCAGTTTGGCATATAACTTAGTTTAGTTTATTATTCAGCTTAGCATTTTATTTGTTTCAGCTTTATTATAGCATTATCATTCTTTATGCTTCCATATAAACTGCTTGTGACAAATACCATGCCTATGTTGTTTATACCATATCTGTTTATCTTAATTTTCTGTCAATGTTTATACCATGCCTGTGTTGAAATAATGTTAGAAATAATGTCCTTATTTATATTTTTTTGTGTTTCTTCACTGATTGTTACTTATGCATTTATTGCGGAGGAGCTTTCTCTTTTGCAATTATTTTGGTAAGTGACAACGGGGGAGAAATAAGATCTAACATCTTCATGGATACAGGTTATGAACAATTTTTCTACTTTATCTCTCGGTACTTTTGAATTGATCAAAACCAAGATGTTATATCGGTCAAGGTTTGTCAATTATCAAAATAGGAAAGATTGTTGGCTCATTGGTCATGGTCAAACATGATTTTAATAATTGATCAAACTATGTCTCGATATACGAATCAATTCAGATATTTACTAACGACGTTTTGGACACTGATCAAAGATGGATATCTACTCAGTTCAAGACCAAAGTCGTTTGCCACTCAAGAATGTATTTCCTTCAAAGCAATATAATTTTTATTTTTTATTGAGTCTAGGAATACATGTACACCAAGTCGTACTGGCAAATAGGCTATCCGAAATTGTTTTTCAAAACTGACCTATCTTTCTAAAATGACCTATGTTTTTGAAAAATATCTATTTTACAAAAAGCTTCTGAAGGACTTTTCAAAAAGCCAAAATTATTTTTCACAAAATCAACTAACCAAATCCTGACAGAACTCGGCCAGAGTTCGGCCAAGTTGAACGTTATGTGAACGTTTGATTTTGAACTTGGTCTCCCTTCAGTTGCAGTTGGTTACAAAGAGTTCTGTCCGAATTCTGCCCGACTTCTGTCAGAGTTCTGCCTTTGGAAAAACTATAAATAGAGAATGATTTCGATCTTTTTAACATACCAATTCACTTTCAATCTCTTCTCTTCTAAAGCTTACATTTCTTCCAAATAGTTCTAAAAAGCTTCCATTTTCAAATCCCACGCCAGTTACAATCCTCTAGTCGATTTGCCAGTGCGGTGCGGTTTAGAAGTTTCAGAGCGATTGTAATCAGAGGCTTGATTGAAGATTGACTCTTCACAATTGAAGTTGGTCGAGTTCTTCGTATCAAAGCTCGCGTCTGTAGAAGTTGCAAGGACTTCGTATGAAAACTTGTGGGATTTTCCAATAGTGGATTCAACTAGAAGCTAGAGTTCTTCCAACTGGACTAGTCCTCACAAGAGGAAAACCAGTATAAATCTTTGTGTTTGCGTTTGCCTTCTGATCACCCTTTTCATTACTGTTATTTATTTTTTTGATTATTATTATATCTATGATCTAACTGCTAACGGTTTTTTTAATTAGCAATATTCCGCTGCCTACTCTATTCACCCCTCCTAGAGTATTCTGCTTTACGATTTCGTTCCTACAGTGAAATCTCTCTTAATCTATTAGCATGATAAAGACACTCCCATGCCCAAGTCCTAATCTTGGTTATAACACGTGTTACAAGAACTAATACCATGATCATTGTGATGATGTGATTCCAACTGACTAACGTCATCAGGTCCTCTAGATAATTTATTTGTCTTTTTTCCTTCTCATTCTTGAGCTTTTACAGTCGAAATTGTTGTCACGACCCGCACCCAGTGTAGGGGCACGAGAAGTGGGTACGTCCAGCCTACGCCGCAGTGTCGGCGATAGAACGCTGTTCTAGGTCATGATCTCAACTAACCACAATATGATATACTCTCCAAACGGAGGCCAAATCACAGAAGGTACAACTCAATCACAAGTCTAAAGATGGAAATAACACGATATGATAGATAATGAAATCCTCAAACGAAGATACAACAGAAGGGAAATAAATCCAAGTTAACAACATAAAGTCTCAACATCTCTAAATGATACAAATTCTGAATCCACAAACACAAATGACATAAAGAAAATAAGATAAACAATCTAGCTATCTAATCTAGACAATGGTAACATCCTCAGTAGCTGCCTGAACCACCAGGGGGTCCAGGTTGCAAGTGTCATCTAAGCCTGCTCCTTAGTAGGTAGGACAGAACTCCTCCTCATCCTCTGTAATATTTTTAACAGGTCCAGTTAAGGCAGGAACGAGCACATATCTCTCGAACAGTTCATATCATGGCAGGAAACGTAAAGCAAGCAATAGAGTAAGATACATAAACTGAAAGAAATGTACATAAAAGTAAGAGAGGGATAACTGTAACTGGAAATATCTACTATAAGTAAAGAACTGTAAGTGACTAGTGATTTAGAGCACAAGATGGTATGTAATCGGTTTGGGTTTGCACATGAATAACACAGTTGCACATGAGAGCTGTGTTGCACATGAATAACAAAATTTTACATGAATAAGTAACAGGGTTGCACATGATGGAAGAGATCACATAACCATTTATACTCACCTACCCCCAATCAATACACAAGGATCTAGTCAGGTTATGTTACATACATGATGGTTTGGTTACACATGAAGCACATGGGGAAACATGGCCGTACATAAGATCACATGAGAGTACATGAGAGCACATGAGCGTATATGAGTACATATGAGAGTACATGAATAACGGAAGAGCAAAGAATACATGATGTACATGAAACACATGACATAAAGTACCGGATGCGTCCGCTAAGGGGGATAACATCTCATGAAAAGATCCATATAGTACCAATCCGTGATGATAACGTGACAGCATCAAGTAAGGTAATCTAGAGCAAGAATATAAATCCTGACAAGTATGAAACGATCAGAGAATATACTCGCCTAAGATCTGAATGTCTGTAAGAATATATTGTCCAAAATAAGGTATTTGAGTCCTATTTAGATCAACACAAGTCATGATGTAGCCAAAGGGATTATAATTTGAAGAGTACAATGCATCTACATGTTTCTAGGTCAATCTGGGCCAAAGTCAATACTTGGTCAACTCTGGTCAACTGTAAAGTCAAACTAGGTTTACGAGTCCAATCTAAGTCAACTCAAGTCTAACAAGCAAGTCTAGTTGTAGCCCAAGCCTAAACATACAAGACTCACGTTACATATCACTAGTACAAATACTCCTTATATTACAACTCAATATATAGAATCACATTACAAATATATGTATATACATAGAGAGGGTGAAAAAGATAGGTAAGGGAGAGTGATGTGAGGGTGTATGTGTGTACAGTGTTCAGTGTAGAGTGGACAGTGAGTGTCATATTAACCCAATATCAAACCAACAAACAACACATTCATAGATATATGCATATAACATTATATACATATATATATATATATATATATATATATATATATATATATATATATATATATATATATATATATATATAGAGAGAGAGAGAGAGAGAGTTAGAGTGTGTGTATGTGTGTGTGTGGGAGGGTGTGTGTGTGTGTGTGTGTGTGCGCGTGTCACTATACAGCAGTGAAGGTAATCTCAGGTTTAATGCAATCTCGGTTCAATACAACAGTGAACTAAACTCAGGTATTATCAAATCAAGTTCTCAGGTTCATGTATATACTCAATTCATATATCAAACTCAAGTTATCAAACATGTTCTCAGGAATTCACTTGTAAACTGAAATAACATTATCAGGTAATTCAACTAAACTCAGATTTCTTATTTGAAATCTCAGGTTACCAAAGTGCATATTCAGTTTCACATATTACATTATCTCAGGTTCATACATTAGGATCTCAGTTAACATGTGAAGTTCTCAGTTTTACTCATATGAAATCTCAGGTAATACTTGCATGTTCTCAGTTTACATCAAAACAAACTCATGTATCACATATTGAATCCTCAGTTTTAAGTCAAACAACTCAGGTTCATAGCCTCATTCTCAGGTTTTTATTGTATCAATATACTCAGTTTACATGTGTATTAGAAACTCAGGTATCAAATATATCAGTTCACAGTTCATGAACTTAGGTATCAAATAAACCTCATTCAAATTCACTTCATGTTAAATCCCAAATTTAAAGAGAAACCAAATCACAGTTTTGATATTCTAATGTAATACATTATAGATACAAATATACAACATAAAGAGATACACATATATACACATATATATACATTCATACTACATCAAAACAATATTTCAAATCAAAACCTAACTTTTAGAAATCTTAGAAAATCTAAATATCAGTTCACTGTTCTCTGTTTATAAAGCATATATAGGAATGAACTTGACATACACTCAACATTGAAGGCAACATCAACCAAACTTGCATTACATGTTAACCCAGTATATAACATCACACTACAGCATATATTTAACATTTAAAAAACAGTATTAAACACATTCAAAATCTATTTAAACATTTAAACCCCAAGTATCTCAAAACTGGTATCAGAAATGTATATGAACCCGACCATTAACCCAAAATCAAACTCGAAAACAATCAAAAGCCAAAAACAGTTGTGTACAGAGGTAAGTAATATGTGTACATGTGTTCAGGGTGTGTTCTCGTGTCAGGGAGGTGATTTCGTGTCCATATAACTGGACACGGAGTGTCCAATTTTAAAATAAACAGAGCATCAGCAACAACAACCAAGACAGGGTCGTACAGAGGTGTCGAGGGGTCCAGGGACTCGTGTGTCCACCCTCGAGTCTCGTGCTCGTGTCCAACCCTAGGGTAGGTATAGGGCTAGGGATAGGTGTGTCTGCAACGTGTCCAATCGAGCCGTGTCATGAGATACGAAAGCGTATCAGTGGAGAAAAACTCGTGTGCACAGTCAGTGTATGGACAGTGGGAGTGGGATTTCTCAAAATCCACTCAATAAAATCGTGTCAAACTTCTTGGGTGTCGTGTCAGTGAGTGCCCCTACCCTCGTGCTAAGTGGCACGAGTCCACGTGTCCATTTGACAGAGAAATTAGTCTCGGGTAGCAGGACACAGTGCATGGTCATTGTGCACAGGTTCGTGTCCAATTTTTGACACGAATACGACACGAAAATGTGCTCAGCCATACAGAAATACAAATAATACATATAGGGCTACACAAATATGAAATTTGTTTTGAAAAAGGAGAACAAAAAGTTCACTTAGGCATTTCATCGAACACTTCAATATACACACCGATACGTGTCCGATACGCATATCAAATGGACACGAATTCCTACCAAACTTGGTCTACATGTCGCATGCATCTATGAAGAGAAATCAGGAATTTAAAGGGGTTTAGGGCTAATTACCTATTGAGAGTTAGATCTCAATGAAAAGCCCTAAGGAAGGCATCCTTCTCCAAGTGTTATGGCCCAATGAGCTACAAAACCTTGTTAGCTAGCCTCCAATGATCTTCTCTACTGTAGGAAAGGGTGATGCAATTGATTTGGCTCAATTTGGAGTTGATTTGAGCAAAAGGGGTAAATTTGGGGAAGAACACTAATTAAGGTTTTGAGAGGCTATGAAAAGGGGCAAGGTGTGATGAAGAGATGTTTATATAGGGGTGGCGATCCTTTGATGGCGGCCTAGAGTTCATTCTAGGGTTAGGGTTAAGTTTCATGAAGTTTAGAGGCCTCTAGCTAGTTCAATTTAAGCCTCAAGCTAAAGGCCCAAATGATAATATCTAATTTCTAACAAATATCTAATCTCCACTAATATCTAGATATTCCTAACCTTGTCATGTAATGGAAACTTCTAATCTAATATCTAGGCTAATAACTAACATGTAGATTAGGGCAAATTCTAGGTTAAGGCCTAATATCTCAATTAGCACATAATTAATTAATCAAAATTTATTTTCGTTAAAAGTCAAAAATGACCAAAATACCTTTAACCTAAAAAGTGGTAATTAGTCAATCTAAACCAAGGTTAGGTCTCCATGGTCATGGTTAATCTTTAGGTCAAGTAATTCTAGGGTTACACTAGCTAAACACCCAAAATCACAATCCACCAATTTAAATAGTTTTAAATTAATTAAAAATTACCAAAAATTATAACATGACTAAAATCCTATTCTTAAATGATTAAAATCACAAAAGTTCAAAATTGCCCTCATTTCAGAAAAGTGGGTGTTACAAGTCTACCCCCCTTAGAAGAATTTTGTCCTCGAAATTAAGATGGCCGTACTCCTCCTAGGTTAAAAACCCCCAATCAATCAAAGTCTCAAAATAGAAATCAAAATATTTTTAATAAATTATTTATTTATATATTTGTTTTGCAAGAGTACACGTGCTACACGAGACTTTTCCACAACTACTTACAAGGCTATTTTTAAGTATCGGTTATGAGCGGTTAATCCGATTTTGGATGGTTTTAAGTAATAGCATTTAAATCAATCAAACTCATGTTTGGTAATATTCATTAACGAGCGGTTGTCAACCTTTTTTTTTAATAATAAAATTATTTATATGTTCATATATAAATAAAAGTCCTCTCAAAGAAATATTATATCATTGTTCTTATAAACAATAGCTTATACACTAATATTACTTGCAAGCATAAAATGGTTTTGCGAGTAAATCATAAATGTTGAAAGCAAAGCATTTGCTGCTGCATCAAATGGACCGCAAAATTTTATGACACCCATTCATTACTACATCAATTGGACCGCAAAATTAAAAAAAAACTCACATTTTGGAGAAAGCAACCGTTGGATGAGACTTCAAGAGAACAAAGACGAAGATGAAGAAATATTATAGGATATTAATAGTTGTAGTTATTTTTTCAATAAGAATTTAAATGGAAGAAAAAAACAAAAATTCTCAAAATATTCCACTTTAAGGTGTTTATAAAGACATAATTATACTTTTGGTGAGTTTTGAGCATACTAAAATCCAGTGACTCAAAATATATCCAAACGACGGGCTCAAACCACCCACCCACCCAAAATTGCTTAACTAAATCGAGGTATTAAGGTCATCTCCAACCATACAATCAAAAACATATAATCTATTCTACTATATAATATGAAAACTTGGTTGTGAAACTTTTGAATTTCTAAAATACCCTCGTCTATTTTTATAAAGACTTGCATGTCACTTATGTTTAAAGTCGAAGCAATAAAGTTTGCATGCTATGATTCTACGAAGTTTTTTTTTTCATACAATTTTTCATGTTCCAATGGTAATAAATTTTTTTGTCCTTACCATTTTTCAAAGGTTATTATTCTCAACAGAAAATTAAAAAAAAGAACAACATTCTTACTATATCTTGGCATTATAAAAAGAAATCATACACACATGAATAGTCACATGGAAAAAAACAGAAAGACCGCAGTACGTGCAAAACACGTATAATAGTAATAGGAAAACTTAGATGGTGAAACTTTTGAATTTCGAAAATGCCCTTACAAATTTATACTAATTAAAAATAGTTCATTAATTTTAATAAGGACAACTTAGTAATTAGGAAGACTACCCTTTGGTCTTCCTAAAGAGTCTTCCTAAACTAATTAAGAAATATTAAAATACGTGCAAGCCACGTGCACATATGCTAGTTGAGGATAATTCATCTCCAACACATTCTTGTAGGATGTGTTTGATTGCAAGGTGGAAAATATGTGGAAAAGAAATTAATTCTATGGAATTATTTTCCTAGAAAAAAAATTCCATGGAATTTTAAAAGTTTTCCATGGAAAACTTAATTTGGGTGTTTGATTGCCATCATTTTCCACGGAAAATAGTTATTTTCCATGGAAAATAATATTTTCCTATGGGTTGGACAAGTGTCATTTTCCACCATTTTAGATGAAAATATAGAAAATGATAGTTTTTTGGAAAATAATTCCATGGAAAATATAAGCTATCAAGCACTACAATTGGTGGAAAATTTGTGATGAAAATATTTTCCATGGAAAAAAAAGTCCAATCAAACACAGCCGTAATGTTTTCAATTTTCTAGGGAAGAGTGGTCTGTTTAAATTTGCGGTAGGAAGGATAAAATCCTCAAATTTGAAAATCCACCATGTCTATTTTGTCCTTCAAATTGTAACTACTTATAACATATCATACATATAATAAACACTAAAATTAATTAATTTACTACATTTTTTAGTTTATAAATATACTTAATATAATAATTACATCATTAAAAAAGTTATAGTTGATATCTTTCAATATAGTCTAATATTGTATATATTTATTATTAGTATTAGTTTTTTTTTGTTGATTCATTTGATCAACAAAATAACATTTAACTTATTGTTATAAATTACTCATGTATTCAACTAATATGCTTAAATAATTTGACAAAAGTTTAAAGAATAACATAAAATTCTTCAAATAAAAATACATGGACTTGAAAAACATAAAAAGTACATCGAAATTTAAAATAACATCACCACTAATAACATTAAAATCAAAAGTCACAAATGTTACAATTAAAATAGTCTAAACAATTTTAGTGTGGTGGTAAATTATTTTTATCTCCATATTCTCCTTAAAAGGTCCAAATCTACTCGAATGAGTAGTATTGAAGTCATCAAACGACCAAATTTGAAAGTATCCTAACTTGAAAACATCCTAACGTATTAAAGTTAGTGAGAAGGGGAGGCTAACAAAAAGTTGCCACAAATTTGTATATAAATAATACAAAATAATGTAACTTGATTGAGGAAGTGAATGTCTAGATATTACATGGAATAGACTTGGCTATGGTTTAAAGCACATTAAATAGTTACATTCTACATGCACAACTCAATCTAATAAGCTTTCCCAAAGTAGCAATTTCTCTGGGCACGTCTTCCTCAATAGGGCCTTGAGGTCACCTGCTTCTTTCAGCCTTTCCTGAAGCTTGTACTCTCCCAGCAAATGAATTTGCTGCAACAAACAAAGGAAATCAACTTATATAAAGCACATGTTGATAATATTCTTATTTAATACAAAGGTTGAATTTATGTACAAATTTCAGACCTTGGATATGTACAGAATGTAAGAAGCTGCATACTGAGCTTGAGCTGGACTGTCATCAAATCCATCAGCTGGCGTGTTCAGGCAGGCGTGCAGCAACCGCAACTCTTCACCTAGGAAATCATTTAAGCCAGAGTTTACGCCATTATCAGCTTCCAAGTGGGGGCTAAACTCTTGTCCGATCGTGGCGAAGTGCTTTATCCAACAATGAGAGAGGAAGCGACGGTGAACCCACAAGGCCTTCATGAAGGAAATCCAGGTTAAGTAAATAAATATAATTAAGAATGTATTTCTTGATTTCAGCCAAAATCATACACCTATTTTGTCTTTGAGAAAGCAACAACAACAAAAGGCCTTACTTTTTCGTGGCATTGAACATCTCTATGCACCTATGTGGGGGTTGGAGAGGTCTCGCCTCGACCTATAGGCGCGCCTAGGCGCCCGCCTAGGGTCGCCAAGGGGATAAAAAGGACCGTCTAGGGTCGCCCAATTATGCTTACTATCCTTACTTGATGTTGAATATTGGTTACTTCATATTTGTTGCTTCTTATATTTTATTGCTTATTAGTTGTACTACATATTTGTTGTATGCATAATTGCAAAAAAATTTGATTTAAAGCAGCGGATCCTGGAAGGACGCCTAGACGGGTGGCGTGTCGCCTTGTCTCGCCTCGTGCCCAGTACAACATAGATCCAAATAACTGAAAACCATTGCAAACCATGACTATAGGTCATTTACAACGACCAAGAAAATGTCCTTAGATGCCGCAAACAATTTCAAAGATTTGTACCCATTGTTAAACTATCAGGCAGTAGGTGATAAACAAAGTGACAAATTTGGAGGTATGCAGTGCGATGAAGAACCAAAGCCTAACAAATAGGTAGTAAAAGTAGGGTTACAACTAGTGAAAGTTTTAGGAAATGCTCAAAAATCTGCCAACTTTCACTAAAATACTGATTACATCTATGGTCTAAAGTATACAATGCATAGATACTAGGTTTTCATATATGACGTAACATACATTTAACCATGAAATTATTCATTTTTAACACCTGACGCGTTACTAAGAATTTCCAGAACATTTTACCTATGATAATACAAAACTGACCCATTTGGCTCTTCAAGTTATCGTCTACTGACACGAAGGTCATTCACTGTAGCAACTCTAAGCATCTTACCACGGTGTCTATACCCTTTCCTAGTGTAGGGAACTTCGAGGAACTTGTGATCCGAATCCACAGGGAGATGAAAGATTACACCTCCCAATTTTAGAAGGAAATTGTGTCAAGTTGCAGGAAAAACTCTGTTTGGCAACTGAGGAAGCTTTTCCTGATGTAGGGTTTCCCATCCTTGTTGCTTTCTTCACTAAATAGAGTAGAATTTAGAATCACATAAGAGACTAATGACTTAGCCTCACCTTTACAAAAGAACAGGGATGTCAGTTTCTTTGTAGATCCTCCTCTTGTAGTAGATCAGTTTCCTACTTCTTCCCAAGGAACCTTTTATTCTCTTTTGGTCAGATAGATCATCCTGTACATGTTGTTCTCTCTTCTTCCATTTGGGAGATCTCGTAAATCAACCCTTTTCTTGGTAGCGAGATGGAGGATAAACCTCTCGATGAAACTTTAGTTACCCTAATAACTGGTAGCTATTCGGCCTCCCCTCTTTATAAAAGTTTCTGCAAATGCTAGTAATTGACCAAACAGGATTCCTATTCCCAGTCCAAAATAACCAGTTTTTGATCCACGCCGCACAATCATACAAATAGCCCTGCTAAAAGTCAGGTATTCAAGCTATATAAGTACAGATATGGGTCCGTTCAGTCTAACCTAATACAAGTTTTGTCTGGATATACTTCCGAGCCTAGAGGCATGCTGGCTGCCTATCCAGCTTGGTCCGACCAAACTAATACTGGTCAAAATCTCACCTCCATTTGAATTTGTTGAAAAAAGCTATTTATTAGACGTGGAATTGTATCTTATTCTTCACTTGGATATATGGTAAGAACAAAAGGTCAAAGGAGATCAAAACTTTATCAGCCAGTGGACACTAGATAGGTAGGTATTCACTCAAAAAGTAAATTGTAACTTTGCTTGTACAGTAGCACCAAATTTTCATAAAACAGTTCAGTACATTGTTATGGCATAAGAAAGACTTATTAGACAAGTAAATGTGCCCCTTCAAGTATCAATGATCAACATAGTCTGTCCATTTTGCGAAATGATGACCGACTAAACTAATACAATACACATGCATCTAATATAGTATAGCAAATGAAGTTACAACAAGAAAACAGATCTCTTGAGTTTAAGAAAGAGACCTCTCTCCCCATATACCGCTTAATAAGTAGCTCATTCCATTGGAGCTCTTCCTGCCAAAGTCAAAAACGGCCATTAGTATGCCAAATTGCCAATAGTATCAGAGAACAATTTGTTGAATTGAACACGATTCTATCCTATTCACTTCCTATATCAATAATTGATGATCAAGAAAAATGCTAAAGAATGATAATCATAGTTTATGTGGAGCAGCAAACATTAGCTTGTGGCTTCCTGCTATGAAGTTGGACAAGCTTTTATATAGGTATAAAGTAAAAGTTTGGAACTCAGTTCCTCGTTGATTTCTGCACCCACCAAGAGTTCGCTTTTGGTGGTTTCGAACAGATTCATTTTTGGTTTCACTACTTATGGAAATCATAAAATAAAACAAAGTACTGTTTTAATCTATAAATGTGCTTCCCTCTCCTCTTCTATCTTTTGCATCCTTTATTCTCCATCCAGAAAATTTCATATAGGAGGATATAATTAGTGGTATTTACGCAAAAAGGGAACAGTTTAAGAAAATTATGAAGAAGAGGAAGGGTTCGATGGCGCCCAAAAAAATACAAACCCCTGGCGCCATCATAGATGGTGCCCACCTCTATTCTATTTTTGCCGCATGCAAATCAGTACTGACGCCATTACACATGTCGCCCACCGAAAATCAAATTTTTGGCGCCATCGTAGTTTGAAATTTTGAATTTTTTTTATTTAAAATGCTTGATTTTGATTGGTTGAGGCTTTGGGGTTCGGATTGAGAAAGAAATAAACAAATGTGATTGACTTAATAAATGTGTGGTTTGGATTGAAGAATAATGAACGTATGTGATTGGACGATTATATGTGGTTTGGATTATGGTCCTTCGGTTGAAGCTATATATATGTTGTAGAAGTTGAGATAAAATTCACCACATTCACTCATGTTTTCGAAAAAAGAACAGAGAAAGAGGATGGATACAACAAATGATGGTCGTATTCCCGGTGGACCGACGACTGAAAGAGAGATACAAGAACGAGAAAATCACATATCTCGACTGGTATTTACAGGAGAGGTAATTTTTTAAAATTAATATTTATTTGTTATTTTATTATATTTTTTAACTGAGTTGATTTATATATATCATTTACATTTATAGTTATTTGATTATAAGTTCGATGTAGGTTACGTAAACATGGACAATGTCGTTACGCAAACTACGACACATGGGAGTTAACTACGTACCAAACGGGCATAGTTGATGGCATAGTTGATGTATTTGGTTTTCGGTATATAAATGAGCTACGATTCTTCATACACGACATAAATTTATTGTTTTCTTTGGCTGAGCGTTGGTGGCCCCAACACAACACTTTCCAGTTGCCGGTAGGAGAGATGACCGTTACTCTACTGGATGTAGCCAACCTTTTAGGGTTACCTATCACAGGTAAAATAACTGCTAGTTTATTTAAAAATGTAATTTAAAATTACAGGTGATCCTATATTTTTTGAAAATCAATCAAACGCTGGTATAATTAGACGTTATCTCGGTGTTAATCCGCCAGAAGATACAAACAGAAGATCCGACGTCAATATAAACTGGTCGTGCATAAACTTCATGGATCTTTACCGTACTATTGACGGTCCAATTAACGTAGACGAAGACCGGGTATTTAGTTTAACTCATTTATTTATGTATTTATATTTAGAATATGGATCTCATAGTACTGTACGTGTTCAGATTATTTGTTGCACAAGGGCGTATCTACTCGCTCTATGTGGTTCAGTTCTCTTTCCGAACGCAACTGGATGTAGGGTTACTGTTTGTCTTCTTCCTTTTTTCGAAAATTTGGGTCAGCCGACATGCAATACATAGGGAGCCGCAGTGTTGGCATATTTGTATTCTTCTCTGACTGAGTTTGTGTCCGCGACCTCGTTACAAAATATAAGCAAAAATTTAACTTGATGCAATGTCACTCCTACAGGTATTTTATCATTCTAGAAAGAGATTGACGTTGCTTAATATGATTTAATTTTACAATGTTGTTTCTACTTAGATTTGGACATATTAGCATTTTGCGATCGGTAGACCAGTATTAGCCGTGAAGTAGGTGTCTTTCCAGTAGGCAGACGTTGGACAACTGATGTGGTAGACCGGTACATTGTAGACATCCGGTTGTCTCGATTTATCGAACAGAATTTGACTCTCTAACACATTCTGAGATAAGAATAATTTTACATTTCTATTTATTTTAACTTATGTTCCTTTATTGACTTGACAATATCTCAAATAGGTTGCATGGATGTCGTATATTATACGTTCTGATGCTCCCAACATTCAAAGGATGTCGTATTCCAATAGTCATTATAATTTTGTCATCTTATATGACTATCGGACCATGTACCATCCAGCGCATCGTGTTCTTCGACAGTTTGGTTCGTACAAATTATTCCTGATGCTCCCGCTACTATAAGTCATGGCAAAAGTGGACGCCTTTCTAGAATTCAAGATTTTCTCCACGAATGGGCTACGAGGAACGATCGACATAGTATATTAAATATGTCACGACACGTTCAATCCTCGGAAGACTGTAAGTTTAAATTTTATGTCTTACTTCTATTCAAATTTGTAATTGTTTGGCTGAGCATTAGGTTCAAACAATACAGGGTGAGGTGATATTACTTACAGACGTTGGTGGGAAGCACCACGTATATGTAACAGAGCCTACACATTTGAGGAGGTACGGTTCACTAATAGAGCCGTTGATGACTGCAGTATACGACGATTTATAGAGAACCTAAGTCAATTAGTAAGTATTTATCATGTTAGTACATTTTATTAACTGGAACACTTCTAAATTTTAGTGTCCAGAAATGGTTCAAGCAGTTAACAATAGAGATATGCTAGTGGCCTTGATCTGGTACGACGTATTTTGGAGGGTATGGAACGAGATCTTAAGCATGGTCCTGCGTCCCATATGCCTCATGTATATATTCCTTCACATTATCCAACCGGCAACGTTAGTCAGAGACAGAGCCGTATGTGATCATATCATGTTGGAGAGGAGGCACCTTATCATCCTCCAAAGGAGACATTTTATCATTCTACATGTGAGACAGCTTTAGGAGAGGGAACATCTTATCATGCTGGTGAGGAACATCTGGACATGCTGGCGAGAGCAGCTCCCAACCTACTCTTACAGATTGGTTCAGGGATATGGAACAATATACACAGTTGTTGTCGACTCCATCAGATCCCATGCCAACTAAAGAGACCCACCAGATGGTGACTCCAATAGCAACTCAGGAGCCCGATAGTCCAGTTTCGGATCCAGAACCGAAGAATTCTCAAGCACCGGAGAACTATCGAGCACCGAGTCGTAGACCCGGCCTTAGAAGAACTTTGAAGCAAAGTTATGACCGTTGGGTGAGGAAGGGAAAATAGCTGACTAGTACATTGATAATGCTCACCCAACGGTCATAACTTTGCTTCAGAGTTCTTCTAAGGCCAGGTCTACGACTCCGTGCTCGATAGTTCTCCGGTGCTGGATCCGAAACTGGACTATCGGACTCCTGAGTTGCTATTGGAGTCACCATCTGCTGGGTCTCTTGAGTTGGCATGGGAGCTGATGGAGTCGACAACAACTGTATATATTGTTCCATATCCCTGAACCAATCTGTAAGAGTAGGTTGGGAGCTGCTCTCGCCAGCATAACCAGATATTCCCTCGCCAGCATGATAACATGTTCCCTCTCCAAAAGCTGCCTCATATGCAGAATGATAAAATGTCTCCTATGGAGGATGATGAGGTGCCTCCTCTCCAGCGTGATAAGATGACATATGGCTCTATCTCTGGCTAATATTGTCGGTTGGATAATCTTAAAGAATATATACATGAGGCATATGGGACGCAGGACCATGCTTAAGATCTCGTTCCATACCCTCCAAAATACGTCGTACCAGATCAAGATCACTAGCATAATCTCTATTGTTAACTGCTTGAACCATTTTTTGGTGCTAAAATTTAGAAGTGTTCCAGTTAATAAAATGTACTAACATGATAAATAAATAAACAAATACTAATATGATAAATAATAAATACTTACTAATTAACTTAGGTTCTCTATAATCGTTGCATACTGCAGTCATCTAACGGCTCTATTAGTGAGTCGTACCTCCTCAAATGTGTAGGCTGTGTTACATATACGTGGTGTTCCCCACCAACGTCTGTAAGTAATATCACCTAACACTGTATCGTTTGAACCTAATGCTCAGCCAAACGATTACAAACTTGAATAGAAGACATAAAATTAAACTTACAGTCTTCTGAGGATTGAAAGTGTCGTGACATGTCCAATATACTATGTCGATCGTATCTCATAGCCCATTTATGGAGAAAACCTTGAATTCTAGAAAGGCGTCCACTTTTGCCATGACTTGTAGTGGCGGGAGCATCAGGAATAATTTGTACGAACCCAAACTGTCGAAGAACACGATCCGCTGGATGGTACATGATCCGATAATCATATAAGATGACAAAATTATAATGACTATTGGAATACGATAGAGTAACGGTCATCTCTTATATCGGTAATAGGTAACCCTAAAAGGTTGGCTACATCCAGTAGAGTAACGGTCATCTCTTATATCGGCAACTGAAAAGTGTTGCGTTAGGGCCACCAACGCTCAGCTAAAGAAAACAATAAATCCATGTCGTATACCAAGAATCGTAGCTCATCTATATACTGAAAACCAAACACATCAACTATGCCCGTTTGGTACGTAGTTAACTCCCATGTGTCGTAGTTTGATACGTAACGTCATTGTCCATGTTTATGTAACTGTACATCGGACTTATAATATAATAACTACAAATGTAAATAAAGTATATAAATCAACTCAGTTAAAAAATATAATAAAATAACAAATAAATATTAATTTTAAAAAATAACCTCCTGTAAATACCAGTCGAGATATGTGATTTTCTCGTTCTTGTATCGCTCTTTCAGTCATCGGTCCATGGAGAATACGACCAACATTTGTTGCATCTATCATCTTTCTCTTCTTTCTTTGAAAACTTGAGTGAATGTGGTGATTTTTATCTCAACTTTTACAACATATAGCTTCAACCGAAGGACCACAATCCAAACCACATATAATCAGCCAGTCATATACGTTTATTTATTCTTCAATCCAAACCACACATATTTATTAAGTCAATCACATTCGTTTATTTCTTTTTCAATCCGAACCCCAAAGCCTCAACCAATCAAAATCAAGCATTTCAAATAAAAAATCAAAATTTCAAACCGATGACGCTAAAATTTTGATTTTCGGTGAACGACATCTATAATGGCACCTAGGTTAAATTTCTTGGGTTGGGCGACATGTAATGGCGCCAGGATTGATTTGCATGAGGCAAAAAATAGAGGTGGTCGTCATCTATGATGGTGTCTGGGGGTGGGCCACTTGTTGGGCGCCATCTTGGATGGCGCCAGGAGTTGTATTTTTTTGGACGCCATCGAACCTCTTCTTCGTAATTTACTTAAATTATTCCGTTTTTGCGTAAATACAACTAATTATATCCTCCTATATGAATTTTTTTGTCAAAAGTATATAAATCTCTCCAGTTTCCTAGAAAAATTAGACAAACAATTTGATGTCCTCTATAACTAGAAGTTTGATATAGCATTTTTGTGTCAGAGATGAATGTGATTCCCAATAAAAAAATTGTGTCATATTACCTATTCTTTTAGACTTTTTGTACTCTAGAGGAATTTGGGCGGTGCTCCTTGGCTGCATGAGTTTACATTGTACATCCAAAAAGTAGGTTTACCTATCTACCAACTAACCACCTAGGTTTTATAACATGACCATCTCATTCTCTAGCTACCTTGGCTAGGAATTTGACACCAACATAGAAGGTTGACGCCAGGTTGACCTCAGATTGACAGTCAGTCATAGAAACTTTGTAAAATCTTGTATGGATTTTCTTATGCTCCATAACCGACCTCATCTGATCGAAGAAGGCTAGGATGATGATGATATAGTATTTCTCTTCCATATTTTTATCATAATCTACTAATTTATGTATGTCTAGTATAATCGTTACTATAAGCTTTTACCAAGTTATAATTATAAGAAAATATCTCATCACATTAAGTCAGCAATGTGATGGTATTTTTATAAGGTAAGAGTATTGACAGTGTTCTAATATTGGACTAGTTGATGTCTAATCGTTCGAGTGATCAGCTGCTTAATTTGATTTATACGGTCACTTATTAAACAGGATTGCATGTTGCCAATTTGGGTGTGTTTAATTGGCTGTGTAATATGATTAACATGTAACAAGCATGCATG
The DNA here is from genome assembly GCA_029216955.1 of Iris pallida. Classification (NCBI taxonomy): domain Eukaryota; kingdom Viridiplantae; phylum Streptophyta; class Magnoliopsida; order Asparagales; family Iridaceae; genus Iris; species Iris pallida. The sequence continues at coordinate 22,848,008 of JANAVB010004599.1, read as the reverse complement.
AAGTGCACAATGAAACCACTCAGCATAACATTGGCACTGGGGGTTATATACTAGTGACTCCTGTCACATGGATTGGGCATTGAAGGTCAGTTCATACAACTCAAAAGTTTTGAAGGATTTAATTGCTATAGGGAGGTTCTGCATCCACCAATTATGTCCTGAGAGGGGTTAGGATTTGTGGTATCTGCTAAATCTCTCCGTCTCCTTGACCATTGGCATTAGGGGGTTTGCTAAGTTCAAGTTTGAACAGAAAATTTTCACGATATTGCATCTTTGGAAGTGTTACCAAAAACTGGTTCTTTTTACCTAGCTCGCTACCATCCTGGCCGAAACTGATCAGAAACAGCTGAAATTTATCTGGTTCCGCAGAATTCTGTAATCCTTGTTTTAAACCATTATCGCATATAAAAAATTGTCTAATTGACTGATAAACAAGAAATTTTTTCACAAAATGCTTCTATTTTATTAGATAGACAAAGGAATATAATTTGAAGACCAGCTACAACAACAAAAATCCTTCAAAAGTTTTGGGGGATTTAAAGACCAGATTACCAATAACAAGTATAAGAAACCAAGATGGCTAAAAGGTATTACCGATTGTGAATGAATCGAGTATATTGCTGTAGTTAGTACGCAGCAACTCACCTTCCATACAGTATAAACATCATAACTAACGGATGACTCTTCATCTTGTTTCACGGAATTTCCCTCCAGCATTCTAAGTATTAGCCTCTGCAATCAAGTAAAAATAACAAGTAAGATCAAGTATTTGTCTCCGTTCGTGTTCATGTATGCTTCCTATTACGATCAAAGTCACACCTACCAGATTAACATGGTTTGACACAGATAAGAAGAATATTTACATGAATTTGGCAATAGTTCATGCCCAGAATGTCCAATTGGACTATTAACAAGAAGCTAAACAATCATGCCATTGTTCCTTATCATGACTCAGAAAAGCAATGCTCTGTCCCTCTGAAATTTCATCCATCATTCTAAGATTAAAACTTATCTACTAATTTCAAATGCAGCTTACATGGTCGGATTTAGTTTGTAAAAAATGACCATGAAGTTCATTACCAAGGATAATGCCGCCTCCATTTTTCCTTTCATTAATGCTTGGTATGCATGTTAAAACACTGGCCAAAAATTCTCTTGTTAAATTTATGTAAACTGTTTTCTGCTAGTTATTGAACCTTTTTTTTCATGAATACATATATAATGTATCCTACAATATTCATATTTATCAATGTACCTATTAATTTTATATTTATCAATGTACATATTATTATCCATCAAGGAGATTCGTTAGACAAACTGCAGAACATTCAATCTCTATGGAGGCGATAATTGTTGTTGATGACAGCAGTGAACATCTAACCACAAACTGCATAAAATTTAATATCTGTGGGGTCAGTGACCATTGTTGACAATTGCAGTAAAACTTTGCCAATGCATTGATTACATACTATACTCTTAGGAATCAATTTCGAACAATCTGCTAGAGGTTGTAACAACCCGTATGATCCCACTACATCAGGGCCCTTTCGACGTTGCACAAAAGCCATAACTTTACATCAGCTAGCAATAAAAAGGCTACTCCTCGTAGAAGTGGTAGAATTAAACCAAGTATTTCCGCTCGAACAGCAATCTACGTTTCTGATTTTCTATTCACTCATGACCGGACCTGACCTGACCCGACCCGATCATGATCACTTATGATCTGGCCTGGTCAACCCAATCATAATATGAGTATGATACATGAATACACAAATAGGACAAACATCACGCAGTAAACAGATTTTAGCAATGCCCAGTTACATATAGTCATGTTATCTAGCCGTGGATATTTAGGAGTTGGCACTTGAATTGCTCCAAATGGAAAGTTGGGAGTCGATTCCCATGCGAAACTTAATAATCTAAACTATCTGGGTACCAAAGAAACATATCATAAATTCCAGTTTTCTCTTGATTTTAAAAAATTATAGATAAAGTATATGGACAAAAAGCTTGCCATCATGTACTTGCATTCACAATGTGTTACCAATATTTATATGCTCATATAGATGTAGAATACATCTATATCCTAGAATACAGCATCAAGTTTTCACAAATAGACTACAAAAAATTTTAATTGGATGAAAGATATAGGAGACAAGTTATAATAAAACCGTTCCTCATGATTTACACATTTTAAGGCAATGAGACACATTTTGGTGGATTTGCATATCCATCATCCATATATTTAATGAAGTCTTTTGTTCACTTCTTCTTGGTATAAGTACTTGGCCTGTAGTTAAAGCACCAAAAAACCTAAAGAACATCTGGTATTTGAATTTAGAGCATGTTGTTAACGGTAGAAATCTCTATGAAGATGGCCCACTATGTCTGTGAGCACCGGTAAATTATAGCTCCAAATACGCTACAAAACTCTACCTCATACTGTGTACCATTATTCCAAGCATAGTGATCTAATTCTCTGAAATCAATGTCAAAAAAGGTTTCGCAGATAATATAAAAAGTTATGAGGAACTCAAAAAGAGGTGAATACAGTAACGAAACTATGGGAAATTCATAAATAACTATTAACCTTTTTCTTTTCTTTTTTGCAAAAAAGGTACTTACAACAGACATTCACAAGGCTATGGTTAGGAATTCATGTAAATGACTCAAGAGACGTATTCCGAGTGGCGTCCAGTGGTCTACAAAGCATAGTTTTTTTATGTTCAGTTGTTTCAAGTTCCTTGCATTTAGTGATGTAATAGTTTCATACTTAATGTTTTCGTATTATATCAATACCAGCTTATAGTTCTTTAAGTGGCAAAATGTCTAAATTGGTCCATCATGAGGAATGCATTGTTTGCAAGGTGTTTAGATGGTTATGCATGTTCTGGAGGGGAAATTTTGAAGTGGTTATCATTTTCTTACATAAAGGTGGTTTACAATTAAAGCACATGCTGGAAATAGCCCAAGAATGCTAGGCATCAGTCATTAATAGATTCAATTTTGAAGTGGTTATCATTTTCTACATAGAGGTGGTTTCAAGGTTGTAAAAGGCGCTAGGCGCTAGGCGGGCAGCCACCCACCGCCTAGCGCCTAGGCGGCCTTCTAATATTAGGCGGTCGCCGTAATTTTTTTATAAAAAATATATAGGAATTAAAAATATACTTAAGTGAAAATTATTAGGCCCAGTCTGGAACAACCGAAAATGCCGAAACCCGATACTCATAAGCAGGTTCCGTTACCTATACTGCGAACCTTGGTGAATATATGTCAGGTACACTATCCTTATGTATCCTAAATGTTTTAGAATACTAAACTGGAGACACATCCATAATTTACTGAATCCATGGCATATCCGTTAGCTGTAGATTTATAAGCGATATTACTGTCATAAAAAAAATCTTAAAGAGCATGATATAGTGATGATTAGAAGATGACTCAATCATATGAACTATGAATGCATTATTATTATATTTGATTTTCTCTTTTAAACAAGTACTAAAATATCAAACAATTATTACTTTTGTTTCTAAGGGTACTATAATCTATTTTTGTTGTAGATAACATCTAAATATAATCCACTATTTGCATACTTGTTTATTGTCATATCTGTCTGATATTCTGTCTTTTCTACTGCCATATCCATATCATCTGCACCACGTCAATATGTCCGTATTTGTACAAAATAGATAATGTTATCTCACCATTCGTATACTTAAAAAATTAATTTAGTATGAGTAGAACATAAATAGGAAAATGTAAATGACATAGCTTCACTAAAAGCACTCGAAAATGGCCTCTATTTCTTTTCTTTTTTTCCAAGAAAATAGAGAAATACAAATGCTCTGACAAATTCAATGATATTCACAGCACCGTTGAATAGCTTGACTAACAGAGTAATGGAATATACCAGAACTCTAAACCTACAGTGCATATAAAGGCCACAGTCCCACAGGAAAATGGTAAAAGAAAGTGCAATAAAATGAAGAATTAAAAGCTCACTCTGCGATAGTGGAAGCAACAGTTATCAGCAACATGCAATTCAGCCCATTTTCTTGATTTCTTCAGCTCATCAAGCACCTATAAGAAAGTATAAATTCATGCCCAGTAGTGAACATCAACTCATGACTTGATCTTGAAACAAGAGAATGACATAAAACTTATCAAACGCAGCAAGTACATAAAGTAGTATAAAAACAAGTGTGAAGACATAGAGATAGTAAGGAGGTCTTTGTGACCCATCATATTCATAAATAGTCAACTGAATAACCAACACATTCTATTAACTCAACAGAAAATTGAGTATGATGCTCAGTTGTTATAATTTATTAAATTATTTCTTGCATGCTTCAAATTTTGACCATAATGTACTATAATTGAATTATCTATCAAATACCAATTGTTGAGAACAATGAAGATTGTCACCCAACCTGTGATCTCGTCATATAACAAACAAGCCAGCAATGGTTGTTCCATGCACGATAATTCATTTTTGACTTCTGCAGACAATTCGGAGACCATGAGTTATCATGAAAAAGTGCAAATTTTGTCAGATGTTATACCATTTTTAGTGCAGCAATCTTATTCCCTAGCATGCATATTTACTTAATGGAGCAATGAAGTATGTAGAATGAAAATCATAAAGTATGAGCTGCTAAATTAACTACGACAAAAGTGTAAATGAGTAACCAACCAGCAAGGTAGTCCTAAGAAATCGAAATACCAAAGAAATGAACCACACACACACACCACCTCACACACCATCCCTTTGTTGTTCCTCTGATTTTAACACAACATTGAAACAAATACATAACTCTGATATAAGTAACTTGGCATGTAAATGAGTAACCAACCAGCAAGGTAGTCCTAAGAAATCGAAATACCAAAGAAATGAACCACACACACACACACCACCTCACACACCATCCCTTTGTTGTTCCTCTGATTTTAACACAACATTGAAACAAATACATAACTCTGATATAAGTAACTTGGCATGTACTGTGGTACAAAAACTAGAATAAAACATCATCAAAGGGTGCATAGTGGCTGCTGAGAAAAGTGTACTAATAATTGTAATAGTGGCTGCAAGGATACAATGGAAATCCTCAACCTCAAATAATTGTAATGGCAATAATGTTGCAAGTCCAAGTCAGAATCCCTGGTAACTTTATACAGAAAAAAGCTAAAATGAGAAGTGCAAAGTTTGACTTTCTTTCCCATCGTTATCACAAAGTCGACTGTTATTACAAGTGTTTTTTGAAGAAGTATTATGGCATGAGTTTAGATGCGTAGTTGGTAAGATGGTCACCACCACATGCTATGGTTTGACATTGTCATGGTGCAGGAAATCATAAGGTAATAAGGTGGTTTGAGGGAGATAAAGGTTCCGGAACACTTAACCTTAAACGGTCCACATATGGAGCAATGTCTGCAACCTGTGTCAGAAGGTTTTGAAAGTTTTTACCCGTGTCTGAAGGTCGCTAGAGGTTATTAACTTACTACTAGACAATGATCCTGTTTACAAGCAAAAACTTTTGCCTTTACACAGTTGCCAAGAAGTTTAAATATTGCAATATAGTATTATTTTGGGTAAATTTTGAAACCCAATTCAAGCAGTACAACACCAAATGATATGACAACAAACTGATCAGTAATCAACTCATAGCTGATAGAGACATGGTGCTTCAGCACCTACATTCAACAAGAAAACATATTTCCAAACTTATCAGTCGGCTGCATGAATCCTCGTCTTCCATTAAGCTCTACTGTATCATATAGTTCATGTAATAAGCAAAGAGAGTTGAATTACCAATAGACTATTAAAAATAATAATCAGGTCAACATCAGAACCTAGCCCTTCACCATGAAAAAGGACCTGTTGAGGGAAATATGAGAATTATGCATGGCTGTCAACCGAAGATGACCCTCTATTCGGTGCTAAATTTTTAAACAAGGAAACTATTGGGAATGAGGGATTAGCTACAAGAATTGAGAATGACAATGGGTATTGGCAACTGGAGAGTTTGTCATGCAGTTAACAGCCATCATATAGTAAAACGCATATTTGAGAAGAAATTTTTTTTTTTAAAGTAATAACAGAATCCAAAACTTGCAAGGAAACAAATAATATCAGATTGCAAAAAACAAGAAGAATACATCGTTCATCTTGAAAATTCTTGCATCCATGTTATACCAGGAACATACATAAGGGATATATAAGCGATCCAAGGCACGAGAAGAAACAACAGAAACGACCAGAGAGCAACCCTCTAAATTTTCCCTAGAGTAATCAGATTTTATATAAAGGGGATAGATTAGAAATTTTCTTCCATCTTTGATCTCAGGCACATGACAAGCCAAAGAACAATTTTGAAACCCATTTGCCCCAATAATCAAATGACAGACAAACTGTGAAAAAATAATATCCTCCAAGAAAAACTCGGTTATATTAGATAGTACCTAATTTTGAACCAAGTAGAAAAAAGAATGTAATAAATTAATGTATTAGATATCACATACACAATAAATGCAGCAAATAGGAATCTGAAGAAATATCTTACAGTTATCTGAAATAAAGGGAAGATGAGTGCTCTTCAGTTTGATAAATTTTTCATGCAGAACTTTAGCATGAATGAATAGTGGACTAGGACTTTAGCATGAATGAATAGTGGACTAGGATACCATATAACAAAATGAATTTTATTTCCTATGTTCCCAACCTGAAAAAAGTGTGCACTGTTTCTTATTACTTACACTTAAACTTTCTGGAAATATTAACGACGGCAACTGAAAAATGTGCTTCAGGCTTCAGCAATCAAGACATCTCCCATATGCTATTCAATAACTGTACCTAAGCTCATAATACTACCCAAACTTGGCCCATTGAGCAATCCAATGGTATTACAGAATAGATCATGTATGAGATAGATGAAAAATGAGGGACTGCCAGTTATCAGAATCTCATTTTGGAAAATCCATCATCTATAAAGGTATCACATCAGTCCAAAGCTCCCCACCATACAAGAATTCCCTTTTGGTCCGTCTGAATCACTTATAGATACTAAACTCTTCTACTCACTGTTTTGATGCGGGAACTGAGGAGTTGAGGAATCAGCTAAGTTCTGAGATAAGGAACAAGTCTACTTCTCGTACTCCTCAAGTAATTATTGCCAAACATTACTCAGAGAACCAGGAACTATGGCTTAAGTTTCATTGTCAATTTTTATGTCTCAGTAATGGGAGCTCTGATTCCACCATCCATCAGGAACCAAGGAATTAACCAAAAGCAGAAAAAGGTAACAAATAGGAAGGTTTGATCAGAAATCAGGAATTATAAATCCTGGGTGTTCCAAAATTGCCCTTGATAGAACAGGAATTAGACCCTAATTCCTCATTTGCTCACCATGATACTGGATTATAGGATCAAAACGGTACTTTAAAGAACAAGTAGCTTTTATTAAAGATAGTTGGAACACGGGAAGAGTTCAAGCAAATGATTTCATGAATAACCGAAAGCTAATAAATCTTTATTTAAGTATACATATGCACTGCGCTGTAATAAACCTCAGCAATGTTCTTCACTAGCTGTGATTCTTCTTCTACAATTTCCTGCAGATTTTGAAAATTTTCTGCAATCATCTTTATCACCCACCTCCTGAAAAATAAATCAGTATATTATTAACCTTTCTCAGATCTGATAATATCCACAAACGTAAGTTTGAAAGGAAATTTTTTCTGAAGACTATAAGAAAGGAGAAATCCTGCCCATCTAACAAAATATTTTAGAATTAAAGGAAAAAGGTAAAATAATTTTGTTACTTTTTATACTTCCCAAAGATGAATACTGATTAAAGGAATAACTTGAGCATTCTTAAACAAGAGTTATATCCTCATCATAGCCCTCAGTAAGAAATCAAGTTGCACCAGCAAATGCTGGCATCATCTAGACTGTAGAATGATGAGATTGCAACATTAGAAAGAAACTTCTCATAATCATCATTGTCCAAACCCTTTCGCCCATCAGAATAGCTTTGACTACTATGGAGGATTATGCAATAATAAAAAAGTTATAAGAATTCAACATATTATTCGTCAACCCTCTGAGTTGCAGAGTTGGTATCACCTAGCCCAGGTAAGCAAGACACCCGAGTGATTGGTGGGTAGGTACACCCAATTTTGGTCAACTTTTGCAATCAAGAAGAAAATAGTAGGATTTCATAGAACACTAGTTGGAAAATCATCTAAAACAAAAACAAAAACAAAAACAAAAACAAAAACAAAAACAAAGACAAAAACAAATAAAAATTGTTGCAATATGTTACAGTTATAGTTTATGGCAAAGTGCTCTGTAGGATTTCATAAAGACTTGAGAAACATTTTTCTAATGGCTGCATAATAGTAAATAATTTCTGAACAACTGAGAACAATTTATATATTCAATGGCATGCCAACATCTTGAGGTGTTCTTATACAACGTTATTAGTTCAGCCTTTACAATATCCACTTTAGTTGAATCTGAAAGCAGTTTGGTGTGTTCTTCATCCTAAAACTAAGGAAACTTTAGACCTCTTCACAAATCTTAATTATAATAGTCTATGTAGCAATCTGCCAAATGGAGTAAGAAAGTAACTATAACGTATCAAGACATCTCATGTACTGTGTAATCTATGATATTCCCAAACTGGCATACAATGTGACATGTATTGCTAAGTCTCAAACAATTAAATAAAAAAAATCACATGAATGAAAAAGGAGATTAGTTCTCTTTATCTGGTGATAAATACAGCTTAACCTTACCTAGTAGAATAAATGAATTCAATTTTTATATACACCATATTTAACTACTCCAATAATCAATTAGTCTTAATCGGTAATTTCGCCTTAAAGGAAAGGGTTTAATTGTGCATAACAAATGGTAGTTGCCCTCGAGATATGTTGCATCTTTACCATTTTTGCATCTTGAAGTCATCCAGAGGAACATACTCCAGAAAATCATTTGTCTCGACGAATCTTCAATATATCAGGCTTTCCTGGAACTTCACCAGAATATAATGAGTATTAAATTTGGACCTCAATATCTATGATCCTAGGCTTCTCAGCTGATGAAGGACTGTAGGATAAGCATGTTGACTATTTGTCAAGATTTTGTGAATCCATTATATTTGTAGGAACTTCAGCCACAACAACAACAACAACAACAACGACAAAGCCTTTATCCCAAAAGACTTTTGGGGCCGGTTGTTTTAATCTTTTCTTTCACTCAGCTTTGTGAAGGCCATGTCCTATACAACAGTAACAAGAACCATATCTTATTTACAACTTCCAACCATGTTCTTTTAGTCCTACCTCTAGTCCCAAAGGCTCCTTTAACTACTGTCTTATCTCTCCTCCTTACATGAGTATATATTGGTTTGCATTGCACATGTGCAAACCACCATATACAATTTTCATCATGTTCCCAATTGGTGCCACCTCCAACTTCCCACAAATGTAACTATTTTTTATCCTATGTTTTATTGTGTTGTCACTCATTTCGGCTATGCTAATTTTATGGACATGTTTCTAATTGCCCAACCCAACACTCTGATCATAAAAGCATGGCTGGATTTACAGCAGTCTTATAAAAAGAAAAAAATCAACTTCAAAAGTATCATGTGGTCATAAGGTACTCTAAAGGCACTCCATTTCAACCATCTTGTTATAATTTTAATATTTTATGTATAAATCATTCTCAATCTCTCCATCATTATGATTGATTGACTCTAAATAATGAAAAGTATCACTCTAGGTATCTCTTGCCCATCTATATGTACTCACCCCTCTTTTCCCTTTGACTTCTATTTGAACATTTCATATACGCAGTTTTTGTCACACTAATTTTAAAATCTTTACAGGAGCAGAAAATTTCAAATAGAGTTGTGAAATTTGGTATATTTATACAGAAGAGTACAAGTTTTGAATATTTACCAGGAAGGGGATGCGGCGCCATCTTAGATGGCGCTCAACATAATTCTTAGACTTGGCGCCATCTTAGATGACGCCCAATATTTTTTTCCTTTTTCTAGGATCTGGCGTCATCTTAGATGGCGCCCAATTCTTTTTTTAATCTTTTAAATCCTTGATGACGTGAGAAAGTTAGAATTCGCATCCGTAAATAAATTTAACTCCTTATATACAAATTTATCTTTTAAATTTTTTCCCAAAACTTAGATATTTATTTAAATCTAATATTATAAAAAATATGTTTAAAAAAATAATTCAAAAACTTAAATATTTTTTCTCAAATCTTAGATATAATTTGAAATTCTAATTTTTTTTTCAAACAAAATTTAAAATACCTTTATAGGTAAGTTCTTAGATATGTTTTCAAACATAAAGGATTATATTTGGTGATAAAAAAACATCTTATAATTTATCGGATGAAAATATAAAAGTATATTATAAGTTATATCATATGAGAATATAAAAATATCTAATAATTTATTAGATGAGAATATTAAAATATCTTATATTTAGTATCAAATATAATCTTTTATGTTTTATTTTCATATCTTTATTTTTTATCTTTGAAAATCATGTCAATTTAACCTAAATTTAAGATAAATGACCCAACTCATAGGAAGATATCAATTTCCATGGAAAATGATTTTTTTAAGGAAAATAAGGACAATCAAACACCTAAACTAATTTCGTTTAATCTATGATTTCAAGACCTAAGATGTTTTTTTCTTCCAATATTATATTTGAAAAAATATCTAAGAACTTATCTTTATTTTAAATTTTATTTGAAAAAGTTAGCTATGATTTCAATTATATCTAAGATTTGAGAAAAAAAATTTAAGATTTTAAATTATTATTTTTAACTTATATTTAAGATGTTTTTCTAATATTAGATTTACGTGATGTTTTTCTAATATTAGATTTAAGTGATGTTCTTCTAACATATTTTTTCTAATATTAGATTTAAATCATCAAAGATTAAAAAAATTTAAAAAAATTGGGCGCACATCCTAGAAAAAGGAGGAAAAAAATTGTGTGTCGTCTAAAAGATGGCACCAAGTCTAAAATTGTGTTGGTCTCCATCTAAGATGGCGCCGTATCCCCTTCCTAGTAAATATTCAAAACTTGTACTCTTCTGTATAAATAGACCAAATTTTATAACTCTATATGAAATTTTCTGTTCAAAGTATCTCTACACATTTATGTTTGAACATCTAACCGTTCTATACTCTCATGGAACAATAACATATCGTCAATAAACTCTCAGCACCCTTGTTTCAGGTCAGGCACTAACAGATGGATATAGTTGGGATGTAGGGTCACAGGCCACCAAAAGTTCCAGCATGTCTAGCATATTTTTGTTTGTCACAAAATTTGGTTACTTCTTTATTGTTAAAGGATGGTTAAGGGGCCATGTGCTATTCTTCATTTGATCACCAGATAGTTCCTTAACATATCATAAACATCAATCAAACGTCTTCATATCATTTTGGTGAAACATGTATCTATGGTACAAGGGTGTTAAGACCCAATAAGAGGGGATCCTTCGCCCGGAAATATTATGGCAAAGAACTAGTGCTTTAGACAAGCAGACTAATGATAATAAAGATCCGAAAAAGATATCGTCCATGTCTCTACCTAGCCAAACCACTTGTGATTCGCAAATTTTGGGATACGTGACTGTAGAATGTATGAGATATACAGAAATTTCCATCAAATTGGGGATTTGGTGAATACGATAGGATATACAATATAGCTTTATGACTGGCTTATATTCAAGAGGTCCGTGTAACTGGTGACACCTCTCGTAAAGGGCCCAACTATTATCTCAAATTTGCTTAGTGCAACATGTATTAGTGCAAAAAGACATGATAGCTAAGAGTTGCAAGTCTTGAGACACTAAGTGACACTGACAGCATATCTATTACTTCTTTCCCAAGGCTATAAGGTCCTGCACCACTTGCCAAGTCATGTATAGTTTTATATTTCAAGAAAATTCATCACAATCCAAGCGGCAACTAGCACAGCAATAACTAGGAAAGGGTCTAAATCTTTCTGGCAGTCCTTGGCAATTGTTATGGACGTCTTTGTTGTGAATGTAATATAGTTTAGAAATATGCCTTAGAATGTAAAATTTATTGCTACATTCATCGAAAACCTTTGGTATGTGACCTATGAATGAGATGCAAAGTGATACCTGATTGACTCCACAATATAACAATGTCTTAACTACAATCCTTCAGGCATAAACAAAGCCATATAGGTATAGTTGCCACAATTTTTAGTTTGTTATATTAAATATGAATTCATATATCTTTTATGACCTTAAAGCCAAGTTACTCTGTCAAAGGGAAATGAGAATTAGTTTAGAGATCGGAGGAGTATGGTTCTCAATTTGAAGATGACAACTCCTGTTGAGTTACCTTCTATGTAATCTGGTAAAGAAAATACACGTGATACATGGATACTTATCAGTGTCTAACAAGAAGTTGGACTAGGATTTAATATTAGAATTGATTTAGAGAGCGGAAGTACCTGTGTCTCCAAGAACTTTCACTTTTTGGTGCATATGAAAGAATTAGTGCACATAACTGGAGTTCCTCCAAAAATAATGACGAGTCATGCTTCCTTGAGAGTACTAGCTTTCTGCATAACAGGTAGATGCAACGGTCATTGAAATGAGCATAACTACAACAAAAACTATATAAGAGAGCTACCAACAATATTCCTAGTAAATACTCCTCCCTTCAACAAAAAATTTTGGGTGCCCAAATTTGTAAAATTAAGATAACTTTGTCTGCTTAAACATTGAATCTAAAGAATCCAAGAAGTGCAAATTTATATAAGGTGCAATATGATCTATCTCCCTGTAATGTCATGTAATATACAAAAGATAGTTATCATATCATCAATTACCCTCAATTAGGAACTATTTAGAGTATTCTTAAGAATAGTACACTTCAATACAGTCACAAAGCTTGAGAAAGACAACCCAGAGAACACATTTGAATGAGCTCTATATCAGAGCATTACCTAGTGCAAATGTTTAATATTCCAAGAGATATAGTTTTAGATGTCTATAAGAGTTCAAAAGGGTAAAGATGTTAGAATAACATTTGTTTGACATCACATAGCGATTCTTTAGGTATGGTGATTTTGCTATCTTTCTTTAGCTAACATTTTGATTAATAAGCAATGATGTCTTTCTTTGGTATGATATATCTACAAAGACATCTGTTAATCCCTGTACAGCCTCTGGTCTGACTTTGACATTTATCTTAACACTCTTACATTGAGAAAATACCACAAATATTGTAAACATTAATCTATATCCTCAAACTAGACTAAATTAAAGTAGCCATATACTCAAATTAGACAACAGTTGCATATTACAACATACAGTATAAATTTACCCAAAGAAACATAACATTATGTACCGCTACTGAGGGGAAATAAGACCTTGAATTCCACGCGCTGTTAAAGTCGTAGCTCAAAATCAAAAGAGACCGAGTGTGCTTTAGGATATCCATTTCAAGAATATGCTTAAAATCAGCTCTGTCACTCGCATTATCGAAGGAATTTATATTTGACGATGATCCATTTATCTGTTTATAGCTTCCTCTTACACTCATATATGCCTGCAGAGCAGCATGATATAATTGGGGTAACACCTGCACTGAGATGGCCAGCTTATGATTGCTATACCAGAAAACTGTCTTGTCATATTGTACTGAATTCGAGTCTCCTGTTCTACTTGTGAGGATTATGTCTGGTGACTGATTGGCGAGTTGGTTTAGCGAACTGTTTGAACCTTCATCCAGTGCTGCAAACTGGGCTGGGTGAATGAATCCTACTTCATCTCTGCAAAAAGGACGAATAGATGAAAACACAGACATTTAAAAGTAGTCATCTCGACCGTATGCAATGCTTGACGTGATTAAGCCCTAAGAAACAATCCCCATCTAAGAGGTGCTGGACAACAAAGTATAGTTAAGATGGTGCGTTTGGGAAAGGAATTTGGACAAAAAAAACTGGGGTTTGCTAGAGTTAGGCCTAGAAATCCAAAATATTAAACTGCAGTTTGTTTGGGAGTGTTGAAGTCAGACATCACTCAAAATTTAACTCCAAAACACCATCAAAACTGGAGATGGGCAAGCTCGAATCTGAGTGACTTTTTGTGAAACTCCATTCTCAACTCCATTTCCTTATGTCTTTCTTACAAGACTTCAATATTAACTCTAAACTCCCAAAAGCATCCTAACTTTTACATAACTCCAGCTTTGCCGACGGAGTTTCGTCATGTTAAACCACAGTTTCAAATCTCCATACTCCAAAATAAACCTAATCCCATTTTAGGAAATTGGAGTTTCAAACTTTCTAGAACAAAGTTCTGTGAAATCATAACTCCACTAAAGTTAACTGGAGTAGTAGTTATTTAACATTTGGATACAAGGTTTTCTTTTAGAGATGGTCTTAAAAGTATGAGTAGAATTAGATAACTGTAAATTTTGTTAGCTAAATAGTCCTACAACTATCATCCTTAATTTCATTGAGCACAAAAATTTTATCATTCACATTCAAAAATTCATAAAATCCTGTAACTCTATACAATCAAATAAGCAAATCATCATTACTCGTTGCCACAATTTCATGAAAAAGTTCAAAACCCTTTCAAATAGGCAATCAACAATCCCCATTTATCAACCACAAATTATCCTACCATATAAATGAAGAAATCAACACTACCGATTTTCATCAATCACATATGGAAAAGTAGAACGTTGAAAATTTAAAATTCGTGGTTGTATGTCATGTATTAGGATTGGAGTTTATACAAACTCCAAAATGTTCCCAAGTGCACCAGAGTTAGGAGGCCTAACTCCACCAAACCCCAGTTTTCTTTTCGAAACTCCATTCCCAAACTCACCTTTGTACATAACTCCAGCTTTGCCAACAGAGTTTCGTCATTTCAAATCCCAGTTCCAATATTCAAACTCCAAACTAAACACGAGTCAATTCTAGCAAATTTGTTTCCCAAACTAATAAAACCATGCATGCCATGCCAAGAACATTTTTTCTTGTAAAAACTTGGAAAATCTATTTCCTAGTACTTTCTTGTATATTCATTTACTTCTGGAACAAAGTGTGCAATCATATTTCAAGAACCTAAACATTGGCAGTGGAATGGCTTCCAACAAATAAATATAAAGAACGTGAGGAGAGCTTACATTAATTTATCATGCTCAAGGATGAGTTCCAGCTGATAAAAAAGATTCCATCCCATCCTCCTTGACTCCTGCCAAAGAATAAGAGGGTATCTTTTTACATAAAACTCTTCAAATAATCAATGATTTACTGATTCCAGCTACATATTTGTCAAAAGAAAATACAAGATTTATTGATTCTAGTTACATCAATAATTTCATTCTACATTTCAACCGCCCCTCAAAATCCCTAAAACCGGAAGAATATCGACAGAGACCGGATCCAGGAATTTGAGACGCGCTTAACTAAAATATACGTTATACTTAGTCAAAAAGAAAATTGACAATATAAGAGCAAATAATTTAAAGTTATTCTTAGGCTCCAAAGCAGAGGCAAGAATAAGAAGTTTCATCGCCCCTTCATTGAATCTTCTATTTAACTCTTCCAACTGAAGATCTACTGCAGTATTGAATATATCAAAGCAAAAGAACAAAAAGAAGTCTTTTATGATAAAAAATAATAATTTAAAGGAACATTTAACATGTATGCACCACGGAGTCTTGGTAAGCTATGAAATGGATAAATCAGAAACAAAAGTATGTTTGAATAAACTCCCTTATCTTCATAAAAGATATCCATCTTTTATTGTAAACTTCGAATTGGATTCAAAACTTTGACATTTCTTAGCACAGAAGTGTAACATATAAGGACCTTCTACCATATTTGTTTCAAAGTATCATTCTTTAGTTGTGATGAATCTAGAGATCTTGAGCCTACTTAATATGGATCGTTTTGGTAGATAAATAGTTGCCTAGTCTAATGATCCAAAATTTACAGAGAAAGCGAGAACTCAAAAGTAATACAAATAGATGGAATACATATGATTCCAAGAGATGTCGCAGAAGAAACAAGAAAAAATAGTACATAAAGTCTTGTCAAGCTACCGACCTCAAATAGCATCTTCCAGCAGATGGAAATGGTAATTGGATGGGTGCATCTTGAAATTGTGTAAAAAATTGGGTGCGACTTAAAATTTTTGAAAAAAAAAAAGGCTCAAACACCCATTTTGGCACACTAATTGATGCTTGGCTCACCCGTCCACTGCTACCGCCTCCCTCCACCGCTGCCGCCAAGCATCAATTAGTGTGCCAAAATGGGTGTTTCAGCTTTTTTTTTCAGAAATTTTGAGTCGCACCCAATTTTTTACACAATTTCAAGATGCACCCATCCAATTACCAAAAACCCCCATATGATCCTCCTCGGGAAGGTGCAGCCGCTTATTTTTGACCTTGAGTTTAGAATTAGTTGTGACAGGGTCATTTGTGGCATGGGAACTTGTTCCACCCACAACTCCGGCCTCAAGGTCAATAGGCTCCGCTTCATTTGACATCTAAAATAAACATAAAAGCAAAAAAAAAATTCAATTCTAAAGCAAAATCAGAAAATCAAAATAAAGATAAGAAAACGCACATTGCACGAGTATGATGTTGATGCCAGGAACTTGAATTATTTGACGCAATAAAATTTTACTTGTAAACACAATATGCAGACATATGTCAATTGCAGATTTCACTTGTAAGTCAAAAAAAAAAAAAACCAAATCAATAATAAAAAAAGAGTCAACCAATCAACAATTCAAGGCTTTTGGCAAACTACCATTCCGCAAACTGGCCCTGCAAACAGAATATGTGGCATATATCCAATTAATCAACAAAAATCAAACAATGCTAGATTATAATGCTTTTGGCAAACTGGCCATTACGCAATGCAGCATTTATGCAAACTGGCCCTACACACACATTCCATTCTAATTTCTAGCCACAGCCATATATTGAATATTCACTGCACAATTCCATTCCATTCCATTTCCCATACACTAGAGAGAGAGAGATTCTTACAGCGATTGAAGATAAATCCAAGCAAAGAATCCAATCGCTAAATACCTGCATAATTAACAAATGAGATTGGTATGAGCAAAGGGCAATAAATATATTCTTAGTAGCAAAAACATAAACTAACTTGAAGCTAACTTTAAGTCATAACAGCCAGGGATTTCTAAGGACAGTAGAATTTGCAAGGAAATATACATTTATGAAAGAAATTAAAATAAAAAAATTTAATATACTTACAAGGTGTAGGAGATCTGTGAGAAACTGTCAAGAATCCGAGATGGATGTGGAGCCTTGGAGGAGATATGAGGTTTGAACATAATAATTAGAAATTCTCTAAGGACGGTAGAATTTGCAAGGAAATATACATTTAAGGACAGAATAGTAGAAAAGAAAGAATAAAATTATACCAGAATAGTAGAAAAGAAATTCTCTAAGGACAGTAGAATTTGCAAGGAAATATACATCTATAACAGAAATTAAAATTAAAAAATTAATATACTTACAAGGTGTAGGAGATCTGTGAGAAACTGTCAAGAATCCGAGATGGATGTGGAGCCTTGGAGGAGATCTGAGGTTTGAACATAATAATTAGAAAAAGAAAAATATAACCAAAAAAAAGAAAAAGAGAAAAAATTAAGAATACTTACAAGGGAAGGAGATCTCCAACTCCTTGTAAGCCTTGGAGGAGTAGATCGAGATCTAGAGTGAGCCGTGAGGTGGGGGTCGGAGGCGGTGACCGGCGTAGTGGGGGTCGGAGGCGGTGACCGGCGTAGAGGGGATGACAGACGTTGGTGAGAGGCGGTGACAGTGAGAGAGTGAAGAGAGGCTGAGACTGAGAGGCGGGACAAGCGGCGCTGGGGCCAGGAGAGGAGGGGTTTGGTTCACGGATTTAGGGTGTGTTTGGTAGGAGGGAAAAGTGGGAGGAAGGAAAATAGAGGAGGAAAAAGTGAAGGGAAATATTCATTTTCTCTTGTTCGGTATAGAAGGAAAATATGAAGGAAAAATGGAGGGAAGTAAAAATGGAGGGATTATTTTTCCCTCGTAACCTAAGAAATCCAATCCCCCAAAAGTTGGAGAAAAAGTGGAAGAAAAAATGGAGGCTTGTATTAATTAACAATTATACTCCCATATGAATGTATTATTTAAAAGGCTTAATTGCTACTTGATACCCTCAACTATTACCGTTTTTCAACTTTGTACCCTAAACTTTTTTTTGTAACAACTTGATACCCGGATATTATTTTGGACAAAAATGCCCCTACCCCTAACCCCCCTCCCCCTGCTCGCTTCGCCCCCCCCCCCCCCCCCCCTCTGCTAGCTCCGGCCGCAGCTCTCCCCCCCCTGCTCGCTTCAGGCTATCCCCCCCTCTCGCTCCGGCCGTCCGCCCGCTCCCTCCTCTCCCCTAGGGCTCGGCAGCGGGAGGAGGGGGGCTGGGAAGGGGGGTGCGGGGCGGGAGGCGGGGCAGGGGGTGGCCCGGAAGCGAAGAGGGGGGGGGGGAGGTTGGCCGGAAGCGAGGAGGGGGAGGAGGTTGGCCGAAAGCGAGGAGAGGGGGAGGTTCGGCCGGAGCTAGTGGGGGGGTGGCTGGAGTGGGGGAGGGGGTGGAGGGAGGGAAGGGATAAGGACATTTTGGGATTTTTTTAAAATGTTAGGTACTAAGTTGAAAAAAAAAATAGTTCAGGTATCAAGTTGTTACGAAAAAAAACTTTAGGGTACAAAGTTGAAAAACGGTAATAGTTGAGGGTATCAAGTAGCAATTAAGCCTATTTAAAAATTATTTATGAAGTCAAATGGTAAATAAGTGTTTTTAGTTGAGGGTAGAATTGGTAAACCCTATATTTTTTACTTTTTTTTCCTTCTACTTTTTTTTTTTTCATACCAAACAAAGGAAAATGCATCTCTTATCTTTTCCATCCTTGCTACCAAACACAAAGGAAGGAAATCATCTTTCCTTTCCATACGGAAGCAAAATGTATCCTTATCTTTTTCCTTCCTTCCACTTTTCCATCTTTCTACCAAACAAAGCCTTAAGGAACCATGAAAGAAAAGTTGTTGCTTCCCTTTGTTTGGTAGCCACAAATCAATTTCCTGACAAGAGAAAAAATAGGAGGGAATATGGTTCCACTCATGATCTATGGGATTGATTTTTTTCTCCTCGTTTTCATTTATTATAAAAAATTATGACAAGACTAACCATATGTTATTGCTTATTTTACCATTAACTTCTCGTATTCTGGGTCCCTTTGGATTTTCATAATGTCATTTTTATTTTAAAAGGTAAGGATATTATTGGAACATTGATATTTTTTTTCTTTCCTTTCCTATACCAATCAAACACTGGAAAGAAAATCAAATGGTCTTTCCTAGGTGGTTTCCTTATTTTACCAAACAACGAAAAGAAAATGCGACATGAATTCTACTTTCTCATTCCCACGGAAAGTACAAGGGAATTAATTTTCCTTCCGTGAACCAAACGAGGCCTTAGGGTCTGCTTGGCAATTGTAGGGGTAGCGGTCATGAGGTGTTTTTAGAGTACCGATTATGAGCGGTTACGAGGGGTCCGATTTTGGATGATTTTTAAGTAGCGGTTTTTAAACCAGTCCAATCCATGCTTGATAATTCAGTAACGAGCGGTTCTGAAAGTTTTTTACACGAATAAATTAAATAGGGAAGGGTATCATTAGTTATAATTACTAGTAAATACACGTGCTTTGCAAGTTTAATAAGAATATTATCCAATTATAGTTAAATGTCTCTTCTAACTCATGTGGTTAAGGTACAAGACATTTTTCTTGTTTGGTTGAATTCAATTCTCCATGTTGACAAATTTTTATTTTTTTCAACAATTTTTTACATAATTAATTTTTTAAATAAAATGGACCGTGATATAATAACGACTTAGACGGCTCACTTTTGAGCCGTTTTGAAGCCTCGTTATATAGTGGAAGATACGTATTTTTGTGAGGATATAAATGAAATAAAAATATAGAGCCGCTCAAAACCCACCGATTTTGGGTGTTTATAAAGCCACAAAAAAATATATTACACCGAATTTGGGGGGGGGGGGGGGGGGGGGGTTTGAGCCGACCAAAACCAGCGCCTAAAAAAAATTAACAAGCAGAGGTTTTCATAAACGATTGGTTCAAAAACACCCTAAAACTGGTGAAAACACCGTTACCAAGCAGACCCTTAAGGTTCAGAAAGTGAAAGTGTGCGGCTGTGGTTTAGATGAGAGAGAGAGAGAGAGAGAGAGAAATAGATTTTATACTTAGGGACGGACCTTAGGGTTATGACTTATGTGTGAGGATATTTCACTAATTTGACCTATCTACAAATTTCTTAATCTGTTTGAACTTTAAACCGAAACCGATTTTCATGAACCGAAACCGGACTGGTAAACCGAATAACAGGATTGTATAAACCGAATCCGAATCGATTTTTTTTTTTTTTGAACCAAACCTAATAACTTATTCGGTTCGGTTAGATTCGATTTTCGATTTAAAATCTAATAATGCTCACCCCTAAGAGTAGTATTCTTAGTAACTCGCTCCACTATGGGTGCTTTAAGTTTCAAGTTTCAACCCATTCATGAAAGTCATCTTTCATGCTAGTACATGTCCTCTGCCAATGTGGTGCTCAACGCCCCCTCCCCTCCCAACTGTGCACCACCCTTTCCCCACTCTCCACCCAATGTTACCTTTAGGCCTCGTTTGGTTCGCGGAATCTCCGGGTTGGAAAAGGAAAGTGATTACTTTCCTATGTTTGGGTGCCAAAGGAATTGAGGAGGAAAGGAAAGTAATTCCCAATGGTAGGGAAATTAGGGGGGAAAGTGATTCCATCCATCCAAACAAGGAATCACTTTCCCACATTGAAGTAATCACTTTCCTTTCCACATTCCTTGGCATTTCCAAACATCGGAAAGGAAAATCAATGGGAAATAAAATTTCCCAAAGGAAAGGAAATGACAAGGAATTGATTTCCTTTCCCTTCCATTCCGCGAACCAAACGAGGCCTTAAGGATCCAATATTCCTGTTAATAACTCAATTAGATGTCCTTTAACCCAAGGTCGTAACCAGAGAATTGAGTTTTAGTGGACTTAGTAAAATTGGATAGACTAAGTGTGGACTAATTCACATTAAAAAAAATTAAAATAAATAATATATATGGAAAAAAAGCAAATAATAATAATAATAATAATAATAATAATAATAATAATAATAAATTTTGGGGTGGGTTGGAGCCTATCCAGCCTCCTAGATATGTGGGTACGCTTTTGCTTTAACCATTGCAGGACCGATCGGGTAGTCGGATTGTAGGTTGCACATTGAGATATAAATATAAGTTATAGTTGGGTTTGGACAAGGCTGGCCTAAGAAAAATAAACGGACTTGAGATTTTTCCTATGGAGAAGGAATATTGTCCAAGTTAGAAGTTTTGTCGGACTTAATTTTGAGTTGGTCTTGAACCGTTGCATTAGCTCCAGTGGCGGAACCACTAATGGGCTAAATGGGCTCCGCCCACTCAATTTTCCCCCTATATATGTAACCCCCAAGCCCACACATAGGGATGTATGCCAACAAGTTATAAAGCAAGAAAAATCTATTTGAAGGCAGTAAAAATTAGGGATAATTTAGCAAATACTCTCATTCTAAATGTTGCAATTAGCATATACCCGCACTAAATTTTTTTTTATCTAGCAAATATCTCCAGTCTTATGTAAATCAGAAGGAAAAAAATTTAAAAAGTGAGGGTATGTCTTAATTTTTTTTACTATTGCATACTAAAAATAGGGGTATTTGCTAGTTCAAAAAAATATTGGGAGTATATATTAGTTTCAACATTTGGAATTGGGGCATTTGCTAAATCATCTCTAAAAATTATGACTCTACTTTTGAGTAGTAGAACATTTTCTAGCTATATTAGCATTATGTGTACAATTATCATGTAGAGGAGTGTTGGAAACGCGGTGTGATCCAAACCGGAGTTGTCCATAAAGTACGATATTGGACTGAGTCAACATTCCTTAAATGAAAATTATCATGTAAGGCCTGAACCAACTCCAATTATCTACACCCTCCTACCCGATGTGAGACTCGGGACTACAACTCCATTGTCACCCCCAATCCAATAATCTCCATCTTATAGAGCCTTAGTACTCTCCATTGTCACTCCTTTGACGCGACGTAATCCAAACCAGAATTGGCCCATGAGGTATGATATTGGACTGTGTCCATATGCCTTAAAATAAAATTCTCATATAAGGTTTGAACCAATATTAATTATATACACCTCATGATCTCACGTAATATTCATTGTAGAACTAAATGACCAACTTCACTATCATTCCTTTTGACAGCTCAACCAGAAACGAAATACAACGCATGCAACTATAGGCTTATATTGCTATTGTTGTGTAGGAAATTCTGGTTGTGCTATTTTCTTAATTATGGTGCATGGTGGTTACCTGGGGTGTTGCTGACTTTTGAATTTGACCCCTATTGATCTCTTCGTATCATTTCATTTTCCACTATATAATGATGCTTGAAAACGGCTCAAAAGTGAGCCGTCTAAGCCGTCATTATATCACGGTCCATTTTCTTTTTAAAAAAATAAATTCTGTAAACAAACGTTGAAAAAAGTTTAAATTTGTCAAAATGGAGAATCGAACTCAAACAAACAAAAATAATACCTCATACATACATTAATCATATGAGTCAGAAGAAATATTTAATTATAATAAAATAATATTCTTATTATATATTATTATACGTGTAAAGTACGTACATTTACTAGTCTATATAAGAATACTCGAGACGTACGAATCATGATAGTATTTAATCAAATAAGCTAAATCTTAAGATTTTGAGTTAAATGTGTCATATATCTGCATATGGTCACTGATGGACCAGTAAGGTTTCAACTAAAGAGCTAGAAATTCTGAGAAATCCTTTCGAGTACATGCACATAACTTTTCAAACTCTTCCAATATTTTAAAAATGCATACTTGTGTATCAATAAACATCTCAGCTGAAATGATATATCTGTAAAAATCAAATGAGACCTATTTTGTAAAGTGTAAAGAAATGTCAACTGAATCTGGAACCCAAAAAAAAAAAAAAAAAAATCATCTTCATGTGACAAACTAATCCACAACCGGCTGCATAATCACATAGTAATGTCTCAATAACAGCCAAAGCCTATTGACAAAGCAACCAAAGAGCACTTAAATATTACTCTCACAATGAGTTGATCTTTCTAAAAAAGAGTCAGAATTCAGTAAACAAGAGAATATGTCCTAAGAAAATTTCCAATTTTGACTTAGATTGTAAAAAAAAAAAATATACTATTTGGCTTCCAAAAAATTTGGGTGATACCATCTTCCATTATGTGATATATGACATGGCTGATGACATAACAACTGACATGACAAAATTAAACATTAAACATTAAAATTAATATTAATATCAAATTAACATGAACATTAATATTAAAATTAACATTAATATTAACTTTAAAATTAAAATTAATATTAGCATTAAATTAAAATTAGTATTAACATAAACATTAAAATTAAAATTAATATCAAATTAACATGAATATTAATATTAATATTAACATTAACATTAATTAACATTAAAATTAATTAACATTAAAATTAATTAACATTAACATTAATTTTAACATGAGCAATAAAATTAATATTAACATTAAATAAAAATTAGCATTAACATCAACAAATAAAATTTTTGTGTAATTAATTTTTTTGATTAAAACATGACATGTCAGCTGCCATGTCAGTTGTCATTTCAGATGCCACATAATGGGATATGGCATCACCTAAAAATTTTGGGAGCCAAATAGCATAATTGGATTGTAAATTAAGATGTCAATTGCGCATATCAATATTTGCGATTTTGCAAAACTAGGTACATATAACTAGTATTTTGAGCAGTAGACATATCAGTAATTTGATCTTGCAACTTTATTTAGGTAGATGCCATGCTATTCCAAGACAAAGTGTTGCCTCTAGTTAGCAAGTCACTGAGTCCTTGAGCATCTATACATATATTAAAATCCTCCCAATCTCTCTAGAGGATGCATGTGATTGCCTCGTATCTTCTCTGACACTGTTAATGTCTCCCCCTACTAGCCATGGAGTATGAACCAGATGGAGCATTAGCAAGGGCCTCTGGCTCATGCCATAGAGTAGTATTCCATGCTTTATTACTATCCTTCCCAATTCTTGGTTGTTATAAGAGCATCAGTACTTCGAGTTCTTGGGTACCTTTGTTGCATATCTACTTTATTTCTTCTTTCTAAGTTTGTTTTAAGAGCAATGCTACGTTGCCTGTCGGTTTGTGTTGGACGCGTGCGGAAGCGTTTGCCAACCCATCTGATCAAAACCAACCCCCGTCTAACGGACACAAAGCACAAGATAAAAACAAGTATATGGCGGTGACGTACGTCACTTGGACAAATCACAACCTTTAATAACTCAGATGAAATTACAAGATTGACAGAACTCACATTGAACCCTTTGTCATAATAGGTTCAACCCCCTCACCACTCTCAAGAAGAAAGACAGAAGATTACAATTGAGATCACTCACCAACCCGTAGCAATCTCCCTAACCGAAGTTGACGACTCATCGATTCTATCTTCTTCTTCCTTCTGTCTTGGATGACGAAGTCCTAAGAGCAAAGTACGGACTTTCTCTTAGATTTTATTGTGGACAAGTACCCCGAATCTCCATTTTTGTGCTTTGTGCTTATTCTTTGCGTATCCACCCTCACCCCATGTATATAGAATGAGAAAAATCATATTTTAGGTCATAATATGATTCTTAAATATGAAACCATCAAATAAGAATCATATAACACCTAAAATAGCCTATCAATTATCCTATTTTAGATCATAATATGATTTCTTAAAATAATAATCCTATTATATCTAAAATAGCACACCACCAATTATGGACATCCAAATCTAATCCAATCAAACTCTAATCAAACCAAATCAAATATTTAATCAAATTTGGATTCCACAAGTATGTTGTTACCAAATCTACACTGGACTTCAACAATCTTCCCCTCTAGTCTAATTAGAGGGTATTGACCCCATGGATCCTCAACTGGACTCTATGCATGTCGTCCCACGACAGAATTTCTGCTCCCCCATGCTACTGATCTCCGAATCTTCGAGTTGCTTTGCATCTTCCTTTGTCTCCAGTTTCTCGACCGACACGTCGACGCTAGCTGTCATGCGTAGCACCTCTTGCACCACTAGAATCTTGCCAATATCAATGACATGACCAAGACCGAAGTCCCTAACGATCAGCCTCACCGTAAGTCTTGGCTGCCAGTCCCCGACTTCCGTCTTCCACCGAAAAGTGTTAACGTTCCGACGAGCTTCTTCACCCTTAGCTGGCCCAACCAGGAGAACGGTGTGGTTCTCACAAGATTCAAACTCCTGAACCTACCCACATTCGTTTCCAAACTTGAAGCTTCCCCATACACATGTGTCCTCGAGCAAAACATCACGCAATGTGCATGCCGTCGATGACCCATAGCTCCCCCTGAACTGTATGAATGATGATGCTCCCGCCTCAGATTGAGTTTGTTGCAAACCTTGATCTCCTCCCTGGCTTCAAACTGTTGAAACCAATACCGCTCCGTGAAGATTTGACAAACCACATGTCGCCAAAACTGGATCCGTAGAGCAACTTCCACCTGGAGACCGACCAACTGTCATGGTACCGATAGACTGACCCTTAATCTTTGACTCATCACCATCCGTCGCTTTGTCTCGACGAATCGAATCCTTAGTAACCCTCAAAGCATCTAGAAGCCCCTCCTCAGCAAGTTCTCGACGATCCACCTCCTGTCAAACATCCCTCGAACCTCCATTCGGTGTCCGTGGCCTGCCTGTACAGCTCAGCGGCTTGAGCCTGTACATGCCACAACACAAATATCTCTGAGCCAGCTGTTGGAAACCTTTCGCAAGCATCCAATCTTTGCTCTCAAACAGACTACGACAGCCATCATTTGCCAGACTCCCTACCAAAACCAAGTTGTAGCACAAATTCGGTACATGTCGCATACCCCTGAGGACGAGCTTCTCACCAAACTCCATCGTAAAGTGCACATCACCGATGCCTACAACTGCAGCCATCCCCTTGTCGCCCATCTTCACACGTCCAAACCTGCCACCGTAGTATGACGTGAAGATCCTCCTATGTGGAGTGGCGTGATACGATGCCCCCGTGTCATGACCCAGTCGCCATCATGACACATGCCACAAGGTTCCTTTGCGTCGGTCGTTGCGATGATAATATCTTTCATTGCTGTCAGATCCTCCTGAGCATCCTTACCTTTGGCCTTCTAAGCTTTTAGCTTCATGCAGTTCCTCTTGATATGACCCATTTCACCATAGTTATAGCAGCCCTCCTTGCGGTCCACAATCGCAAGATCCCGAGAACTCTTCCATGTCCTCGCCTGTGACTTGGGTCTTCCCTTCCCATAGGAAGTCACCAGAGCGGACTCCTGCGACGATTCCACTTGCTTGCGCCAGACCTCTTCATTCAATAAGTAACTTTTGACTGCCTCCATCGTCACAACTCCATCAGGCATGGAGTTGCTCACCGACACCACCAACGTCTCCCAGCTTTCCGACAGAGAATTCAAGAGCAGTAGGGCTTGAAGCTCATCATCAATCACCATCTTCATCGCAGACAGCTGATTGATATACCCTAAACCTCGTTCAGATGTTGTGCCACTGGGGCACCCTTCGTGTACTTCGAGTTGACGAGTTGGCGAATAAGAAACGCTTTGTTACCAGTCGTCTTCCTTTCGTACAACGAATGCAGCTTCTTCCATAATGCTTTTGTCGAACTCTCCATGGACACGTGATGAAACACCGAATCATCCAACCATTGGTGGATGAATCCAACGGCCTTCCGATCCAGTCGTTTCCAGTCTTCAATATCTTTGTCTGTTGGCTTTGTGCTGTCACCCTACAACGGACCATGCAAGTCCTTGTACCAGAATAGATCCTCCATCCTTGGCTTATAAATCGCCTAATTTTCCCCTGTGAGGGTGATCATACGAGTGTTTGTCTACACCATAGACAAGGTTGCCAGAACCTCTAAAGCTCTATTACCAATTGTTGGGTGCGTACGGAAGCGTTTACTAACCCACCTGATCAAAACCAACCTCCGTCTAATGGACACCAAGCACAAGATAAAGACAAGTATATGGCAGTGACGTACGTCACCTGGACAAATCCCAACCTTTAATAACTCAGATGAAATTACAAGATTGACAGAACTCACGTTGAACCATTTGCCCTAATAGGTTCAACCCCTTCACCAGTCTCAAGAAGAAAGACAAAAGATTATAATTGAGATCACTCACCAACCTGTAGCAATCTTCCTAACCGAAGTTGACGGCTCCTCGATTAGATCTTCTTCTTCCTTCTGTCTTGGATGACAAAGTCCTAAGAGCAAAGTACGGACTTTCTCTTAGATTTCATTGTGGACAAGCACCCCGAATCTCCACATTTGTGTTTTATGCTTATTCTTTGTGCCTCCACTCTCACCCCATATATATAGGATGAGAAAAATCCCATTTTAGGTCATAATATGATTCTTAAATAGGAAACTCTCAAATAAGATTCCTATTACACCTAAAATAGCCCATCAATTATCCTATTTTAGATCATAATAGGGTTTCCTAAAATAAGAATCCTATTATATCTAAAATTGCACAACACCAATTGTGGATATCCAAATCTAATCAAATCAAACCAAATCAAATATTTAATTAGATTTGGATTCCATAAGTATGTTGTTACCAAATCCAGATTGGACTCCGACTGTTTGGACCACAGTCCTGACCCGCGGGCCACGTGTCGCACGCTCATTGGAGGCGGGGAGGGTGACAGGTCCGTGCGCGGTCACCCCCTGTGGGCCAAAACGAGTTTCGGTGTTTTAATTATAAATCCATTTTTAATTACAATATTTGTTTTATTACTTACTTTTAATTTTATTAGGATGAAAAATTAAGAACCAAAAAAAATTGAAAATTATTTTTTCGTTTTTAAAAAGGAACAAAGAAACATCAACAATTGGAACATCAACCATTTTCTTTGTTCTCATGATTTTTTTTTCATTTCTCATCTTATATATATGAAGATGATGTTTTGACTTTCCTAGTTACCTTAAGCAACATGTACTTATGAAATTCATCCTATGTCATTTTGATAACTACTTTTTGAATGTTATTTGATTCATACATTTAGATTATGATGACAATTCTAAAAAAATAAGGATTGAATGTTTAGTTGAACTTATTACTAAGTAAATAATTTTTTGTATTAAAAAAATTCAGGACGTTTAAGTTCAGAGCAGGATAAACTAAAATTGTGGTTCCACACTTGATTAGCTCTGTAACGTAAAGTACCTTTTTGATATTCATGATGAGTCATGTATCAATATGGGAAGATTGAAATCAATATTGGAATATTGAGATATTTCACAGAAAATTAAAGCGAAAACATTACGATGAAGATGTGCTTACTATCCAGAAATTGTATGAAAACTAATTTGTCTAAAGAGAAATGTAAGTTTTTAGCACGAATAATGCAGCCAGCTATGGATCATGTATCAACTTTTTGACCCGTACTTTTTCAGCTTAAATAAATATGGAACTGACTTTGTCATTAACTTATTATATATTGATTTTGCCATTTACATTTTGTAGTATTGGCTCAAGAGGTCAACTTAAGAAACTAAACTTTTCAGATAAAACACTTATTCTTAGTCCCGGGGCGTAATTTTTCAATGGAAAACTGATATTAGTGCATCACTTCGAGGAAGGTGCACAACAGAGATCCCGGAGGATCCTAATAGATGAAATCAAATGTGACACTTCGAAGAAGGCACAAAAGAATTCGTAACAGCAACAACGAAATCCACATAGAAACTTTTCGATTAGATCATAAATTAACTCGTTCAGAATGAGTTCTAAGTGGAGAGTAGATGGACGAAAGAAGAAATGAACAGAATTTAAAAGAAGTCTTGCTGGGGTAACGGATCACCGGAGCTCAAATTTTGATTCGCCACTACACGAACAGCTTCCAGGAACCAGCAAGTTCAGAGATGAACTTTTGGAACACTCTGCTCTTCTGACTCCTCGGCGTGACGACTCCTCGGGTGGCGTTCTTCCTCTCTTCTATGCTCTCGTAAATTTCGTAAGGAAATTTGTGTTGTAATCAATTGAACTGAATGAGAGAGAAGAGAGCAACTATATAGACGCACGTAGTAACCGTCTAGTATGCAAAACGTTCGGGACGAAGAAAAAACTGCCCCCGAACGTTTCTTAACCGCTCAAATCGTGCACAGACACGATTGAGCCAATTGGCGCACAACGCACGCCAATTGTGCATAGCGCGCACAAACTGCGCACACCGCATGCACTTGCGTGCCGCTACGCCAATTGCGCACACGCGTACTGCGCGCCAACTGGCAATGCCAACGGGCGCACCAACGAGCAGCGCTACCTGGCCTCGCTAATTGGTCACACCATCTGACTGTACGATCGGGCCACCCGAATGGGCGCACGATCGGTTGCGCAGAGGCTCGTACAACGAGCGCAACTTAAGCGCACTATGGGCCTAGCGATGATGATGACGTGCTAAGTGCAAAGTGCGCCAACAAAATGCTACATTACGCCTGATAAGCCCATGAGCCCGAGTCCGAGTCTGCGCGCCAACTGGCAGCACCAACGGGCGCACGATCGGGCCACACGATCGGGCCAAGCAAACAGGCGCACGATCGGCTGCGTAGAAGCTCGCACAATGAGCGCACTATGCGCCTAGCGACAATGCTGACGTGCTAAGTACAAAGTGCACCAACAAAATGCCATATTATGCCCCATGAGCCTGTCACGACCCGCACCCTAGAGTAAGGGCACGAGAAGTGGGTACGTCCAGCCTATGCCGCAGTGTCGGCGGTAGAACGCTGTCCTAGGTTACTATCTAATCAACAACTCACGCAATTATATAATGTACTTGTCAAATCTCAACTCCGAACGGAGGACAAGTATAGATATAATGAATCTCAATCACAGTCTAAGAACGATAAGATATCACAGAAATTTATAACTAAAGACTAAACAACACCATTTAAAAAAACTACTAAAATAATATCTCAAACAAACTCAAATACAAACTTGTATCTCAAGTTATTACAATTCAAATTCTAAAACATGAAAACTAAACCAAGTCTACTAGCTAGTCTCCCGATCACTCCTGAGTGTCGGGGCCATAGGTAGCTAAGCCATCTCCTGCTCCAAGGCAAGTGGGGCAAATGTCCTCAGGGCAATCATCTGTAATATTTTCAACAGGTCCAATCAGGACATGAACGAGTACATTTCATCAAAAAATTCCAAGTAAATGACAGAGAACTATAAAACAGTTATAGACGGTTGTATTGATGAATATGGCAGTTTATGTTCAGATGATGGTAAGAAAGACAGATAAAGTGCAAGGAAAGTAAATAACTAAACAAGAGAAGAATCATAGCAAAGAAGACTGTAAAATAAGATCTAGCTGAACTAGAGTAACATAATGAGTTCAGATGTACAATCTAAGTCGAGTGTAATCCCAAAGTGGGTCTAATACAAGATGAGTCGAATGTAATTCTAATTATTATTCTAATAAGGTGAATCGAATAAGGTGATACGAATAGTGATTCACATGATGTTCTAATAATGATTCGAATAAATTCTCCAAGTGTGTTTTAAAATACTTAGATAGACATGTAAACGGCTAAGGGTAAATCTGGCACATCACTCACTGATCAGATGAGGGATGGCTATCGTTCGAATATATTCACAGGGGGTGGTTCGAATAGTGGGAATGTTCACATGTCTAATCAAGTATTTCCCCGCCCAGTCTAATACAAATGAATCCATAATCCAACACATAAGACGAATACAAGTCCAACCAACATATGAAGATACGAATAGGGTGATTCGAATAGTGATTCGTATGGTGATTCGTATGGTGATTCGTATGGTGATTCGAATAATAGAGGTAAGACGAGTAAGTATGTGTGTCGCATACATGGATTCAGAAATAATAATACGTGTTTGTAACAGAGAATCACATACAGCTAACTAGAACTGAAGTACAGTAATTGACAAGTAAATGAAAGAACTATCAGAGAATGTACTCGCCTGATACTCTGAAAAGAGTAATAAAATATCAGATGTCTGCACCGGAGTCACAAAGTCCTAAATAGAGCAGTATGGGTTATAATGTGTTTAAAACAAGGTAAATAAAATCTACGATGCAATCTACATGATTTCTGGGTCAATCTAGGTCAAAGTCAACTCTAAGTCAAACCTGGTCAACTGTCTAGGTCAAACTAGGTCCAGGTCAAACTTGGTCAACTCTGGGTCAACCCAAGTCAACACTCCAGTCAAACTAGGTCAATTGGTCACATCTAGACTCAATGTTGACTTTTGGTCAACTCCAGTCAACCAAGAAGTCAAACCTAGGTCTAGCAAGTCTAACTAGGCTTAACTAGTCTAACCTAGCTAGTACACCATACACTAGTCTATAGGACTCTACACATGTGTATATTTCATATACACAAGACCACACAAGGCTACCCTAGACTATGTACCTAGGTTATAGGCCATAGGCCATATCATATATAGACCAATACACTATATATCTATATACACAATAATATGTATACCAATAGTATTATCTATTTCACATTGTATATTCTCATTACATATTTATATATATCACCCTCACCTTTATATACATATGTAACATACATACACATAGAGAGATATGGAATCAAGGTAATGTGTGTGTGTGTGTGTATATGGGAAAAATCAGTGAAGACATTCTCAAATTACCAATGTTGAACCCCAAGTTTAACATTCACATTTCTTTACTTATGTTAACAGTTAAGGATATGAAATTGTGTGTTAATAGGTGAAGTGTTTTAATGTTCAGGTGGGGTACATGTGTGTGTGTTAGACATGATATGTGACCTGTGTATGTGTGTTAAAGATGCAATGTGTGTGTAGGAGAGTGTCAATAGAAAAATGAGTGTGTGAGTGAGTGGCCTGTGCTCAGTGTTCAGGAAAGTGAGTGTTAGAGAGGACTGCAACCTATGTGGGTGAGGGAAAAACAGTGTGTTCAGTTGGCATCTGTGTGAAGGAATGTGTGTAAATAGAGAAGGGCTGTTCTCAGTTTTCAGGAAAATAGTTTTAAACAATGTGTGTGTGTGTAAAGTGGCTGTGTGCAAATTGACAGGAAGGGTGTGATACTCTCAGGATTTAACAGTGAACTCGAATGTATCCTAGGTTTTGTACACAACCTGTCAATAGGAATCTCAGGATTTTAGTTTAACATGAATTCAAAAACCAAATCAGTGACATAACATCCAATTTCAGGTTTTAGGCAGTGTGTTCACACAAGAAGAAAGCCATTCAGCAATCAATATGAGATCATGTGAAGTTGGGGAACTACTAGATGGTTATGCACTAACAGAAGTAAGAAGCATGGTTATGTTCCAGTTCACATCATCAAATTCAGTCCACTACAAGGATTAGAAGATGACAGTTTGACATCCAAGCAATTAAAACATTAAATCTAAACTAAATTCGAATACCCATTTTCCCCACACAACATAACTCCCATTTACTAAAACCCACAAACTAATCTCAAAACAAATCCTAACCAATCATTTAAGTAATACAAGTATTCATGTAGATGGATTAACAGGGTAATTAAACACTACAACTCAGCTTTTAAAAGGAGATTAAAGGTTCAGGATTTAAATTCCTAAAACATGAATCAATTGACAGTGCCAAAAGCAGTATACCATCTCAAACCTATTTCGAAAAAACCCAATTCCCTTGATAACATCAACACAACATGATTCTCAGGAATTGCAGCTAGTGTAATAGGATTTAGGCAATCAAATCAGTTTTTTTTTTAGAAGGGAAGGTAAGTTCAGAATCTGAATTTCAAGTCTGTGCATTCAGTCACATATCATTCCACCTTCAACAAGTAATTCAAAATCTCATTCAAAGAGCAAAACCCAATGAATACTAACCAGCAAGCTTACCTACATATAAACATATCCTTAATTTCAAAAATAAAACAATACTCATTCCCAGGTAATAGGTTTATGCATTAACTAACAGTTTACAAAATAAACCCAACTAAACAAGACACTGATACATAACCTACTCATTCGGAAACCTAAATTTAACCATTCAAATTTTACAAATAGGCATATAGATGTGTTCTTCTTATGACATGTGTCTAGGGAATGCCATTCGTGTCCACAAACGGGACACGAATGTGTCCAAATAATTTAAATACCCAAAACACTGAACTGTTACAGCAGTGTCGTGCGGCCATGTCGATGCTTCGTGGACACGACACAGCTCACATGGAGCCACGTGTTCGTGTCCACATGTAGCCCAAGTATAGGGCTACACGTTCGACACCCTGACACGTCACCACGACGTGTCCAGGGGCGACACGAAGCCCGTATCAGTGAGTAAAAACCGTGCGTGCACAGTGTGTGCGTGACCCGTGCGAGATCGAGAACTCCCTCGATACTCGATCTCATCTCGTGAAACTTTGTGGGTGGTATGTCAGTGATTGCCCCTCGGTGCTGACCAAATTTGGTCGAGTCTCGTATCGTGTCCAGTGAGAACTGGACACGAGGTAGCAGGGCAGTGCACAGTGCTGTGTACAGCGTGTTCGTGTCCAATTTGGATACGGACACGACACGGTCTCGTGCTCAGTGATGGTGTTCTGTGATCTACATCTATAGGGCTAGAAATTTGTGTAATTAGTTTTCGAAATTATTAACATTTAAATGGTAGAGGCAATTCATCAAACACCTATTTTAAAACCTAGATACGTGTCCGATACGGACACCAAACCCAATCCAATTTCTACCAAACTCAGCCTATAGGTCCCTGGTACCTAGATGCATGCATCCATGAAGAGAAATCACAAATTTAACTATGTATGAGGGCATTTACCTATTGAGTGAAAACTCAATGAAAACCTAGAATAGGGGGGGTGTCCTCTTCACTTGGGGGTGCCAAATGCTTGTGCAACCTTGCTAGCTAGCTCCCCTTAGCATCCTCAACAGTAGGGGATTCCAATGCAAGAAATTTGGCTCAATTTGGAGTTGATTTGGATATTTGGGGAGAAGTTTAGGGAAGAACACAAAGGAGGCAAATAAAATGAATTAAAAATGGTGCAAATGATTAATGTGTTGCATTTATAGGGGGAAAAATTGTGTGATGGCTGTTGAAAACATTAGGGTTAGGGTTTAGGATGAGTGGCTAAGGTTCCTCCAACAAATTCTAAGGCTTCCTATTGGTTAAGGCTTCTTTTCACAAATATCTCAAAAGTAAATATCTTTCCTAATAATATCTAGATATTACACTAATGTGATTACTTAATTAAAATCCTCTAACTTAGCTTCTAGGGTCATGGTTAACATCTAGATTAGGCTAACTTCTAGGTCAAGTCTCAACAATGTAACTAACACATATTTAATTAATATAATTCACAATTTCACCAAAGTGTCAAAATGACCAAAATACCCCTAGGCTTAAATGTAGAAATTTGAAATCCTAAACACATGATTAGGTCTCCTTGGTCATGATTAGTCTTCTAGGTCATGCATGACTAAGGTTACACTAGCAAAACACCAATTCCACATTTCACTCAATTAAATAGTTTTAAAATAACTAAAAATCACCAAAAATCATATCATGACTTAAATATCATTATTAAATGATTTAAAATACAAAAGTTCAAAATTACCCTCATTTAGAAAAACTGGGTGTTACAAGTCTACCCCTCTTAGAAGAATTTCGTCCTCGAAATTAAGATGATCGTACTCCTGCTAGGTCAAACCCCCAAATCAAATAAGGTCAAGATAATATACAAAACTCTGTCCTACTGGTCGTGATTCCACAGTCTCGAACAGGGTAACTACTCTATCTAGCATATCGCAATCATATCCTGGCAGGTACTAATGGAAATCACACATGAAAGTGGGGAGGAAGAACAAGAAAGTCAAACCTGCTAACCCGTCAC
Organism: Iris pallida; assembly: GCA_029216955.1. Lineage (NCBI taxonomy): Eukaryota > Viridiplantae > Streptophyta > Magnoliopsida > Asparagales > Iridaceae > Iris > Iris pallida. The sequence goes on along the minus strand of JANAVB010004599.1, from coordinate 22,812,749 downwards.
CTGCAACATCAGTCTCCTCGACTGTCATAGCAAAAGCACCACCCCTCTGGTGTTGAGCTACATGTGGCCTAGCTCTCTCTCTCTGACCCGGTGCTCCATCAAATACGGGTGCAGTAGGGCAATCCCTGACCTGATGAGCAGCGGATCCACAGAACAGACAAACCTTCCGCCTCCTATAACAAGTCTCCCAAACGTGCCCTGCCCTCTTGCAGTAAGCACAAGGCTGCACGTTGCGGTCCTGCCCTCTTGGCTGATGCTGTGCCTGCTGTACTCTTGCCGGTGCCTGCATCTGCTGAATCTGTACGTGAGGCCTCTTGGCCTGACCCCCGCTGCTGCTACCTCCCTGGGAGTCTCGCCCCCTCTTGAGCCTAAGCTCAAGATCATCCTCTGCAGCTAGTGCGTCCACCAGGATCTCCTCAAATGTAGTGCCGCGGGCGTTCTTGGTGTAGGACTTGACCTCCTTTACCAAGCCCTTCCGGAACCTCCGGGCCTTCGTCGTCTCCGACAAGTCTTCCATAAATCTGCTCAGGCGGCAGAACTCTCCTGCGTACTCCTCCACGAACTGGGTCCCCTGAACTAGGGCCTCGAACTGGGTCTCGAGAGCTCCCAATGCTGCGTCTGGAAAGAACTTCTCCTTGAACAGCTTCTTGAATGCTGCCCAAGTCTGTCCTGCTGTGCCAACCCTCGGGTCGGTCTGGTACCATGTACGGGCCAGATCCTGCATCATACTGGCCGCTGCCTCTATCTGGAGCCTCGTCGGGATCTCAGCCAGCCTGAAGATCTCCTCCATATGCTCGATCCACTCATCGGCATACAGGATCCCCTCTGTCCCTCTGAAGTCTCTCGGGTGCATCTTCTGGAAGTCCTGGATGCCCTTCTCCCGTGGCTGGTACGGCTGTGGGACTGCCGCTGGCTGAGCTACGACTCTCTCCACTGCCGTCACTGCCATCTCAATGCCTCTGCTGAGCTCTGCCGTGTTCCTCTGCTGCTGGGTCTGCTGACCCTCCATGTACTGCCTGAAGAAAGCCAACAGCTGAACGGCGTCAATTGTCCCTGCAGGTGGCTGCTGATGCTGCTGCTGAAACGTCTCAGGAATGACTGGAGTCGTCCTCTGAACAAGTGGAGGCATACCCCCAATGGCTACAGCAGCTCCTGTCTGATCATGAACAGAAGGTGCTACAGGCTCAACAGCCTGCTGCAATGGACGAGAGGTGGCAGACCCCTCTCCAGCGGCTACTGTACCAGAGCGATGTGATCGTGTCTCCACCATCCTGAAGACAGATCGAAAAGGAAGTCAATACTGAGCAGGAATCGATAAATCAAAGGAGGACAGTTTATTGTAAGGAAGACAAGTCAGTAAGATATGTAGATGGCATGAATTGAAGCAGAATTTTTTTTCCTAACTGTGATTGAGTACCACTCCGTTAAAGCCTATCTCTCAATCCTATCGCAGGCTGTAGTGATACTCTAGTTCGAATATCACTACATAAACTCGACCTGCATGGGCCACCACTAAAAACGTGTCACGACCCGCACCCTAGAGTAAGGGCACGAGAAGTGGGTACGTCCAGCCTACGCCGCAGTGTCGGCGGTAGAACGCTGTCCTAGGTTACTATCTAATCAACAACTCACGCAATTATATAATGTACTTGTCAAATCTCAACTCCGAACGGAGGACAAGTATAGATATAATGAATCTCAATCACAGTCTAAGAACGATAAGATATCACAGAAATTTATAACTAAAGACTAAACAACACCATTTAAAAAAACTACTAAAATAATATCTCAAACAAACTCAAATACAAACTTGTATCTCAAGTTATTACAATTCAAATTCTAAAACATGAAAACTAAACCAAGTCTACTAGCTAGTCTCCCGATCACTCCTGAGTGTCGGGGCCATAGGTAGCTAAGCCATCTCCTGCTCCAAGGCAAGTGGGGCAAATGTCCTCAGGGCAATCATCTGTAATATTTTCAACAGGTCCAATCAGGACATGAACGAGTACATTTCATCAAAAAATTCCAAGTAAATGACAGAGAACTATAAAGCAGTTATAGACGGTTGTATTGATGAATATGGCAGTTTATGTTCAGATGATGGTAAGAAAGACAGATAAAGTGCAAGGAAAGTAAATAACTAAACAAGAGAAGAATCATAGCAAAGAAGACTGTAAAATAAGATCTAGCTGAACTAGAGTAACATAATGAGTTCAGATGTACAATCTAAGTCGAGTGTAATCCCAAAGTGGGTCTAATACAAGATGAGTCGAATGTAATTCTAATTATTATTCTAATAAGGTGAATCGAATAAGGTGATACGAATAGTGATTCACATGATGTTCTAATAATGATTCGAATAAATTCTCCAAGTGTGTTTTAAAATACTTAGATAGACATGTAAACGGCTAAGGGTAAATCTGGCACATCACTCACTGATCAGATGAGGGATGGCTATCGTTCGAATATATTCACAGGGGGTGGTTCGAATAGTGGGAATGTTCACATGTCTAATCAAGTATTTCCCCGCCCAGTCTAATACAAATGAATCCATAATCCAACACATAAGACAAATACAAGTCCAACCAACATATGAAGATACGAATAGGGTGATTCGAATAGTGATTCGTATGGTGATTCGTATGGTGATTCGTATGGTGATTCGAATAATAGAGGTAAGACGAGTAAGTATGTGTGTCGCATACATGGATTCAAAAATAATAATACGTGTTTGTAACAGAGAATCACATACAGCTAACTAGAACTGAAGTACAGTAATTGACAAGTAAATGAAAGAACTATCAGAGAATGTACTCGCCTGATACTCTAAAAAGAGTAATAAAATATCAGATGTCTGCACCGGAGTCACAAAGTCCTAAATAGAGCAGTATGGGTTATAATGTGTTTAAAACAAGGTAAATAAAATCTACGATGCAATCTACATGATTTCTGGGTCAATCTAGGTCAAAGTCAACTCTAAGTCAAACCTGGTCAACTGTCTAGGTCAAACTAGGTCCAGGTCAAACTTGGTCAACTCTGGGTCAACCCAAGTCAACACTCCAGTCAAACTAGGTCAATTGGTCACATCTAGACTCAATGTTGACTTTTGGTCAACTCCAGTCAACCAAGAAGTCAAACCTAGGTCTAGCAAGTCTAACTAGGCTTAACTAGTCTAACCTAGCTAGTACACCATACACTAGTCTATAGGACTCTACACATGTGTATATTTCATATACACAAGACCACACAAGGCTACCCTAGACTATGTACCTAGGTTATAGGCCATAGGCCATATCATATATAGACCAATACACTATATATCTATATACACAATAATATGTATACCAATAGTATTATCTATTTCACATTGTATATTCTCATTACATATTTATATATATCACCCTCACCTTTATATACATATGTAACATACATACACATAGAGAGATATGGAATCAAGGTAATGTGTGTGTGTGTGTATATGGGAAAAATCAGTGAAGACATTCTCAAATTACCAATGTTGAACCCCAAGTTTAACATTCACATTTCTTTACTTATGTTAACAGTTAAGGATATGAAATTGTGTGTTAATAGGTGAAGTGTTTTAATGTTCAGGTGGGGTACATGTGTGTGTGTTAGACATGATATGTGACCTGTGTATGTGTGTTAAAGATGCAATGTGTGTGTAGGAGAGTGTCAATAGAAAAATGAGTGTGTGAGTGAGTGGCCTGTGCTCAGTGTTCAGGAAAGTGAGTGTTAGAGAGGACTGCAACCTATGTGGGTGAGGGAAAAATAGTGTGTTCAGTTGGCATCTGTGTGAAGGAATGTGTGTAAATAGAGAAGGGCTGTTCTCAGTTTTCAGGAAAATAGTTTTAAACAATGTGTGTGTGTGTAAAGTGGATGTGTGCAAATTGACAGGAAGGGTGTGATACTCTCAGGATTTAACAGTGAACTCAAATGTATCCTAGGTTTTGTACACAACCTGTCAATAGGAATCTCAGGATTTTAGTTTAACATGAATTCAAAAACCAAATCAGTGACATAACATCCAATTTCAGGTTTTAGGCAGTGTGTTCACACAAGAAGAAAGCCATTCAGCAATCAATATGAGATCATGTGAAGTTGGGGAACTACTAGATGGTTATGCACTAACAGAAGTAAGAAGCATGGTTATGTTCCAGTTCACATCATCAAATTCAGTCCACTACAAGGATTAGAAGATGACAGTTTGACATCCAAGCAATTAAAACATTAAATCTAAACTAAATTCGAATACCCATTTTCCCCACACAACATAACTCCTATTTACTAAAACCCACAAACTAATCTCAAAACAAATCCTAACCAATCATTTAAGTAATACAAGTATTCATGTAGATGGATTAACAGGGTAATTAAACACTACAACTCAGCTTTTAAAAGGAGATTAAAGGTTCAGGATTTAAATTCCTAAAACATGAATCAATTAACAGTGCCAAAAGCAGTATACCATCTCAAACCTATTTCGAAAAAACCCAATTCCCTTGATAACATCAACACAACATGATTCTCAGGAATTGCAGCTAGTGTAATAGGATTTAGGCAATCAAATCAGTTTTTTTTTTTAGAAGGGAAGGTAAGTTCAGAATCTGAATTTCAAGTCTGTGCATTCAGTCACATATCATTCCACCTTCAACAAGTAATTCAAAATCTCATTCAAAGAGCAAAACCCAATGAATACTAACCAGCAAGCTTACCTACATATAAACATATCCTTAATTTCAAAAATAAAACAATACTCATTCCCAGGTAATAGGTTTATGCATTAACTAACAGTTTACAAAATAAACCCAACTAAACAAGACACTGATACATAACCTACTCATTCGAAAACCTAAATTTAACCATTCAAATTTTACAAATAGGCATATAGATGTGTTCTTCTTATGACATGTGTCTAGGGAATGCCATTCGTGTCCACAAACGGGACACGAATGTGTCCAAATAATTTAAATACCCAAAATACTGAACTGTTACAGCAGTGTCGTGCGGCCATGTCGATGCTTCGTGGACACGACACAGCTCACATGGAGCCACGTGTTCGTGTCCACATGTAGCCCAAGTATAGGGCTACACGTTCGACACCCTGACACGTCACCACGACGTGTCCAGGGGCGACACGAAGCCCGTATCAGTGAGTAAAAACCGTACGTGCACAGTGTGTGCGTGACCCGTGCGAGATCGAGAACTCCCTCGATACTCGATCTCATCTCGTGAAACTTTGTGGGTGGTATGTCAGTGATTGCCCCTCGGTGCTGACCAAATTTGGTCGAGTCTCGTATCGTGTCCAGTGAGAACTGGACACGAGGTAGCAGGGCAGTGCACAGTGCTGTGTACAGCGTGTTCGTGTCCAATTTGGACACGAACACGACACGGTCTCGTGCTCAGTGATGGTGTTCTGTGATCTACATCTATAGGGCTAGAAATTTGTGTAATTAGTTTTCGAAATTATTAACATTTAAATGGTAGAGGCAATTCATCAAACACCTATTTTAAAACCTAGATACGTGTCCGATACGGACACCAAACCCAATCCAATTTCTACCAAACTCAGCCTATAGGTCCCTGGTACCTAGATGCATGCATCCATGAAGAGAAATCACAAATTTAACTATGTATGAGGGCATTTACCTATTGAGTGAAAACTCAATGAAAACCTAGAATAGGGGGGGTGTCCTCTTCACTTGGGGGTGCCAAATGCTTGTGCAACCTTGCTAGCTAGCTCCCCTTAGCATCCTCAACGGTAGGGGATTCCAATGCAAGAAATTTGGCTCAATTTGGAGTTGATTTGGATATTTGGGGAGAAGTTTAGGGAAGAACACAAAGGAGGCAAATAAAATGAATTAAAAATGGTGCAAATGATTAATGTGTTGCATTTATAGGGGGAAAAATTGTGTGATGGCTGTTGAAAACATTAGGGTTAGGGTTTAGGATGAGTGGCTAAGGTTCCTCCAACAAATTCTAAGGCTTCCTATTGGTTAAGGCTTCTTTTCACAAATATCTCAAAAGTAAATATCTTTCCTAATAATATCTAGATATTACACTAATGTGATTACTTAATTAAAATCCTCTAACTTAGCTTCTAGGGTCATGGTTAACATCTAGATTAGGCTAACTTCTAGGTCAAGTCTCAACAATGTAACTAACACATATTTAATTAATATAATTCACAATTTCACCAAAGTGTCAAAATGACCAAAATACCCCTAGGCTTAAATGTAGAAATTTGAAATCCTAAACACATGATTAGGTCTCCTTGGTCATGATTAGTCTTCTAGGTCATGCATGACTAAGGTTACACTAGCAAAACACCAATTCCACATTTCACTCAATTAAATAGTTTTAAAATAACTAAAAATCACCAAAAATCATATCATGACTTAAATATCATTATTAAATGATTTAAAATACAAAAGTTCAAAATTACCCTCATTTAGAAAAACTGGGTGTTACAAGTCTACCCCTCTTAGAAGAATTTCGTCCTCGAAATTAAGATGATCGTACTCCTGCTAGGTCAAACCCCCAAATCAAATAAGGTCAAGATAATATACAAAACTCTGTCCTACTGGTCGTGATTCCACAGTCTCGAACAGGGTAACTACTCTATCTAGCATATCGCAATCATATCCTGGCAGGTACTAATGGAAATCACACATGAAAGTGGGGAGGAAGAACAAGAAAGTCAAACCTGCTAACCCGTCACCTGCAACATCAGTCTCCTCGACTGTCATAGCAAAAGCACCACCCCTCTGGTGTTGAGCTACATGTGGCCTAGCTCTCTCTCTCTGACCCGGTGCTCCATCAAATACGGGTGCAGTAGGGCAATCCCTGACCTGATGAGCAGCGGATCCACAGAACAGACAAACCTTCCGCCTCCTATAACAAGTCTCCCAAACGTGCCCTGCCCTCTTGCAGTAAGCACAAGGCTGCACGTTGCGGTCCTGCCCTCTTGGCTGATGCTGTGCCTGCTGTACTCTTGCCGGTGCCTGCATCTGCTGAATCTGTACGTGAGGCCTCTTGGCCTGACCCCCGCTGCTGCTACCTCCCTGGGAGTCTCGCCCCCTCTTGAGCCTAAGCTCAAGATCATCCTCTGCAGCTAGTGCGTCCACCAGGATCTCCTCAAATGTAGTGCTGCGGGCGTTCTTGGTGTAGGACTTGACCTCCTTTACCAAGCCCTTCCGGAACCTCCGGGCCTTCGTCGTCTCCGACAAGTCTTCCATAAATCTGCTCAGGCGGCAGAACTCTCCTGCGTACTCCTCCACGAACTGGGTCCCCTGAACTAGGGCCTCGAACTGGGTCTCGAGAGCTCCCAATGCTGCGTCTGGAAAGAACTTCTCCTTGAACAGCTTCTTGAATGCTGCCCAAGTCTGTCCTGCTGTGCCAACCCTCGGGTCGGTCTGGTACCATGTACGGGCCAGATCCTGCATCATACTGGCCGCTGCCTCTATCTGGAGCCTCGTCGGGATCTCAGCCAGCCTGAAGATCTCCTCCATATGCTCGATCCACTCATCGGCATACAGGATCCCCTCTGTCCCTCTGAAGTCTCTCGGGTGCATCTTCTGGAAGTCCTGGATGCCCTTCTCCCGTGGCTGGTACGGCTGTGGGACTGCCGCTGGCTGAGCTACGACTCTCTCCACTGCCGTCACTTGCCATCTCAATGCCTCTGCTGAGCTCTGCCGTGTTCCTCTGCTGCTGGGTCTGCTGACCCTCCATGTACTGCCTGAAGAAAGCCAACAGCTGAACGGCGTCAATTGTCCCTGCAGGTGGCTGCTGATGCTGCTGCTGAAACGTCTCAGGAATGACTGGAGTCGTCCTCTGAACAAGTGGAGGCATACCCCCAATGGCTACAGCAGCTCCTGTCTGATCATGAACAGAAGGTGCTACAGGCTCAACAGCCTGCTGCAATGGACGAGAGGTGGCAGACCCCTCTCCAGCGGCTACTGTACCAGAGCGATGTGATCGTGTCTCCACCATCCTGAAGACAGATCGAAAAGGAAGTCAATACTGAGCAGGAATCGATAAATCAAAGGAGGACAGTTTATTGTAAGGAAGACAAGTCAGTAAGATATGTAGATGGCATGAATTGAAGCAGAATTTTTTTTCCTAACTGTGATTGAGTACCACTCCGTTAAAGCCTATCTCTCAATCCTATCGCAGGCTGTAGTGATACTCTAGTTCGAATATCACTACATAAACTCGACCTGCATGGGCCACCACTAAAAACGTGTCACGACCCGCACCCTAGAGTAAGGGCACGAGAAGTGGGTACGTCCAGCCTACGCCGCAGTGTCGGCGGTAGAACGCTGTCCTAGGTTACTATCTAATCAACACTCACGCAATTATATAATGTACTTGTCAAATCTCAACTCCGAACGGAGGACAAGTATAGATATAATGAATCTCAATCACAGTCTAAGAACGATAAGATATCACAGAAATTTATAACTAAAGACTAAACAACACCATTTAAAAAAACTACTAAAATAATATCTCAAACAAACTCAAATACAAACTTGTATCTCAAGTTATTACAATTCAAATTCTAAAACATGAAAACTAAACCAAGTCTACTAGCTAGTCTCCCGATCACTCCTGAGTGTCGGGGCCATAGGTAGCTAAGCCATCTCCTGCTCCAAGGCAAGTGGGGCAAATGTCCTCAGGGCAATCATCTGTAATATTTTCAACAGGTCCAATCAGGACATGAACGAGTACATTTCATCAAAAAATTCCAAGTAAATGACAGAGAACTATAAAGCAGTTATAGACGGTTGTATTGATGAATATGGCAGTTTATGTTCAGATGATGGTAAGAAAGACAGATAAAGTGCAAGGAAAGTAAATAACTAAACAAGAGAAGAATCATAGCAAAGAAGACTGTAAAATAAGATCTAGCTGAACTAGAGTAACATAATGAGTTCAGATGTACAATCTAAGTCGAGTGTAATCCCAAAGTGGGTCTAATACAAGATGAGTCGAATGTAATTCTAATTATTATTCTAATAAGGTGAATCGAATAAGGTGATACGAATAGTGATTCACATGATGTTCTAATAATGATTCGAATAAATTCTCCAAGTGTGTTTTAAAATACTTAGATAGACATGTAAACGGCTAAGGGTAAATCTGGCACATCACTCACTGATCAGATGAGGGATGGCTATCGTTCGAATATATTCACAGGGGGTGGTTCGAATAGTGGGAATGTTCACATGTCTAATCAAGTATTTCCCCGCCCAGTCTAATACAAATGAATCCATAATCCAACACATAAGACAAATACAAGTCCAACCAACATATGAAGATACGAATAGGGTGATTCGAATAGTGATTCGTATGGTGATTCGTATGGTGATTCGTATGGTGATTCGAATAATAGAGGTAAGACGAGTAAGTATGTGTGTCGCATACATGGATTCAAAAATAATAATACGTGTTTGTAACAGAGAATCACATACAGCTAACTAGAACTGAAGTACAGTAATTGACAAGTAAATGAAAGAACTATCAGAGAATGTACTCGCCTGATACTCTAAAAAGAGTAATAAATATCAGATGTCTGCACCGGAGTCACAAAGTCCTAAATAGAGCAGTATGGGTTATAATGTGTTTAAAACAAGGTAAATAAATCTACGATGCAATCTACATGATTTCTGGGTCAATCTAGGTCAAAGTCAACTCTAAGTCAAACCTGGTCAACTGTCTAGGTCAAACTAGGTCCAGGTCAAACTTGGTCAACTCTGGGTCAACCCAAGTCAACACTCCAGTCAAACTAGGTCAATTGGTCACATCTAGACTCAATGTTGACTTTTGGTCAACTCCAGTCAACCAAGAAGTCAAACCTAGGTCTAGCAAGTCTAACTAGGCTTAACTAGTCTAACCTAGCTAGTACACCATACACTAGTCTATAGGACTCTACACATGTGTATATTTCATATACACAAGACCACACAAGGCTACCCTAGACTATGTACCTAGGTTATAGGCCATAGGCCATATCATATATAGACCAATACACTATATATCTATATACACAATAATATGTATACCAATAGTATTATCTATTTCACATTGTATATTCTCATTACATATTTATATATATCACCCTCACCTTTATATACATATGTAACATACATACACATAGAGAGATATGGAATCAAGGTAATGTGTGTGTGTGTGTATATGGGAAAAATCAGTGAAGACATTCTCAAATTACCAATGTTGAACCCCAAGTTTAACATTCACATTTCTTTACTTATGTTAACAGTTAAGGATATGAAATTGTGTGTTAATAGGTGAAGTGTTTTAATGTTCAGGTGGGGTACATGTGTGTGTGTTAGACATGATATGTGACCTGTGTATGTGTGTTAAAGATGCAATGTGTGTGTAGGAGAGTGTCAATAGAAAAATGAGTGTGTGAGTGAGTGGCCTGTGCTCAGTGTTCAGGAAAGTGAGTGTTAGAGAGGACTGCAACCTATGTGGGTGAGGGAAAAACAGTGTGTTCAGTTGGCATCTGTGTGAAGGAATGTGTGTAAATAGAGAAGGGCTGTTCTCAGTTTTCAGGAAAATAGTTTTAAACAATGTGTGTGTGTGTAAAGTGGATGTGTGCAAATTGACAGGAAGGGTGTGATACTCTCAGGATTTAACAGTGAACTCAAATGTATCCTAGGTTTTGTACACAACCTGTCAATAGGAATCTCAGGATTTTAGTTTAACATGAATTCAAAAACCAAATCAGTGACATAACATCCAATTTCAGGTTTTAGGCAGTGTGTTCACACAAGAAGAAAGCCATTCAGCAATCAATATGAGATCATGTGAAGTTGGGGAACTACTAGATGGTTATGCACTAACAGAAGTAAGAAGCATGGTTATGTTCCAGTTCACATCATCAAATTCAGTCCACTACAAGGATTAGAAGATGACAGTTTGACATCCAAGCAATTAAAACATTAAATCTAAACTAAATTCGAATACCCATTTTCCCCACACAACATAACTCCCATTTACTAAAACCCACAAACTAATCTCAAAACAATCCTAACCAATCATTTAAGTAATACAAGTATTCATGTAGATGGATTAACAGGGTAATTAAACACTACAACTCAGCTTTTAAAAGGAGATTAAAGGTTCAGGATTTAAATTCCTAAAACATGAATCAATTAACAGTGCCAAAAGCAGTATACCATCTCAAACCTATTTCGAAAAAACCCAATTCCCTTGATAACATCAACACAACATGATTCTCAGGAATTGCAGCTAGTGTAATAGGATTTAGGCAATCAAATCAGTTTTTTTTTTAGAAGGGAAGGTAAGTTCAGAATCTGAATTTCAAGTCTGTGCATTCAGTCACATATCATTCCACCTTCAACAAGTAATTCAAAATCTCATTCAAAGAGCAAAACCCAATGAATACTAACCAGCAAGCTTACCTACATATAAACATATCCTTAATTTCAAAAATAAAACAATACTCATTCCCAGGTAATAGGTTTATGCATTAACTAACAGTTTACAAAATAAACCCAACTAAACAAGACACTGATACATAACCTACTCATTCGGAAACCTAAATTTAACCATTCAAATTTTACAAATAGGCATATAGATGTGTTCTTCTTATGACATGTGTCTAGGGAATGCCATTCGTGTCCACAAACGGGACACGAATGTGTCCAAATAATTTAAATACCCAAAACACTGAACTGTTACAGCAGTGTCGTGCGGCCATGTCGATGCTTCGTGGACACGACACAGCTCACATGGAGCCACGTGTTCGTGTCCACATGTAGCCCAAGTATAGGGCTACACGTTCGACACCCTGACACGTCACCACGACGTGTCCAGGGGCGACACGAAGCCCGTATCAGTGAGTAAAAACCGTACGTGCACAGTGTGTGCGTGACCCGTGCGAGATCGAGAACTCCCTCGATACTCGATCTCATCTCGTGAAACTTTGTGGGTGGTATGTCAGTGATTGCCCCTCGGTGCTGACCAAATTTGGTCGAGTCTCGTATCGTGTCCAGTGAGAACTGGACACGAGGTAGCAGGGCAGTGCACAGTGCTGTGTACAGCGTGTTCGTGTCCAATTTGGACACGAACACGACACGGTCTCGTGCTCAGTGATGGTGTTCTGTGATCTACATCTATAGGGCTAGAAATTTGTGTAATTAGTTTTCGAAATTATTAACATTTAAATGGTAGAGGCAATTCATCAAACACCTATTTTAAAACCTAGATACGTGTCCGATACGGACACCAAACCCAATCCAATTTCTACCAAACTCAGCCTATAGGTCCCTGGTACCTAGATGCATGCATCCATGAAGAGAAATCACAAATTTAACTATGTATGAGGGCATTTACCTATTGAGTGAAAACTCAATGAAAACCTAGAATAGGGGGGGTGTCCTCTTCACTTGGGGGTGCCAAATGCTTGTGCAACCTTGCTAGCTAGCTCCCCTTAGCATCCTCAACGGTAGGGGATTCCAATGCAAGAAATTTGGCTCAATTTGGAGTTGATTTGGATATTTGGGGAGAAGTTTAGGGAAGAACACAAAGGAGGCAAATAAAATGAATTAAAAATGGTGCAAATGATTAATGTGTTGCATTTATAGGGGGAAAAATTGTGTGATGGCTGTTGAAAACATTAGGGTTAGGGTTTAGGATGAGTGGCTAAGGTTCCTCCAACAAATTCTAAGGCTTCCTATTGGTTAAGGCTTCTTTTCACAAATATCTCAAAAGTAAATATCTTTCCTAATAATATCTAGATATTACACTAATGTGATTACTTAATTAAAATCCTCTAACTTAGCTTCTAGGGTCATGGTTAACATCTAGATTAGGCTAACTTCTAGGTCAAGTCTCAACAATGTAACTAACACATATTTAATTAATATAATTCACAATTTCACCAAAGTGTCAAAATGACCAAAATACCCCTAGGCTTAAATGTAGAAATTTGAAATCCTAAACACATGATTAGGTCTCCTTGGTCATGATTAGTCTTCTAGGTCATGCATGACTAAGGTTACACTAGCAAAACACCAATTCCACATTTCACTCAATTAATAGTTTTAAAATAACTAAAAATCACCAAAAATCATATCATGACTTAAATATCATTATTAAATGATTTAAAATACAAAAGTTCAAAATTACCCTCATTTAGAAAAACTGGGTGTTACAAGTCTACCCCTCTTAGAAGAATTTCGTCCTCGAAATTAAGATGATCGTACTCCTGCTAGGTCAAACCCCCAAATCAAATAAGGTCAAGATAATATACAAAACTCTGTCCTACTGGTCGTGATTCCACAGTCTCGAACAGGGTAACTACTCTATCTAGCATATCGCAATCATATCCTGGCAGGTACTAATGGAAATCACACATGAAAGTGGGGAGGAAGAACAAGAAAGTCAAACCTGCTAACCCGTCACCTGCAACATCAGTCTCCTCGACTGTCATAGCAAAAGCACCACCCCTCTGGTGTTGAGCTACATGTGGCCTAGCTCTCTCTCTCTGACCCGGTGCTCCATCAAATACGGGTGCAGTAGGGCAATCCCTGACCTGATGAGCAGCGGATCCACAGAACAGACAAACCTTCCGCCTCCTATAACAAGTCTCCCAAACGTGCCCTGCCCTCTTGCAGTAAGCACAAGGCTGCACGTTGCGGTCCTGCCCTCTTGGCTGATGCTGTGCCTGCTGTACTCTTGCCGGTGCCTGCATCTGCTGAATCTGTACGTGAGGCCTCTTGGCCTGACCCCCGCTGCTGCTACCTCCCTGGGAGTCTCGCCCCCTCTTGAGCCTAAGCTCAAGATCATCCTCTGCAGCTAGTGCGTCCACCAGGATCTCCTCAAATGTAGTGCCGCGGGCGTTCTTGGTGTAGGACTTGACCTCCTTTACCAAGCCCTTCCGGAACCTCCGGGCCTTCGTCGTCTCCGACAAGTCTTCCATAAATCTGCTCAGGCGGCAGAACTCTCCTGCGTACTCCTCCACGAACTGGGTCCCCTGAACTAGGGCCTCGAACTGGGGTCTCGAGAGCTCCCAATGCTGCGTCTGGAAAGAACTTCTCCTTGAACAGCTTCTTGAATGCTGCCCAAGTCTGTCCTGCTGTGCCAACCCTCGGGTCGGTCTGGTACCATGTACGGGCCAGATCCTGCATCATACTGGCCGCTGCCTCTATCTGGAGCCTCGTCGGGATCTCAGCCAGCCTGAAGATCTCCTCCATATGCTCGATCCACTCATCGGCATACAGGATCCCCTCTGTCCCTCTGAAGTCTCTCGGGTGCATCTTCTGGAAGTCCTGGATGCCCTTCTCCCGTGGCTGGTACGGCTGTGGGACTGCCGCTGGCTGAGCTACGACTCTCTCCACTGCCGTCACTTGCCATCTCAATGCCTCTGCTGAGCTCTGCCGTGTTCCTCTGCTGCTGGGTCTGCTGACCCTCCATGTACTGCCTGAAGAAAGCCAACAGCTGAACGGCGTCAATTGTCCCTGCAGGTGGCTGCTGATGCTGGCTGCTGAAACGTCTCAGGAATGACTGGAGTCGTCCTCTGAACAAGTGGAGGCATACCCCCAATGGCTACAGCAGCTCCTGTCTGATCATGAACAGAAGGTGCTACAGGCTCAACAGCCTGCTGCAATGGACGAGAGGTGGCAGACCCCTCTCCAGCGGCTACTGTACCAGAGCGATGTGATCGTGTCTCCACCATCCTGAAGACAGATCGAAAAGGAAGTCAATACTGAGCAGGAATCGATAAATCAAAGGAGGACAGTTTATTGTAAGGAAGACAAGTCAGTAAGATATGTAGATGGCATGAATTGAAGCAGAATTTTTTTTCCTAACTGTGATTGAGTACCACTCCGTTAAAGCCTATCTCTCAATCCTATCGCAGGCTGTAGTGATACTCTAGTTCGAATATCACTACATAAACTCGACCTGCATGGGCCACCACTAAAAACGTGTCACGACCCGCACCCTAGAGTAAGGGCACGAGAAGTGGGTACGTCCAGCCTACGCCGCAGTGTCGGCGGTAGAACGCTGTCCTAGGTTACTATCTAATCAACACTCACGCAATTATATAATGTACTTGTCAAATCTCAACTCCGAACGGAGGACAAGTATAGATATAATGAATCTCAATCACAGTCTAAGAACGATAAGATATCACAGAAATTTATAACTAAAGACTAAACAACACCATTTAAAAAAACTACTAAAATAATCTCAAACAAACTCAAATACAAACTTGTATCTCAAGTTATTACAATTCAAATTCTAAAACATGAAAACTAAACCAAGTCTACTAGCTAGTCTCCCGATCACTCCTGAGTGTCGGGGCCATAGGTAGCTAAGCCATCTCCTGCTCCAAGGCAAGTGGGGCAAATGTCCTCAGGGCAATCATCTGTAATATTTTCAACAGGTCCAATCAGGACATGAACGAGTACATTTCATCAAAAATTCCAAGTAAATGACAGAGAACTATAAAGCAGTTATAGACGGTTGTATTGATGAATATGGCAGTTTATGTTCAGATGATGGTAAGAAAGACAGATAAAGTGCAAGGAAAGTAAATAACTAACAAGAGAAGAATCATAGCAAAGAAGACTGTAAAATAAGATCTAGCTGAACTAGAGTAACATAATGAGTTCAGATGTACAATCTAAGTCGAGTGTAATCCCAAAGTGGGTCTAATACAAGATGAGTCGAATGTAATTCTAATTATTATTCTAATAAGGTGAATCGAATAAGGTGATACGAATAGTGATTCACATGATGTTCTAATAATGATTCGAATAAATTCTCCAAGTGTGTTTTAAAATACTTAGATAGACATGTAAACGGCTAAGGGTAAATCTGGCACATCACTCACTGATCAGATGAGGGATGGCTATCGTTCGAATATATTCACAGGGGGTGGTTCGAATAGTGGGAATGTTCACATGTCTAATCAAGTATTTCCCCGCCCAGTCTAATACAAATGAATCCATAATCCAACAACATAAGACGAATACAAGTCCAACCAACATATGAAGATACGAATAGGGTGATTCGAATAGTGATTCGTATGGTGATTCGTATGGTGATTCGTATGGTGATTCGAATAATAGAGGTAAGACGAGTAAGTATGTGTGTCGCATACATGGATTCAAAAATAATAATACGTGTTTGTAACAGAGAATCACATACAGCTAACTAGAACTGAAGTACAGTAATTGACAAGTAAATGAAAGAACTATCAGAGAATGTACTCGCCTGATACTCTAAAAAGAGTAATAAAATATCAGATGTCTGCACCGGAGTCACAAAGTCCTAAATAGAGCAGTATGGGTTATAATGTGTTTAAAACAAGGTAAATAAAATCTACGATGCAATCTACATGATTTCTGGGTCAATCTAGGTCAAAGTCAACTCTAAGTCAAACCTGGTCAACTGTCTAGGTCAAACTAGGTCCAGGTCAAACTTGGTCAACTCTGGGTCAACCCAAGTCAACACTCCAGTCAAACTAGGTCAATTGGTCACATCTAGACTCAATGTTGACTTTTGGTCAACTCCAGTCAACCAAGAAGTCAACCTAGGTCTAGCAAGTCTAACTAGGCTTAACTAGTCTAACCTAGCTAGTACACCATACACTAGTCTATAGGACTCTACACATGTGTATATTTCATATACACAAGACCACACAAGGCTACCCTAGACTATGTACCTAGGTTATAGGCCATAGGCCATATCATATATAGACCAATACACTATATATCTATATACACAATAATATGTATACCAATAGTATTATCTATTTCACATTGTATATTCTCATTACATATTTATATATCACCCTCACCTTTATATACATATGTAACATACATACACATAGAGAGATATGGAATCAAGGTAATGTGTGTGTGTGTGTATATGGGAAAAATCAGTGAAGACATTCTCAAATTACCAATGTTGAACCCCAAGTTTAACATTCACATTTCTTTACTTATGTTAACAGTTAAGGATATGAAATTGTGTGTTAATAGGTGAAGTGTTTTAATGTTCAGGTGGGGTACATGTGTGTGTGTTAGACATGATATGTGACCTGTGTATGTGTGTTAAAGATGCAATGTGTGTGTAGGAAGTGTCAATAGAAAAATGAGTGTGTGAGTGAGTGGCCTGTGCTCAGTGTTCAGGAAAGTGAGTGTTAGAGAGGACTGCAACCTATGTGGGTGAGGGAAAAACAGTGTGTTCAGTTGGCATCTGTGTGAAGGAATGTGTGTAAATAGAGAAGGGCTGTTCTCAGTTTTCAGGAAAATAGTTTTAAACAATGTGTGTGTGTAAAGTGGATGTGTGCAAATTGACAGGAAGGGTGTGATACTCTCAGGATTTAACAGTGAACTCAAATGTATCCTAGGTTTTGTACACAACCTGTCAATAGGAATCTCAGGATTTTTTTAACATGAATTCAAAAACCAAATCAGTGACATAACATCCAATTTCAGGTTTTAGGCAGTGTGTTCACACAAAGAAAGCCATTCAGCAATCAATATGAGATCATGTGAAGTTGGGGAACTACTAGATGGTTATGCACTAACAGAAGTAAGAAGCATGGTTATGTTCCAGTTCACATCATCAAATTCAGTCCACTACAAGGATTAGAAGATGACAGTTTGACATCCAAGCAATTAAAACATTAAATCTAAACTAAATTCGAATACCCATTTTCCCCACAACATAACTCCCATTTACTAAAACCCACAAACTAATCTCAAAACAAATCCTAACCAATCATTTAAGTAATACAAGTATTCATGTAGATGGATTAACAGTGTAATTAAACACTACAACTCAGCTTTTAAAGGAGATTAAAGGTTCAGGATTTAAATTCCTAAAACATGAATCAATTGACAGTGCCAAAAGCAGTATACCATCTCAAACCTATTTCGAAAAAACCCAATTCCCTTGATAACATCAACACAACATGATTCTCAGGAATTGCAGCTAGTGTAATAGGATTTAGGCAATCAAATCAGTTTTTTTTTTAGAAGGGAAGGTAAGTTCAGAATCTGAATTTCAAGTCTGTGCATTCAGTCACATATCATTCCACCTTCAACAAGTAATTCAAAATCTCATTCAAAGAGCAAAACCCAATGAATACTAACCAGCAAGCTTACCTACATATAAACATATCCTTAATTTCAAAAATAAACAATACTCATTCCCAGGTAATAGGTTTATGCATTAACTAACAGTTTACAAAATAAACCCAACTAAACAAGACACTGATACATAACCTACTCATTCGGAAACCTAAATTTAACCATTCAAATTTTACAAATAGGCATATAGATGTGTTCTTCTTATGACATGTGTCTAGGGAATGCCATTCGTGTCCACAAACGGGACACGAATGTGTCCAAATAATTTAAATACCCAAAACACTGAACTGTTACAGCAGTGTCGTGCGGCCATGTCGATGCTTCGTGGACACGACACAGCTCACATGGAGCCACGTGTTCGTGTCCACATGTAGCCCAAGTATAGGGCTACACGTTCGACACCCTGACACGTCACCACGACGTGTCCAGGGGCAACACGAAGCCCGTATCAGTGAGTAAAAACCGTGCGTGCACAGTGTGTGCGTGACCCGTACGAGATCGAGAACTCCCTCGATACTCGATCTCATCTCGTGAAACTTTGTGGGTGGTATGTCAGTGATTGCCCCTCGGTGCTGACCAAATTTGGTCGAGTCTCGTATCGTGTCCAGTGAGAACTGGACACGAGGTAGCAGGGCAGTGCACAGTACTGTGTACAGCGTGTTCGTGTCCAATTTGGATACGGACACGACACGGTCTCGTGCTCAGTGATGGTGTTCTGTGATCTACATCTATAGGGCTAGAAATTTGTGTAATTAGTTTTCGAAATTATTAACATTTAAATGGTAGAGGCAATTCATCAAACACCTATTTTAAAACCTAGATACGTGTCCAATACGGACACCAAACCCAATCCAATTTCTACCAAACTCAGCCTATAGGTCCCTGGTACCTAGATGCATGCATCCATGAAGAGAAATCACAAATTTAACTATGTATGAGGGCATTTACCTATTGAGTGAAAACTCAATGAAAACCTAGAATAGGGGGGGTGTCCTCTTCACTTGGGGGTGCCAAATGCTTGTGCAACCTTGCTAGCTAGCTCCCCTTAGCATCCTCAATAGTAGGGGATTCCAATGCAAGAAATTTGGCTCAATTTGGAGTTGATTTGGATATTTGGGGAGAAGTTTAGGAAGAACACAAAGGAGGCAAATAAAATGAATTAAAAATGGTGCAAATGATTAATGTGTTGCATTTAGGGGGAAAAATTGTGTGATGGCTGTTGAAAACATTAGGGTTAGGGTTTAGGATGAGTGGCTAAGGTTCCTCCAACAAATTCTAAGGCTTCCTATTGGTTAAGGCTTCTTTTCACAAATATCTCAAAAGTAAATATCTTTCCTAATAATATCTAGATATTACACTAATGTGATTACTTAATTAAAATCCTCTAACTTAGCTTCTAGGGTCATGGTTAACATCTAGATTAGGCTAACTTCTAGGTCAAGTCTCAACAATGTAACTAACACATATTTAATTAATATAATTCACAATTTCACCAAAGTGTCAAAATGACCAAAACCCCTAGGCTTAAATGTAGAAATTTGAAATCCTAAACACATGATTAGGTCTCCTTGGTCATGATTAGTCTTCTAGGTCATGCATGACTAAGGTTACACTAGCAAAACACCAATTCTACATTTCACTCAATTAAATAGTTTTAAAATAACTAAAAATCATCAAAAATCATATCATGACTTAAATATCATTATTAAATGATTTAAAATACAAAAGTTCAAAATTACTCTCATTTAGAAAAACTGGGTGTTACAGAGCCCGAGCCTGAGTCCGAGTCCGAGTCGCTAAGTCCCTACGGGGCTTAGCTCCAGAGGAAATTAATTCCAAGACCAAAAAGCATTAATGCTTTAACATGGAGTCTTATCCTTACCTCCTACTAAAATTATCCACATGGTTTCCTTCTTAGGGTCACCATCCCATGTGCATATCTCAACAACCCACCAAGTATATATTGAGATACACTTCATGGTGCTTTTCCAATGTGGAACTAAATACTAGGCATATATGGGGTTGAGTGTTCGCCACAGTAACTATCCATCATGCATTAGGATAGATGTTACTGACGATTTGAATCTTCCCGCATGGGTTAAACAACATACTATAATACAAAAATGGACTAAGCCTTGAATTCTACACCATTGCTGTAATCCTTCCCACTCATATAATGTAGTCACATGTGCTTCAGGCTGCACATTAAAGGTCCTTTGCCAGTCTGGTTTCAGTGTATTATTTTGGACGTCTACAAGTTTACCTTCAAGAGACGGCCTGCAATCTCTGTCCATACACTATATGTGAGTTCTTTATTAAAGAGACATGACATGAAGCCTTGTGCTTCCCTTGGGGTGTTACGTCGCTATGACATGGCTTAAAGCCGAGGCATTACCCTTAACCGGAAACCTCATCGTAGTGTCATACTACTATAGCATGAGGTCATAAGCCTCTTTGTAGTACCATACTACCCAGCATGAAGCCTTATGCTTCCTTGCGGTGTTATGCCGCAACGATATGGCTTACGAGGCCGAGGCTTTACCCCTATCTGGGTACCTCATCGTGGTGTCATGCCACTGTAACGTAAGGACACCATTCCCTTTATAGTGTTGTCTACAACTCTTTAATTTTATCTTACAGCATTAGGCTACTTGCCTATTTACGGTGCTACGTTGCTGTGACTTGGCTCGCAAAGCCGAGGCATTACCCCTACGTGGGAACCTCATGGTGGAGTCACCCCACTGTAGCATAGAGTTACATTCTTTTGTGTTGTGCAACCGTGCTTCCTGTAAAGCACATCAGGCACTCACTCTGCCTGAGAACTCATTAAGGCATTTATGCCATCCTCATCACATGATCTATTTTCTGCAGAAAACATATAGTAGACAACGGTGGTTGTAGGTCTGTATCTTTTCCATGCCATAGAGGACAAGTACTCACTGTTCCCGATATTTTTCCAGTTAATGGTCCTCCCTTGAACCGAAAGTTAGATACCTAGTAAATTTTTCTTTGAATTAATAGCATAAAACTTGTAGGATTACAATAACACAATATCAGAATGCCTTCAAGCCCATTTTACAAGCTATGTTATCGACCAGCTGGCGCTTGAGGTCCTTTGTGAACGGATCCGCCAGGCTCTCCTGACTCCGAATATCAATCACTGCAATGACACCTCTCTTGATGAGATCGTGCACTACCTGTGCTTTAACAGCACAATTTTCTTTTTTTCGTTGAAGAGGTCATTTGATGCCACCGTCGCAGTCGCGTGGTTGTCATAGTATATCGAAATTGCCGGTATCTGTGCCCCAACTACTGAAAGATCATACATGAGCTCCCGAAGCCATTCTGCTTCTTTCGCTGCAGTATCCATGCAAAGAACTCACATTCTATGGAAGAACAAGAGAGCATAGTCTGCTTCTTTGACTTCTACGATATAGCAGCTCCACCCATTATGAAAATGAATCCAACTGTGGATCTCTCGCTCTCCAACTTTGAGCACCATTTGACATCATTGAAGCCTTCTACTACCAGCGGATTTCTGCTGTAGTACAGTGCATAAGTCTGAGTCTTCTTGAGATATCTAATTACTCGTTTCACAGATTTCTAATGCTCAATGCCCAGTTTCTTGTGAAACGACTCAGCATCATACGACAAAAGCTATGTCAGGCCTTGTGGCAGTAGTAATACATCAAACTTCCGATGACGCTTACATACTCCAGCTGCCTGACGCTTTCCCTCGAATTAGGCTTTAGCTTTAGATCACACCTGTAAGGTGTATCGATCACTGAAATATCCTGATACCCGTAGCATATGATCATCTTCTCAATATAATGAGATTATGACAGCGCCAGTCCAGTTTTCATCCGAATAATCTTGATCCCCAAGATCACATCAGCTTCCCCTAAGTCATTCGTACTAAACTTAGTCGAGATGAACTTCTTTGTCTCCGTGATATAGCCTATATCCGTACCTAGGATAAGCATGTCGTCCACATACAGACAAACGATTACACCTCTTCCATCAGCGAACTTTGTATAAACATACTTGTCCGCTTGCTGAACCCTGTAGCCATTTGATCTTATGACCGTGTCAAACTTCTCATGCCACATTTTAGGAGTCCGTTTAAGACTGTACAAGGATTTCACCAACTTGCAGACTTTGTCTTCAAGACCCTTGACAACAAATCCCTCTGGCTGTTACATGTAAATCTCTTCGGTCAGCTCGCTATTTAATAAAGCTATTTTTACATCCATCTGATGTATCACCAATATATATATTGCCGCGAGAGCAATTAACATTCTGATGGTAGTCATCTGAGCTACTGGAGCATACGTATTAAAGTAGTCGATCCCCTACTTCTAAGAAAGCCCTTGGCTACCAGCCTAGCCTTGATCTTGTCAATAGTTCCATCTGCTTTCATCTTCTTTTTGAAGATCCATTTGCATCCGATGGATTTTGTTCCTTCAGGAAGATCAACCAACAGCTAAGTGTTATTAGAGATGATTGAATCAATTTTATTGTCTATCGCCTCTTTCCAGAAAACAACGTCTATGGTCTTCATCGTCATCATAGGTAAGCGGATCTGCTT
The DNA here is from genome assembly GCA_029216955.1 of Iris pallida. NCBI lineage: Eukaryota > Viridiplantae > Streptophyta > Magnoliopsida > Asparagales > Iridaceae > Iris > Iris pallida. The sequence continues at coordinate 22,789,985 of JANAVB010004599.1, read as the reverse complement.
CCACATGATAGGTGACAAAGTCATTTCTGAAGTCCTTCGGCCTCCTCACTCGCTTAGTTGACGGCTTAGCAAGTTCTGGTTCAACAGTTGTTTCGACAACAACTTCTTCTTGTACTACATTCTCATTGGAAACTTCAGTTTTCTGTGCACCCTCATTGTTCTCTGGAATATGCGCAAGAATAATGTTCTTGTGCCTTGTAAATTTATCTTCAAAATACTCTACATCGCGAGATTCAATGATACGATTTGATTCAATATCAAGAAATCTTCGAGCATCGCTCTTCTCGACATAACCCAAGAAGATCGTCTTCATAGTCCTTGTCCCGAGTTCATGAGGAGTAACGTCCGAAGTTGCATACAACACTCTATTCAGAATAAAAGTGGCCGTCAATACAGCTTTTTCCAGTAACATTTTGGAAGACCCGCAATCAATATCATTGAATTTATCATTTCTGTCAACGTTCTGTTCTTCCTTTTCGCTATTTCGTTAGATTGAAGAGAGTACGGAGCAGTATTTTCATTAATAATTCCATGTTCTTTGCAAAACGATGCAAATTCATGAGACCGTTACTCTTCGCATCGATCACTTCTTATTATCTTGAGTTGTTGTCCAGTTTGCCGTTCAGCCTCTGCCCTGAACTCTTTGAACTTCTCGAACGTTTCGTCTTTGGCCTTGAGCAAGTAGACGAACATGTATTTTGAGAAGTCATCAATGAATGTTATAAATACTTCATCCCGACTTTTGTAGAGAATTGTTTGAAGTTACAGATATCGGAGTATACCAACTCCAGAATATCTGTGCTTCGATTAACCCGAGGAAAGGGTTTCCTTGTGATCTTCGTCTGAGCACATACTTCACATTTCTCTACCTTACCTCCATATTTGGAGATAAGTCCTAGACTATATATTATATTTATTCTTTTACAATAGACATGTCCTAGTCTATTATGCCATAACTTAAGAGTATAATCAGAATGAGTGACTGCATTAATAACATTAGACTGATTTACAAGCTGAATTTTAAACATTCCTTTGGTATAAGACGCTTTTCCAAAGTATGTTCCTTTTATGGACATTACCATCTGGCCAGTATTAATGTCCATCCTTAGGCCTGTGTACAGAGTATGCCTCTAGAGATCAGGTTCCTTGCGATAGCAGGTACATGATTCACACATTGAAGCGTCAGAAACTTCCCTGAAGTCAGCTTCAACACCACCGTCCCGATCCCTTGCACTTCAGCTTATGCCTGGTTTGCCACCTAACAACTTCAGAAGTTGGTGTGTATGTGGTGAACCATTCCTTGCTTGAGCAGACATGACATGTGGCACCAGTGTCTACCCACTAGTCAGAGTCAGCCTTCACTGTAGTGACCTGAGCAATCTTGGCAATAATGTCAATGATCATTGAAACCTTACTAGGCTCACATTGTTCTGATTCCTTAGGCTTAGATTCTTATTCACTCTTGAAGTGACCCTTCTTGCCATACTTGAAGCAAGCCAAATGAGACTTTGGCTTCTATTGCTTGAAAGAAGTTCCCTTTACTTTTAGATTATTGGGGTCCTTCTTCTCTGCTGTAGAAAGTCGCATGCTTTTCCTTAGATTCCTTGGTGTGGGCTAAATTGGCATTAGCCATCTGTTTGGACAGAGCGTCCACCTTCATTTGAGCCCTCATATGGTCCTCAACATAGATTTCTTGCAGGAGATCTTCCAGACTAATCTCCAGTTTCTTTCTATGCATATTTGCATAGAATTTGCTCCAACCCGCGGGGAGCTTGGTGACGATCCCTCCAACAACAAACTTGTTGATGTGGGGCATCCCCTCATCTTTCAACTTCTGATGCAGCTTCAAGAATTCCTTCACCTTAGGCAACATAGTCTTTTCGTCTTCAAAGAGCCATTTATGATATTTTTTAACAATAAATATATTACTCATGTTCTTATCATCTTCGTACAGTTTTTCAGAGACTCCCATATCTCTCTGGCAATTGTCTTTTTAATATAATTTCGCCAGAGAGTCCTCTATAGCATTAAGAATTAGAAGCCTACAAAGGTTATTTTTCCTTCTCCATTTGGTTTTACTTTTAGTAGCAGTAGTAATTATGGCTGCAGATCCAGTTTCTGGAACACTTGGTTCTTCCTCAGTTAGCACGTGGTCAACTTCTGCAAGTTGAATATTAAGGCTATCCTTCCTCTTCCAGACTTGGTCGTGCTTTCCATCAAATTTTACTAACTTGTTAAAGTTAGGATCGATGAGTGAAGCACGAAAGTTTTCCATCTTGTGAAATCAAGCTTTGAGATTGTTAGTCCCGGGCCATAACTTTTCGATACAAAACTGATATTGGTGCAACACTTCAAGGAAGGTGCAAAATAGAGATCCCGGAGGATTCTGATAGACGAAATCAAATGTGACACTTCGAATCAGGCACAAAAAGAAATCCATTCATAAACTTTCTGATTAGATCAGAAATGAATTCGTTCAAAATGAGTTCTAAGTAGAGTAGATGGACGGAAGAAGAAATGAATAGAATGTAAAAGAAGTCCTGCTGGGGTGACGGATCACCGGAGCTCAAAGCTTGATTCGCCACACACGAACAGCTTCCAGGAACCAGAAAGTTCAGAGATGAACTTTTGGAACACTCTGTTCTTTTGACTCCTCGACGCGACGACTCCTCGGGTGGTGTTGTTCCTCTGTTCTCTGCTCTTGTGAATTTGTAAGGAAATTTGTGTGTAATCAACTGAAATGAATGAGAGAGAAGTGAGCAACTTATAGACGCACGCAGTAACCGCCCAGTATGCAAAACGTTCGGGACTTAGGAAAATCTGCTCCCGAAAGTTCCGTAACCGCTCAAATCGTGCACAGACACGATTGAGCGAATTGGAGCACATCACGCACAATTGTGCATAGCGCGTGCTAACTGCGCACACCGTGCACACTCGCATGCCGCTGTGCCATCTGCGCGCCAACGGGCAGTGTCACGACCCGCACCCGGATATACGGATACGAATACGTGGGCCAAGTATGGACAAAGTCGAAGCCAATTTAATTAATTTATAAATTAAGCAAATTAAATCATGGATGAAATAGGAGCACAAGGGAGATCGAAATTGTGGCTTGCAAGTGGCACCTGTATAGTTTACTCAAAACAGGCCAGGGCCATATATTGGGTCGACTGGATTGGACCGATGTCGGGCCCGGAAATTAAATTGGAAATTAAATCACGAATTACGACAGACGATAAATTGGTCTAAATTGACCCGAACTTGCGCGAAGCAAAAAGAGTACAAGAGAACAAGTTGGAATAGGACATGATATATAAACGTGAAGGTAATCTCGTCTACTACAAACTCCAAGAAGGAAGTTCCCAGAGACTGGCATCCCTGATGCTCTAGAAATCCAAGTCACGGTAAAGAGCATTAAATCAAAATTAATCAAATCGAAATTAATTATATAGAAATGAATTATTGAAAATAATTCATTGGAAAATTCGAAAAATAATTCGGGAAATTCAGGGGGCTTACATCCTACCCACCTTATAGAAATTTCGTCCTCGAAATTAAGGTTGTAGTAGGGGTAAAACAAGATAGAAAGCTTTAGGCAAAAATTAGGCACGATCATAGAATGACAAGTTTGCACGATTAAGATAATCAATTCACAATTATTTTGGCACGATGAAAAATTTTCGCACGATAGAATCAAAATATGAGCAGAATCATATAGGCACGATTACAGATAAGTTAAGTCGTTGGGACACGATTCAGAAATGACTTAGGAGAACGAAAGTTATAGATAAAGTCTACGTACAAGATGACGTGTAGCACTCGGGTTAACGGATAATCAGACTGAAAGTCACACAGGCTTGATCAAGATGAGAGATGATCATGACCAAAACAAGGCTTGGCATGATTGAGCTGGAGTTTCAGACACAACAAAATCGAAGTCAAGGTCTTATAGACCTGATCAAGATTGAAGAGTATGATTAATAAAATCATGGAATACGCTCCAAGTTCGAGCGTGAATAAAATTGGAAATAGTCTAAAAGATCACTTGGCACGATAGAGGTATGACAACAAAATCAAACTTGAGCTTCATCCGGTTACAATCAACAAATATTGATAATAGGATTTCAGCTTACTGAAATTTGATTTAGGATTTGAGATAGGCATGATTAAGCACAGGGAAATTTCAGATACAATCAGAAAATCAAATCAAGGTCGAAAAGAGTATAGGCACGAGTGTTTCAAAATCCAAACATGCTCAAAATCGGAAGTCAATGCACGAAGGTTAATAGCATTGAAATCCAACCACGATAAAGAAATTTGTCTCAACATGATCTAAGTTGATCAACTTCCGAGTCATTCAGAATTTGGGCAAGATGGAGAATAAGTTCAACGAAGGTTGGGCACGAACATCCAAGGATGAAAATCCAAGTCACAAGGGAATTGAAGTCATCTAGAGTCTAGTCAGCAACCAAGACTCTTTGGCACGATAAACAAGACGACCAAAATTGATTGGTCATGGACAGAAGGGAATCAAAATCTTAACAGTATCGAAATTTAATAAACAATTTAGATATGAAAATTTCAAAATTTTCAGAGTTTCCAGTGTAGATGACAGATGTAGATATAAAATAGGTGATTGGTGTAATCAAGACATAGCTAAACAAGGCAAAGGAAATGACGGTAAAGAGAAAATCATCATGCGATGAGAGAGAAAATAATGATAAACAAGAAATAATGGTAGGAATTATCTGCTCAATTGGTAAAAGAAGTGAATCAACTTAAGATATGACCTGATAACAATACACGTCTATCCAAAACCATGTTGCCAGAATTTACGCCACGTCAGTAAACATAGCTGCAATAAACGATAGAGTCCATAACTAAGGTATACATCCTATAATCATGTCATCTAGATTCCTTACCACGCCAACCGGTATGGCTGCAAGAGAATCTAAATTCCATAACTAGGATAGTATATCCAAAATCAGGCTCCATGTCCCTGTCAGGCTAGCTAATATGACTGCGATAAATTCCAACTCCATAAGTAAAGTAGACATTTATCGTTCCCATCGTCTCCATCAATTTGTTATCAGGATATCTTAACTCAATCCAGAGAAACTTATCTTCAACAAAATCAAAATCGAAGTCAACAACGAACATCAAGATTCAAAATTCAACAACGAATCAAAGATAAGTAAATGGAAACTAGCGGAAACAGATCCCGAGGTAGAGTTTAGAAGAAAATTCTCAGGAGATGTCCAAAGGTACTATCTAGGTCAAGATAAAGGAAATCATTGGAATATAATCTAAACAATCTCAACCTGATATGAGACTGGTGAATCATATCTCGTCTCGACCTAGGAGATATATAAGTTCAACTTATACCTTCCCTCTGGGGTCCACAAACTCATTCCAAGAAAGAATAAAGTTGATAACGGACAGATGTTTCAAAAATTAGGACGGACAGAACAAATGGAAAAAGTTTCGAAAAGTTCGAAATAAGATTTCCAGGGGTCATCCCTGGAATCTACCAAGAGTTCCTAATATGTGACTGAGTACCAAATCCTAAAATATGTCATGACTCAATCTTAATCCTAGGACAGGCTCGCAGTAGTACAGAAAAGCTCAAGTACTACCACGACTTCGCATTAATTGCAAAGACTGACCTGCATGGGCCACCACTAAAAACGTGTCACGACCCGCACCCGGATATACGGATACGAATACGTGGGCCAAGTATGGACAAAGTCGAAGCCAAGATTTAATTAATTTATAAATTAAGCAAATTAAATCATAGATGAAATAGGAGCACGGGAGATCGAAATGTGGCTCGCAAGTGGCACCTGTATAGTTTACTCAAAACAGGCCAGGGCCATATATTGGGTCGACTGGATTGGACCGATGTCGGGCCCGGAAATTAAATTGGAAATTAAATCACGAATTACGACAGACGATAAATTGGTCTAAATTGACCCGAACTTGCGCGAAGCAAAAAGAGTACAAGAGAACAAGTTGGAATGGGACATGATATAAATGTGAAGGTAATCTCGTCTACTACAAACTCCAAGAAGGAAGTTCCCAGAGACTGGCATCCCTGATGCTCTAGAAATCCAAGTCACGGTAAAGAGCATTAAATCAAAATTAATCAAATCGAAATTAATTATATAGAAATGAATTATTGAAAATAATTCATTGGAAAATTCGAAAATAATTCGGGAAATTCAGGGGGCTTACAGGCAGCGCCATCAGGCCGTGCCAACTGGCAGTGCCAATGGGTGCGCCATCGAGCAGCGCCACCTGGCCATGCCAATTGGTCGTGCCATCTGGCCATACGATCGGGCCATGCGAAGGGGCGCACGATCTGCTGCGCAGAGGCTCGCGTAATGAGCACAACTTAAGTGTGCTATGCGCCTAGCGACGATGCTGACATATATAGTGAGCTAACAAAATGCCACATTATGCCTCATGAGCCCATGAGCACGAGTCCGAGTTCGAGTCGCTAAGCCTCTACAAGGCTTAGCTCCAAAGGAAATTAATTCCAAGTGCAAAAAACATTAATGCTTTAATATGGAGTCTTATCCTTACCTCCTAATAAAATTACCCACATGGTTCCCTCCTTAGTGTCACCATTCCATGTGCATATCTCAACAACATACCAAGTATATACTGAGATACACGTTATGGTGCTTTTCCAATATGGACTAAATAATAGGCATGTATTGAGAGCAATCTCTCTCTATATGTCAAGGAGAAGCTCCTACACTTATAAAATTTCTCTTGAATATCACTCTCTATATGAAAGGCTTGTTCAACTAAAAGTAAAGGATAAAAAGAGGAATGACATTCAAGCTAAAGGTCCACTGCATGTGAAGGCTCGACATAATGTGTGTGTGACATGAGAGTAGTATTTAGTAACTCTCTGTTGGAGATTGGGTGCAATTTTTAAATTTTGTGGAGAATATCTCGGAGTGTGATGAACATTATTCGTGTGTCGAAACACTTTGGGAGCGCGACGATCGTCATTCGTGTGTCAGAGAAGTTCTGAAGTACGACGAGCTTCATTTGTGTGTTGAAAAAGTTCACGATGTCGCAACAGAGTTCAGAGCACAACACTTTGTCGGTCTGAACTCGGTCCTTTTAGTAGAAATTTTAGGCACTTGCGACCATGCTCGATCTGAATTCAGTCTTATTCTGGAAGAACATTTATCAAGGCAAACTAAATTCGTTTTTGAATTCGATCTTGTTGGGGCTGTGCAAGTTATGGGGTGTTCCATGTACTATTGGATCAAATCAATGGTCCAATTTTTTTGCGGAATTGAGGGGACTATATAGGTATTTTCTAATCCTAATCCATGCAAGTTGATGCTTTGCAATTTTTGGAGAGAGAAAAAGGCTTGAAGACTAATTCAAAGAGAATATCGTTTTGGATAATTATTCTCTCCATCTTTGTTCTTCAGAAGTCTCTAATGGAGATTTATGTTCCAAGTAGTTGTGGTGATCCGTTTTGTATCGATGAGAATCTGTCAGGATATATACTTTTTTATTCCATTGGTGGAGGCTTTTCAGATTGGACTTCGATCTTCCTATGCCTTTTTCGTAAGGGTTTTCCATGTCAAAAATTGTTGTGTCTATGTTGTTTGGCTCTCGTGTGATTTTAGCTATTTTATTTTTGTGTTTTAGTTCGTTCTTCGCGGTCTTCTTGGTTTGGGGAAACGACTTCTGCTTTTCGTTTCCAACAGACTTGTGTTATAGCGTTGAGTTCAGAGGAGGTGCCATTGTTGACAATTAAACCAAGGAGAGAGATATATGTGAAGCCAATGCGCATGCTAAACCTAAATGGTTCCAATTACTACTATTGACGGAGTAAGATGAAGGATTTGTTGTTCATCAAGAATCTGTACCTTCTAGTATTTGCTTCCGAGAAGCTTAATAATAAATCTGAAGAGGACTGGAAGTTCAAGCATATACAAGTATATTGGTACATTAGGCAGTTGGTTGACAAGAACGTGTACAATCACGTCGTCAATATAGAGCATACAAGAACACTTTGAGAGAAGCTAACATCTTTGTACACAAAGAAGACGGGGATAAACAAGTTATTCCTGATCCGACAAATATGAGCCTATTGTACAAAGATGGTACGTCTATTATGGATTACTAGAGTGAGTTGCAGGACATAGTTGACCAGTTATCCTCTATGAGATTAAAGTTTGACGATGGAATTCTGTAGTTGTGGTTGTTATATACTTTGCCGGACTCGTGGGAAGCCATAGGAGTGTCAATAGTCGCCTTTGCTCCATAAGTCGTAGTTAATATGGAGTTCACCAAGAGTGGAATATTAAATGAAGAGATGCACAGAAGATCTCAGGGCACGTCATCAACATCTCACTCAGAGGCTTTCGTTTTTAAGAGTCGTAGAAGGAGTAAAAGTCGAGGTTCAGATGGTTGCAAAGACAAGAGAGGGAAGTCTAAGCAAGGGTCGGTATGAGGACTCCGAGTGCTACCATTATGGCTAGCAGGGCCACATCAAGCAAAGTGGGTTTTCTTGAAAGAGAGAGAAGAAGAGCGACAAGGGAAAGCAGAGTAAGAGCACAACAACAACTTCATCAATACATGGAGGCGATGTAATCATTGTGGATAAATGAGGTAGTCATGAACTTCGTTTGTGATAACAATTCTTGCTTGGTGGACCCAAGGGCTTCGACACGTATCTCACAACAAGCACTGATTGCCACTAGATAACAACAGAATATGGAGTATTGAAGATAGGCAACAGAAATGTGTCAAAAGCTGTTGCTATTAGAGATGCGTATTTGAGAACCAATATAGGTACAAACCTCATAGCTGTTCGTCATGTCCTTTATATCCGGTTCACCTAATGTCGGTTGGAAGATTGGATGAAAATGGATTCTTCAATCTCTTTAGGAACTATCAATGGAAGCATTTCCAAAGGTTAGATGGTGATTGCCAAAGGAAGCAAGAAGTCTCATTTCTAATATATGGAAGGGAATACACAGGAGGCACAGAAGGTGAATGCAGTTAGTGATGTGTCTACCGAGTTATGGGACATGCGACTTAGCCATAGCGACTCCTTGTCACAATTGTGAATAATAAAAAATAATTGATATTTTACTTTATAATGCGATTCGAATCCGTCACGATTCCATCACTAAGTCGTCACTATTAGCGATGAAAATATTCGTCGCTAATCTTCCGTCGCCAAAACCCTTTTTTTGTAGTGGGAGGCATCATTATATCATACTTGGTGTTATCATAAAAAGGCATCATTGAGTCATCATTAGCATTAACATCTTAAACATGTTATAACAATTCTCATATAAAGCATCTCTTAGCATGTATGTCATGATTAAGCAGTTTCATAGCAAGGCAACACTTTAGCATACTGTATTAAACATGTTAAGCATGTTATAGAACTTTATATTGGAAAGGCAACATCAAATATCACAACATCATTTTGTTTAGCATGTTACGCAGACAGGTTGAACCACTATATATATATATATATTATATATATATATATATATATATATATATATATATAATATTGAATATATCACATTTAAGCGATTTCTTACCGACAGACGACAACTCGTACCTGCATCAAATACAGATTAGACAATATACTTATGCCTGCACAAAACATTCATTAGCGTGCATCCTGACTACATGGCCACTGGTGTTGCTAAACCATACAGACTCTTTTCTTTGCCATATAGGACTTCAAGATAATGCGATGACACCATAGTAGGTAGCGAGCCTCTATGCTACCTCTCATTATCCATGCTCCCAAAGCACGCCAATGTTTTCCCCCAGGTCGAATCGGTCCCCTAACGTCCCGGGGTACCATTTTGAGGAAACTTTTTTCAAACCTTGTGCACAAGTTATCCATGACCATGCGAATGCGTATCCGACTCAATTGTGAACATAAATGCATGGTAAAATAATAAAATAAACTAAAGGCAACAGTGCATTATTTCGTCATGTTCAATGACTTATTCATTTCCAACATTACCATCATTTCACTTGGTGATCTCAACGATCCCAAACCTCATCATTTCTCAAAGAACCTGTAGCATTTCATTTATTTCATTGGGAAATTATCATTCATATCATTGCTTATAAGAAACATGCAACATCTCATTTCTTTGCAATAGTTATATAGAGTGTACATGATTCAGAGTCTCATTCAGCACATTGTGTTAATAGTATAGCCAGTTCATTCTCAAGGTATCTTTCACAAAGCATCACATTACTCAAGTGCTTCATTTCTTATAGCAGCATTAAACGTAAGGGGCATTATCAATTCATTGCATGACATCAATTTATATTAGCAGTTCAATGTTCATGTGTTATTCATCAAGCGGTTCAATGTTCATAGCGACACAAAACTCCATTTTATTAGGCATGCATGAGTAGGGAGGAAGGACAATTATACTCACTTGAATAAAAGGGTCTTCTTGTTTCGATTACACATATTCCTACTAAGCTTAGCTCCATCAGCGAGCCATGTTCCAATACCCATTCTGTCTAGCCAGCTAAGAGAGACTGCGTCTGTCTCAATTCTTCTAATTTCCAACATTCTGATCGCATCCAACAAGCCAACCAAATTCTTCGTGCGAAGCGGGGCATTACAAGGGTTTTGTCCCGCCCGGAGCACTTATTACTTTCAATGTGTGCTTTGGTATCGTTCATACGAAGCCAAATTGGTGAAGCACTCTGTCGGAAATATAAGGCTCCTCGATATCATGGCAACTTATCAGACCATAAAATAAAGCTATTGGTTGCAATGGGCAAATACTATATGTAAATCCTGATATAGATGACAAACTATCTGTAACAAAGTAAATTATGCATAACTTAATTTAGTAAATCAGTACCACCAAAAGAATCTAACAAAAATAGAGCTCTCTTCTCACCTCTTCTACCGCTAAATTTTCAGTGCATTGCGTATGGTGGCCAATGTTTGAGAATGTTTAGCATCAACCAAAGTTGGCTTCCATCAGCATATTCTCTGAAAGTGCTCGTCATAGTCTCTATTCTCCTCAGTCCGCTTCAGCATCGAAAAGTGCTCGTATATCCATGCCTACACAATTATTAAAAGAATAGTCAACAATTTAACAACGAAATTTCATATATGAAATAAACTAAACATATATTTCCTTACATGTAGTAGAGTCTGGCATCCTGCCATTATCTTCATACTGAAGCGGGATGTTGCACCAAGCTCGCGATAAATGTATACTAGTATACCGCTTCCCCAATAAATCCCTTCTTCGTTATCGACATCGGGAAAATTCAATATATATCTAGAATGAATCGAAGTTACGGACTTGCTCGGAATGCCAACTGCTCCTAAGATGAAATGCATGTATCCACACCATGTCGATGTTATCATTTATGGCCTCCGTGTCTTTGAAAGTCTCCTCCAAAATTTTAAAGAAAGTCCGTAGGACTTCTTGAAGTCTTGAAGGGTTGTAAAACTCCTAGCATCAACACCAAACGAATCTGACACATATTTTACGATATTATCATAAACTCAGGGTCTTTCTCATGATAAAGTTCATTCATCATAACCCATCCTGTAAGGCCCAATATTTGATAGATGTCATCTAGTTTAATCATCATCTCTCCCGTTGGGAGATGGAAAGTGTTAGGATTCTGGATACCAATGCTCTAGGAATGCTAATATAAGCGCATTATCCACCGTCTTATACGCATAATTGGCCAAAATGTGCAAACCGGTAGAAATTATCTTGTTCCTGACGACTTCCCCTAATCTGTTAAATTTCCAACTACTGCACTTCTTCTCGTGGTTCACGACCGTTAGTATACGAGAGCTCATCTAAAAAAGTAACAATCAGATAAATACGAAATATATAGTAATCTAAATCAAACTTAAATTTTTATAACGTAATGTACATACTCGATCGTTCCATATTTGAAAGGCAATATGGTTGTCGAATGACAACAACATAGAGCAACCTTCTGGACGAGTCGAAGTTGGACTAGGCGGTTGATGAGAAGGCCCTAAAGCATCATCTGGCCGGGTTCGGCCAATAGGCACGTGTTCATCAGAGAGGAAGAAGACGGAGGACTAGCAGGAGCCGGTGTCTTAGAACGAGACTGGAGAGCCAATGCGGTGACTTGTCTCAGTGGCTCGAGTTCAGCGATAGTGATCGGTCTCTCAACCGGACGAGCCACATTGCGTTCCTTGCGCGCCGACGTAGTGGGCCATTTTCTTTTGGTAGCTGCCCCAAAACTGGAAAATATATATTTTAGGACACAGGGATAAACATGATTGTTAGGAAAACCTATAGTCCTGATTACAAATAGGACTATCAAGAATGTTTGCAGTCCAGCAGTATATGCAGGACTCAGGACAGTAGAAATTTCCTTCAGTTCTACATATACTATAGGACTGTAGGTAATTCTACACTTCGACATATACTGCTGGACTGCAGAATTTGCCTACAGCCCTGTCGGTTTCAAGCCCGACTGTACAAATAAATTCTACAATCCGATATTTGTAATCCCTAAATTGAATTTTTAGGGTTCGAAACAAATAAATATCAATCATAAATTAGTTCTAAACTATTTATCTAATTATTTTAATCATAAAGATTCACAAAAATTAAATAAAAAATACAAATAAATATTTTAAAACCCTAGTGAATGAAGGAAGAATATTGGAGACATGTAGATTGTGACGAAGGTTTGCATTTGGGTGCCATTACTTGGAAAGAATTGTGGTTTAGGAAGAGAATTGTTTAGTTGGAGAAAGGAATAGTGGTTTAAAAAGAGAAAATGTTTGAAAATTTGAAGAGAGAGAACAAAATTAAGGATTTGGTGAAGGTTTGGGGTGGACGGACCGTCCAAAGTAAATTTGGTACTGTTCTGAGTAAAAGTTGCACCAAGCAGTAAAATGTGTAGTGCCTTTAGAATTTCCCAAAGTAAATAGTTTACAAGCAAAATATCTCTGGCAACGAAAAGACAAGAAATCGGCTCATCACACAATTTTGAGATTATTCAAAACGATGGGATCCAAAGGGGATCTAATAAACAGTATGATGCATGTTCATTCCAAATTTCGTTACACTAGTAGATGTTTTGTCTAACGGAATGAATTTTGAAATAACTCGCTATCAGAATGTGGTCTACATAGTTTACAAAACTTATTGCAACGAATCAAACAAGACCACCAATACACATAATTCCTGAAACAAAGACCATCCGTACAAATAAAGCTGCCTAGTCTATGAACCTGACTGCAAAATTAGGTGGGCTCGACTCGACTCGACTCGGTTTTCCTTCCAAGAAGAACTGCTAGAACTGCTACGCTATCTTCGCCGAATGGAGAATAGAATAAATCCCACCTTTGATGCAAACGACACTGAGATAGAAAAATAATGTCAGTATGCAATCTTCAAAAAAGGGTATCTTGAAGTCGTAAGTCTCACAGAAAGTAACAAAATGAATACTTATTCTTTAGAAGGGCCGGTCAAGAGTTTTTGGATATCCGGGACAAAAATTAAAATAGTGTCCCTCCTAAAGAAATATGAAAAAAAAAAACAAGGCAACTAGATCTCGAACTTTATGCCCTATTACATAGAAGGTACAAGTGAATCAACTATACTAGACTAGTCACGTTTACGTCGCGTACCAAAAAAATATAATATTGTTGAAAAATTAGATAAAAATTTGAATTATATTAAAATATTTTAAATATGATTTGAAATATTTAAATTAGAATTTGTTACATATATGTTTTTAGAATTTTGGATAAGTATTTACAGGGGCGAATCTACTTAGTAGAAATGGTGCCATGGCTACCCTATAGGAAAATGTCACCTACATTGTAAGTTTCCATGTGTATAAATATTTGGTTCATGTGCTTGTGCTATTGCCTAATCTATTCTACTATATAATAGGAAAACTTGGATGGTGAAAATTTTGAATTCCGAAAATACCCTTACATGTCTATACTAATTAAAAATTGTTCATTAATTTTAATAAAGTCAACTTAATAATTAGGAAGACTACCATTTGGTCTTCCTAAAGAGTCTTCCTAAGTCAATTAAAAGAATGTTAAAATACGTGCAAGGCACGTGCACATATGCTAGTCTATATAACTTGACTTTTTTTGACATGAATTTCTTGTCTTGTTACATATTATACTCGGAGCTTCAAAAATTAAAGAGAGAAAAGGATGATATTGAGGACAATATATTTTAGGCTACGTTTGATTATTTTCCATCATAAATTTTCCACCATTGTAGTGTTTGATAGCATATTTTTTATATGGAAATTTCTCAAAAATCTATCATTTTCCATACTTTCCTTCAAAATGGTGGAAAATAAAACTGGCCCATAGGAAAATGGCAATTATTTTCCATGGAAAATAACGACAATCAGACACCCAAATCAATTCCGTGCAACTTTTCCATGGAATTTTTTTCCTAGTAAAATAATTTTGTGGAATTAATTTATTTTCCACCTTGTAATCAAAAGCACCCTTACTTTTATGGGAAAAACTTATTTCTAATAAACTTCCCTCAATATTAAATCCTGGTTTCGTCCCTGTGTGTTTAGTTAGATAATACCATGTACTTAGTTTAAATATAATTTGAATGTTGAATATATCTTAGGATTTGTTATATGTTCATGTAGTTTAAAGGATTTTTTTTATTTTTTTCTTATACATACGCAGTAAAGATTTTTGAATTTCTTTGAATATTATTATTAATTAATGGCGAATATACATACAACTTAGACAGACTCATTTTTTTTGAACCGTTTCTAAGCCGCATTACAATAGTAGAGATAAGCCATTATGTTATGTTGTATGAGCAATAATATTTATAATACTACAAAAACATATAATATATAATATATATATATAATATATATATATATATATATATATATATATATATATAAGTTTTTGGTGTCCCTCAAAATTTCAAAATTTTGGGCCCTGAACGGTTGTCCGATCTGTCCTGAGCCAGAGCCAAGCCTGTTCTTAGGTATCCAACAGTAAATGGTGATTATAATTTAGAGAAACATCTTATCCAATTTTATGGGGAAAAAAATCTACTATTATTCCAAAACTTACAGAATATACCAGACAGGAGAAACATTATCGAGTGGTCTTCATCGCAATGTCACGCATCAAGTCTGCAGGAGCTGTACAAGATTCATGCAAACGGAAACCGGATTTGGGTCACACGAGAAAAACTAGAGTGGCACAGACAGAAAAAAGGAGGAGGATGATGATGTACCTGGCGAGCCTGTGAACAGCTCGAATTGCCCCATCGCCTGCCTTACGAACATCTCCGATCCACTAACAAGGGTGGCTCCACATTCGGCAGCTTCACGCATAAGCCTAGTTACTTTCGGGTTGTAGATGGCATCAAACACCACGGAATAAGAACTCAGAGCTTTCTGTAATTTCGCATTTACAAAGAAATCAGATGGACTGGAAATTACGGTGCGAACATTAAGCTGGAAAAAACTGTAGGTACTCAGATAGCACAGTATTTCTACATATGTCATATATTTGTACCAGTGGGAGGGGCCAAATTTAGCTATCCTGCAATAAGATTTTACATTTAGAATTTATAAGCAATAAGCTGCAATCGACTGCAGCGTATCGAGTTCCTGGATGGTTTGTAATTGTTATTACCAAATCTTATCGGCCTAGAGGTCCCACTTCAAGTTGCAACAATTATTATTAAACAGTATACTAAGACAATGCTAAGAAAAGAAAACATCGCTTTCTTCCATTGTTTCCCCGGAGATGATGGATTTGCTAAACTGGACTACATTTGGCAGGATTATAAGTTATTAACATTTCTAGTCCTAATCTATTAGGGTTATTTGCTAAAACTAAGTACCGAGAGTAGCAGGAGGGACAGACCTTAGAAGATAGAGGGGTATCGTGAATGTTCGGGTACATTCCTACAGATGTTGTGTTCGCAAGAACTGCCCCCTCCGCTGCTTGATAGTTTTCCAAGTCCGCTAGTGTAAGAGCCTGTCCTCCGACTAACTCAGCAACCTCTCTGGCCCGATCTGGTAGTCAGAGTAAAAAGAATTCAACGGACAAAAGTTAGCAAAATGATAAATCCTCAAGAGCTAAACCAATAGTGAATCAAGTAGAGGCAAAAAGAGAACTACGAGAGAGATGCACAATATAGTCTACTACTAAAATATGCTTAATAGTAAAACAATGGAAGATCAGCAGCAATAATTGATGCAAATGAATGCATCATAGTTCAACGTTAAGATCACTAGGAGCAAAAATTTACTAGTCATAGTTACAACAAAGCTCTCACCTACATGAATTCTCATCTTCCATTCAGTTATATTAAGGGCCATCTCATCTCAGACATCAACTAAAGCTGTATTCTCGTCTCTAGGAGCTCCTTAAACGAATATCATATACTCCTAACCGGTTCATCTACTGGTTTCTGTTTCACATGCCCAAACCATCTAAAGCAATTCTCTCATATTATCCTCAGACGCAAGGTTCATAGTTTCTTGTGTTATCTGTTTCGGATCCTTCTTATGAGTATCGTTGGTTTCGGTAGTTTAATTTGGAGTCTCGGAAAGCCAAAATAATAGTGATTAATTATTTTAAATGCTAGAAAAATATTTGATACATTAGATATAGATCTTATGTATTTATTAGCGATAGTTTTATCTTTAATAATATTCAAAATTGTTGAATTATTCACCCACAAATAGATAATTATGATTTTACTTAGACAAAGTATCATCACAATAGATAGTTTTGAATTGAATAACATGTATGGGCATTGCAAATTTATAGATATACAACTTCAAAAAGTGGTAATAGCTACAGTATTTAGCGACACACTATAATATATTGATCTTCAACACAAGCGAATCATTGTGCCAGCACTAAATTTTACCATACTTCTCTCTTTTTTAAAAAAATTATTTACTGAATTGACCATAACAGAGTCCTAATTTCGGTATTGGCCAGAATTGACCAGTGCCGCCGGATCCGGGTATGCCAAAATGACATGATATTGTTGATACAGGTATCTAGTATCTACCAATAGTATGAACCTTGGTCAATCAACACCATTTAACACAATCATTTGTTATCCTCTTTTGATGTACTGCCACCCATTCATCTTAGATATGTCCATTTTTGGGGGGTATGCCAAAATGACATTATATTTGTTATCCTCTTTTGCAGTTCTATAGAAGATTTATATTTATACTTGAGCATACAAAATGATGCAGACAAAATTAAGAGCTTGAAGCACTATATCTTCATACTAAGGGAAAGGAAGGTTGTACAGGAACAAAGAAGAATCACCTTGAGCTCGTCTTCTCATGAACAATTTCTGATCAATCTCGAGGGCGGGAATATATCCCAGGGAATTTTTAAGCACCAAGTACATACACTATGGATGCCTAATGTATGGAATTAACTTTTGATTGTATGTCCTCATACCAAACTATATAATATATACAAAGGAGACCCAACGGGGGGAGTGGTCACTCCCCTGAGGTTTTGGTTCTTTGATTATGTCTTTATATGTCCTATTATTTACATAATTTTCTTTCTAATACACAATGAAATGGTGGCCTAGTTGGAAAACTTATTAACTTATTAGCAAGAGGTGGTGAGTTCAATACTCACTGGCTTACATTTTGGTTCGTTTACAATTTTTTTTGGGTAAATTCTATATAATACCCCCTTAAATTGTAAGCATTACATGGCATTATAATTATTATTATTTTCATTTATTTATAGTTCTATACAATATTACAATTCCCCCTCAAATTGTAAGTTCATCATTTTCGTTCCCCCCTAGAAAAAATTTATGACCGCCACTGATACAATGTCAAAGGTTTTGAAACTGGTACAAAATAATGTACAAGAAAAGGTAGAATACTACCATAGGTACGATTTGCGACTACAACTTTTGCACCTTTATGCTTTGCTCCAACAGCAAGCGCCTTTCCAGCACCACCAGCACCTATGACAACAAAGACTCTACCACCTAGAGGATTAACAGTTTCACCATTCCCCTCTAAACCTGTTCAACAGGTTATACCATTAACAATTGATTTCTTTCGAACTATAACATGAGATGAAATTGAAAAGCTAAAGGATATTTAAGACACCTCTTATTCCGTCCTCGATAGCAGAAATTGCACCAGTATAGTCAGTGTTGTAACCGACCAACTTTCCATCTGTTTGTCTCTTGGTAATAGTATTTACAGCTCCTATGGACTGACGGGATCAGGAGAAACATATATCAGAAGCTTATAATACCACCACCGATGGTGGTGTTTTAATTATTATCATCCAAGAATACCAGGTAAATGCTAATAAGATGTCATGACTCATGAGTAAGACACCTTTTAGTTACCTTAGCAATAGGATCAACATCATGACAGCAAGTAATGGCCGTCTCCTTGTGCGGCATCGTAATACTGCAACAAATAGAAAATGGAACATAGGTTAAATATCATGCAAATCTATCAAGTTTGTCTCCATTGCTTCCAACAAAGTTCCACAACAACAAAAAAGTTATGAGTGGCATCAGTAAAAATGTTGGTTTCTGGGTCATATTAAACTAGGACTTTGGTGTGTGTTAAATGGCATTGTGAATGCTTTAGGAAGTAGCACCTTGTGCAAAGGTCAATCTGCTACTAAAACATATTAACAAGTAGAAGTATCATTTGTTGTATCTCAAAATAAAAGGTTGAAATGATATAGGAGTCAGGGAAAATACGGTAAGTTCAAGACCAGTAAAATGCCACATCACCTATTCAGTAAGTTCAATATCAGACAGCAAATACTAAAATAAAGATAAAGAAGAGGGGAAAAGAGTTCTAGCAAGCAAATGAAATACTGGTAACGGTTTATCTGATAACTGAAAGACAAACCTCCAACCTTTCAAAATAGCAAACTATAATAATATTGGACATGCACAATTACATTGATGGTCTAATACAATGGACAATTACATTGATAGTCTAATACAATTATACGTAACTATCAAGCCCACTTTTTATCTTTGGATTTCTATATGGTCTTGAACACTAAGTCTAGCTCTATAGCAAGGTTCGTACTGGCGGTA
Source organism: Iris pallida (assembly GCA_029216955.1). Lineage (NCBI taxonomy): Eukaryota > Viridiplantae > Streptophyta > Magnoliopsida > Asparagales > Iridaceae > Iris > Iris pallida. Next base: position 22,770,840 of record JANAVB010004599.1, on the reverse strand, counting down.
TCGAAATCGGTTTCAGACTGTTCTTATGAGTATCAGAATGGGCAGTTTCATATTGGTTTCGGAAAGTCGAATAACAATAGATCATTTTAAAAATAAAAAAAATATTGGATACATTTAGGCATAATCTTATGTACTATTTGTTGTTTCCCTTCAATACCCTAATTTATAATGTAATGAATTCAATATTGCTAAATTATCGGCCCAAGTAGATATTGTTGTCTATTTTTCTTAGACCAAACGCTACCCGAATAGATAGTTTGAATTGAATAATATTAAGATGTATCAACGTTATGATTTTGTAGTATACAACTTTGACAAAGAGTAAACCTTACATGCTCTTGATAAGAAATTTTATTGACAAATCGTAGCATCGTAGCATGTTGATAGTCGTTCGATCGAATAATCGTGTCGACACTAGGCTCGATCATGTGTCGACACTATTTTTCCATACTCTTTTTTTTTTTTAACTTTTTTCTTTGCTTATTTAACCGGGGAAAGAGCCACATTTTCGGCATCTGTCGATAGTATTGGACTGAACATGCCAAAAATAATATGATTATCGGTCGATACTACGAACCTTGCTCTATAGACAAAGTTAAAAATACAGAATAAATAATGAAACATTGCAAGCCCTTGAGAAAATTGACATACCTGAAGCCAGCAAAGTCTGGAGAAGAATAGGTATTAAGAAAATTGGCAAGATCGTCAACCAAAAAAGGCACATAAACTGCATCGAGACCAAGTGACTTGAATACTGCATTGTGCAAGATAGGACTTTTACTATGACTCACAGGCTTCCCGATCAATCCATATACTCTTGTATCTGGTCCAAGCTGTTTGATCCTATATACATCCAACAACTCTGTCATAGTTGGTTGCCCTGGAGCTGATTCTTTTCCCGCACTAAGTGTACCGAAAGTAAGATATCCACCAAACTTAGGACAAAGTAACCGGGAGATAAATCCTCTCTCACCCATACACAGTCCAATCATAGGGACCTGCCGTTCCTATCCATTAGTCAAGTACAACTGACTTAAATAGGTATCATGCTGTATAAATATTCTATTTGACATTCATAAATTGTAGTTATAAGAAAACAATAATAAACAAATGAGCCACAAAATGTCATGCTTCCATAAGAGATGTATATTATACTTACTGTACTAATTACAATATCGACATCTTAAAACGGGAATGATATGACCTAAAAAACTAAAAAGCTTGCAACGACAAATTTGGAGTGCCTAGGAAGCATCCGATCCAAGGTTTGCACTAGCCGTTGATAGCAATATGTATCTATCGTATCATTTTGGCTAATCTTAATCTGATACTGAACCCCGTCCATACCGGTCGGCCGATTCCGACATTTGGAGATCTCTTTCCTGGTTAATTCACCAAAGAAATGCTAAAGAAAAGAGAGAAGTACGAGAAAAATCAATGTTGACACAATGAGTCAGTCATATCAGAAACTGATGCGATATTGTATACTTGATATTCATTATACAGACACTGTAAGAACTACCATTTGTTGATTTTATGTATTTATAAGTTCACAACATCATGCTTCTTAAAATCATTTCACTCAAAACTATCTATTGAAGATGTACTTTGTCTAAAAGTCTAAAAGGAAGTAAATATAAAAACAATATTTGTTATGGGTTAAGGATTCAACAATGTTGAATATTATTTGTCACTAGGTGTAGTTTAGTTGGGCAATTGAATGCCAGCAAGGGAACAAACGACCAAGTTGTGAATGTGCGTCTAATTTTTACACAAGAATGTGCGATGTGTAATGCCTCACACCGCACGGTGCATTACAATGAGTCATTGACTCGAAAAAAAGAGTTGATCCGCAGAATGCATCGAGTCGAATCGATGCAAGTGTTACGTTGGCCCGAAAGAAAACATTGAGTCGATTCAAAGATCTAGAAAATCGAATCGATGCAAAGCATAAGTTCGATTTGAACAAGTATTTATTTTAGTTGGTTTCATGTGCAGGCTAAGCTTTTACGCTGAATTATAAGAGGTCGATCTTTTGCCTTATTTGTGACAGAGTCCGCCGAAACTAAAGCATCGTCTCGCAACGAACTGAGACATGGTCACGGTAGGCCGAATCAGTTGGGTAGTTCAACGGAGCACGAAGTGCTCGAATGGCTAAGTCAGAAGAGTTGGCCATACAACGAAGTTAAGGGAATCGAGCCGCATCGGTTCGGCGAAACGACAGATGTATTAGCTAAGGTGGGAGGACTTTGACCCTTATTTTCTACTCTATCATGCTTAATAAAGTGTATCATTGTATGCTAAGTTATCGAGTCCACGGACGTGGCTCGATAAGAGAATTTATAATACGTGTCGAACACTAAGAACATTGAGGCGAAACATGCATTAAGTGCACGAATCGAAATGGAACATGGGATAACTGTATGCACGAGTCACGGAACATTAAACAATTGAATCAAAACATGCCTCAAGGCATAAGTAGTAGAACATCAATCAAAGGCGTGCCTCCGTGCACGAGTTAGAAGGCTAGAACATTGAAAGACTATATCGACGTAAGTGCCTTAGTGCACGAGCTCTAGAACACTGAATACTCTATCGAGGCATGCCTCAGTGCACGAGTCGGAGGGAAAGAACCTAAGTCTAGTACATTAAAAGATAAAGTCGAGGCGTGCATCAAATGCACGAATTGCATAACAATGAATGTTAATTCATAGAACATTGAAAGATATACTTCGTGTGCTAAGCAGTTGTGGCACAAATGCTACGGAACTGTCAAATGTCGTATGCTGCCTTGGAAATGTTTGAGACCTTCGGATCGTTCATTTGATGAACATTGAGTTGGGACATTGTGCCGATGAATTATAACATGGAAGAACTAAATGTGGAGATGATGTGAAGTCTGAATTTCGGACTCAGATTATTTTTGGTTGTATGAGTTAGATACGTATTGCATGGTCAAATAGACTTGGATAACATGTGCACGGATTTTTTTTTCCTCGAACAAGATCACCGGGGCTCGGAACTGTTCGGCCTAGGAGGAATGGTTAATCGTGCTTCAGCACTGATGCATTGCGGGACCTTCAATAAGGATCGCAATCTAGGCTGAATGGGTAGCAGATCGCAATGCCATTGAGAAATATAGTCCATTCTGGCACAGAGAAGCTAGTGACCTTCATATAGATAAGGGCCGGTGGGCTGAATAGTGCAGGTACACCGATCCTGCACAAAGATCACTTATAAGTCCATGATTTACAGTATCGGTATCGGAATTGGTATCGAACTATTCCTATGAGTATTGGTATCGGCGATATCAGTAGTATCGACGGTTTCGGATCGGAGTATCGAATTTTTTAGTATCGAAAAATAAATAGTTATTAATAAATTATTTACATTTAAAAACATATATTTTATACATTTAGGCATAATTTTAAGTATTATCAGTGTTACTTCTTAGTAGTTTTGAAATTAAATGAAATATTAGTCACCCTTACCAATCGGTTTACATACAATAGATTAATTTTCTTCTTTTACATGCTTTTACAACCTTATTATGCTTTAAATCCTTGCTGATTTGTCTTTTTCGTTTAATTTTCTTTGTCGAATTGACCGAAAAAGAGACTCTCAATGTCAGTATCGGTCAGTAATGGGTATCGGTCGGTATCGGATCGGAACATACCAAACCGTAGCGGTATCAGCCGTATCGGATCGGTATCGACCGAAACTTTAAACCATGCTTATAACATGACATAAAAAGATGGTAGGCATATTCACCTTGCATCGGTGCAAGAGTGAGTGCATCGATGTTGATAAGAAATCGTCACGAAGCAATACGAGTTATATCAATGTTGTCTGCTTGCTTACGCGAATCAATGATAATATGTTTGCCATGAAATACATGTTTTACTGCTTTCGAACATGCTATGAAACTGATCCTAAGACAAAGATAGAAAGATCACAAGTTAAGCTGCATTATTCATAGATTACTTAATGTTGATTTAGACGAGTGCGTCTTATCAATACGCGAGAGGATTAGTATCGATCTCCCACTAGATTGCTTGCAAGATGCAGGGAATAGTTTGCTCGCGGCGGAGCTTCGTTTGGACACGTTGAGCATGAAATGCCTTAGCGTTTTGAGGCGTGCGACTGTATTGACGCTCCGACTTGCAACAGGATGATACGGCCGAGATATAGAAGACATGATGTATGGAACAATGAAATCCTTTATGGGCTAAAGAGATCATAAGCCAATATGGCATATTCATTTGGGCTATTGAAATCCTTTGTAATTCCGCTGCTTACTGAATGAAGAGAATTGTTTTCTATACTCTGTGTAACTTCAATGCAACTTTGTTTTCTTTCGATGCGAATGTTGAATTGAGATAATCATTGTAAAGATTTGAATTATCTAGTCCTGTACGAGTGAAATCCAGACTCGTACAGCATCACGTCCCAACGAGGACGATCGATTAGGCTGAATCGACGCGATGACGAACGATTCAACAGGTTAGGGCGTGACAAAGTGGTATCAGAGCTCTAGGTTCAATTTTCTCAAGACGCTTGTTTCGTTTCAATTCCAAAGTTGCCTACCACGACCAAATGATGTCACTACTATAATCCTAAATAGGATTATTTTTGTCATTTTACATTATTGATATACTGTATATATTTATTTAATTAATTATAGTGATGGTTGCATTTGTTACTAGACTAGTCTATTTATTGGACCCTTGGTTAGTGAACCTGATTAGGTTTGTCATGACACTTGGACCAACATATTAGGCTAGCCTCATTTAGACTCATTTAAGTCATTCCATGTTATGAATAGAGATTAGATTAATTACCAAATTAGATTAGGAGCTTCCATTAATTAACCTAGCCATCATGACAACTTAGGAGGGCATTCTAGTCATTGAGCTATGGCATTGAGAGGGGTTTACTAGTGGCCGGCCCTAGGGAGAGAAAGGGAGCACTCTTTCATTCTCCATCTGAGCACAATTCCTAAAGCTTGGTGTTCTTCCCAAAATCCTTCCATTCCTCCATCAAATTTCCACCAAATCATTCCTAATCACTCCCTACTCTTCATCCAAGGAGTCTAGAAGCTTTGGCGGCAAGGAGTAAGGAGAGGGAGCTTTGGCTAGGAGCTTGTGTCCCAACCGTGTCTGACTCGTGTCCGCCGGACTTTGCATTAGAAATCCATCTCCCAATAGGTATACATCTAATTTCTTCATATTTCTATACTCCAATTGTGAATTTTGACCATTAGGAACCCACCCATGGAATAAAGGTACCTATAGGAGAAAAAACTAGGTTCTAATGACCCTTTATGTAGAAGTTATAGTGACTTTTTGTGCCATTTTAGGAAAAATCCGAGAATGGTGCACAAAGTATTTGTCATATGGATTAATAGATCAATTTAGATCTATTTTTGTTGTGTGTGGCTATATACGTGTCCACAATTGGATACGAGTAGGCCGTATCATGATACAGTGGGACAGGAAATCAATTTGGGGTTTCCACATCCGACACTTGTGACATACATGCCACATTCCACATGACACATTGCATTAGCTAGACACTACTCTAATTAGTCTCTAATTATCATTTTAGACATACTCGTGTGATTTGGTTAGGTTCGGACAATGTTTGGTATAAGTATATTGGACGTATCACGAGAGTATCGGTACGATACTAGCGTGGTGCACGCTAAGTGTTTGTTAGTGTGTCTAGGTGATGTGTGCCATAGGTATCTACACGTGTATATCATTACCTATGTGTGTGTATTATTATATATATGTGTGTGTATGATACACGTGTATGTGTGTATGTATATTAACATAGGAGAGTGTGTGTACATACAAATGCATGTGTGTGTCATTAATGAACAAGGGTATCAGTTATTAGAGGGTGGCTGGTATCAGTCAATGGGGCCAATTCATATATGGGTGACGGACATGTATAGGTTTGTGTGTGAGGGTGAGTGATTTAATAGTGTGTGACAAGTGTAGTGCATGTGATGTATGTGTGTGTGTGCAGTGTGTGTTGGAGGAGAAGAGGTGCACAGTTGTAGCAGTTGAGAGGGGGAGTAAGCAGCTAATGCAGTTAGGGAGTGTGTATAGTGAAGGGGAGAGCCAAACAGCAGGGTATCTAGGCAGTGGCTAACCTGCAGAGAGCTTAGACAGCAGCAACAGCAAGCTGCCTTAGCAGGTGCACAGCAGCACTTTGTAGCAGCAGTTGCCAACAGCAGGGCAGGAAGAGAGAGGGAGCACTCTGTGTGCAGACCACACAGGTGGCAGCAGGCTGCTTGCAGTATGCAGCAGCTAATTAGCAGCAGGGAAATGGGTAGCACAGCAGGTGGTATGAGGGTGTTTAGGTAGTGTCAAACCATAATGCAGGAAATTGTGTAGAGTATCAGTCAGGTATTTGTGATTTGAGTGTAGGTGCATTGTAAGTGATAAATGTAGAATAGCATAGGTAGGTAAGTCAGGAAAAGAGGGGGGGGGGGGGGGGGAGGGGGGGGGGGGAGGGGGGGGGGGGGGGGGGGGGGGGGGGCGAGCAGGCAGCCTTGCCTAGTGGGTGCAGCAGCAAGCAGGAGTGTTGCAGCAGCAGCAGCATTGGCTTTAGCAGTGGCAAAGGCAGCAAGCATAGGTCAGTGTGCAATTTGCTAGGCTAGCAGTAGTAGGTATTGAGGTAAATAAGTGTCATAGGTAAGGTAAAGAGGGTATCTTGATATCTATGAGTATAGAATACATAGAGAAGAGGGTAATGGGAATTCTAGTACACCAAGGTATTGGAATATCCTAATGTGTATCTAAGTGATACATACATACTAGTATAGGTAAATGACTAGGGTAGGGTATCTTCCTATATATATATATATATTTTTTTTTTTTTTATTTACATACATACTAGTATAGGTAAATGACCAGGGTAGGGTATCTTCCTATATATATATATATATATATATATATATATAGGTAAATAAAAAATATATATATATACCAATACCTAGGGTAGGGTATCTTCCTATATATATATATATATATATATATAGGTAAATAAAAAAAAATATATATATAAATAAATAAATAAAAAAAATATATATATATATATATAGGTAAATAACTAGGGTAGGGTATCTTCCTATATTTTTATTTTTATTTTTTGGTAGGGTATATATATATATATATATATATATATATATATATATATATATATATATATATATATATATATTTGGAACTAGGTAAATTGTTTCTGGAATCGCTCCCACTGGGAATCGAACTCCTGACCACTCGGGCCGCATGCATCTCTCTTAACCACTAGGCTAGAGGTCATTTGCATATATATATATATATATATATATATATATATATATATATATATATATTGTATGGGCATATAAATATATATATGTATAGGTAGGGTATATGATACATGTATATATAGGTAATAGGGTAAATACTAGGGTATTGGACCCTATGAGTCCATATGCATGTAAACTACCTAGTATCCCAATTCCTATGTGGTATGGACCTAGAAACCTAGGTATGACCTAGTGTTGACTAGTTTGACCCTAAAAGTTAACCTTTTAGGCAAGGTTGTAAAATTTGTAGTCGGCCGCTAGTCGATTGGCGGGGACTAGGGATTAATCGGACTAGTCGGAGACTAATTGCATTAATCGGTTTTGAATTTATATATATATATATATATATATATATATATATATATGCAATAAAAAATATAATTAAGCAATATATATCATATGTCATCAAAATATTAACTTAAGTACCCAAACTCAAAAGTGACAATGTCTTGTAAATAATCAAAATTTCACAAAAAGAAAAGGAGATAGATTAAAGTGCTCAATTATCAAAGATATCATCGTGCTCATCCACTAATGACACATCTCTTTCTTCATCGAACTCAAAGTCATCATCTTCATCATCTTCTTCGGCCTCCGAGATAAACTCTTTCTTATCAAGTTCTCTTGTGATCCTAGAGCTCCTCCTAGGTTCAAGTAGTTCATTTGCTCCCACCGCTTGGTCAAGTACCTCCCATGTAGCTCCCAAGTACCTCCCATGTAGCTCCGGTGACGGGACCAACATCACTCTCATCATCCATCCCATCAACCAACCAATGTTGAGCATGAGTACAATCATCCGCTTGAAGAACATCTTTATCATCATTTACTCTTTTCTTCTTATTGTGAATTTGGAGTTGAATTGGGCATACACCAACTTGTTCAATCTTTCTGAATCAAGTCTATTTCTCTTTTTGTATGCACCTACAATATTTATATAGAACATTCTAATTAGTTAGATGAAGAATATCAAAAACAATATGTCAAAAAATAAAATAAAAGTGTCATACCCCTTCAAAGTACTCCAATTCATCTCACAACCCGATGAACTTGTGGTCAAGTAGAGGATACTAACTGCCATCTTCTTCAAGTTTGGTGCATTGCCACCATAATTACTCCACCACCCGGCTAGCATTTATTATCATACAAAAACATGTGGATAAGTACTTAGTCAATGAAGTAAAGTAATCAAGTGAGTTTAGGAGTCAAGACTTACCGGGATTAAATTCATTGACACCTTTAGTTTGATCGGGGAAAGTTTTGCTTGTTTTCTTCCAAACATTTCCATCAAATTATTCTACATGATTAATTCTTCATCACTCACTTTCACTTGAGTGTTTAAGTCGTCGGGAAAGAATTTCTCCACACAATCGAGAATAGCTTCCATACAAGCTACGTCATCTCCGATCTCCACCCTATTCTTTGCAAAATAGTATGGATTAAGAAAATATCCCGCCAAGTGCAAATTGGAATCAAGTCTACCATTTGATCTAGTCTCGATAATGTCAAGTATCGGTTTATAATTCTTTTCAAGTCCACCCTAATTACTTGCAAATCTTGTGACTCTCGGTCGTACAATGTCACGCTTTTTTGTCAACTTTCTCATCATACTCAAGGTTGAGTGATGAGAATATATGAAGATAGTTAAGGCCCTTGTCTTATCAATTGTACTCTTGAACCTTGAAAGTTTACCAATTAAATAAGTAATGAAGCAAATCAAGTAATTAAATAATGAACTAAGAGTTTATGAAACGAGACTTACCTTAGAAGTTTACCAATCGCCTCAAGCATAAGGTTCACCGTATGAGTGGCGCAAGAAGTCCAAAATAAATTAGGCCTTTTGGTAGCCATCAAAGTCGCCGCCGCCATGTTGTTTGAAGCATTATCTTCACAACTTACACCACCTTCTCTTGTCCTACATCGTCGATGCATTTATCGACATACTCAAATATGTAGGACCCTTATGAGATGCATCGGAATCTTCTCTTGAAGAAATGAAAGAGATCCCTTCTCTATAATGAACACACAAGTTCATAATGCTTCTCCTTTTGCGGTCGGTCCAAACATCGGTCATAATGGAACAACCGGATATAGCCCACTCTTCTTCATGCTTTTTTAGAGAGTTCTTAAATCTCGACACCTCCGCATTCAAACATAGACCACTCAACCGATATCGACTTGGCGTAGGTAATCCTGGACCAAACTGTCCAATAGCCTCAGTCATTAGCTTGAAACTATCATTTTGAATGGCGTTGAAAGAAATGCCACTCTCAATAACCCACCGTGCTATGTATTGTTGTGTATCCATCACCTTCTTCTTGTCCACCAACACCGTCAAATTAGCTTGTTTTGTAAACATTGTGGATTCTTTTTTTTCTGGGTTGATCTCCACAAATCTATCCATAGTAGACCTTTTCGGTCTCGTGACTTCCACGTCGGCATCCAGTTCCATAGCATCATGTGATGTCGAAACTTTTCTAAGTTACGTCTCTTCGTTTTGCTTTTGTGTTCTTCCTCTTAGCACCATCAAGTGCCTCTACACATTTTTGTATTGTTTCTTTAGTGGCTTTATTGCAAGCTTTCACATTTCCGGAACGACCGGCTACATGACATTTGAGTCGGTAGATGCCTCCGGACACAATCTTCGAACAAAACTTGCATTGAACTCGGTCTAATGCCTGCACATCCACAAGTTCACCATAATCCCATCCAACGTCACCGACTGCACGTTTGAGAGCATTTTGGATGTTCAAATAATTTGTCATTTCACCAACATTGAAACTGGAAGCGGCCGATGTAGTCATATCTATAAAATAATTGGATCATATCAAATATCAATAACAAGTAAAACAAAACAAAACATTATATATATGTGTGTGTGTGTGCGTGTGCTGTCAGCAATTTTTTTAAATTAATGTTAGTATTTTTTAAATTACTGTGTTTATTGTGTCTGTGTGCAGGAGATGAGAAGAAATAAATACGTGTGGGTGGGGACTCAGTGCTGTTGTTCACTCACAAGTCACAGCAACAAAAAAAATTGTTGTTGTTCACTCAGTGGAAGCAAAAAGCAAAAAAGAGTCATTGACTCAGTGGACTCATTCACAGCCGAGTGGAAAGTGGAAACGACAAAAAAAATTGTTGTTGTTCACTCATTCACCCACAACAAACTCTTTACAGTCCCACTTCAAGAAATAAATACGTGGAAGGGGGGGGAACTCATTCACCCACAGCAAACTCATCACAGTCTCACTTCAAGAAATCAAGGAAACAAAGTTATAGCAAAAAGAAAAAGCAAAAAAAAAGAAAAAATACCTGAAGGTCGGCGGCTCCGGCGCTGCTGTCGGCGGCTCTGGTGCTGCAGTCGGCGGGGAGCGGACGCTGGAGTCGGCGGGGAACGGGCGCTGCAGAGGTGAGTTTTTTTATTTCTTCTTCGAACTTTTCTTTCTCCTTCTCCTTTCTTTTTTTTTGTGGCCGGCTGCTCTGATGTTAGGTTTTGAAAGAGAGGGGAAGCGGGACGGGTTTCCCACTTCAATCCGTTATTTTATTTTTATTTTTTGCTGACTGCGCGGCCTAGTCGGCCGCCTAGGGCCGGCTAGCCGACTAGGCCGTTTTGATGGCTTGAACGATTTTGTGGCCGACCAGGGGCTAAGTCGAGGAGGGGGCGGCCGACTGCCGACTAGTCCCCGACTAGTCGGCCGCCCATGCCGTTTTTTGCAACACTGCTTTTAGACAATTTGACCTAGTTTGACCATAGAAACGAGAAATTGACCTAGTTTGACCTCCATGACCTAGAATTGACCTAGAAATTATATTCAATTTAGATATCAATGTTAGCACACCGAAACACCAATTGACATTAATATTTCATATTTAGGTCTTTGTGACTCCACTTTGGACGTCGATCCACACCCGTTGCTCAGGACTACAGACGAGTACATTCTCTAACAATTTTCGTTATCTTGATAACTTCTATGATATCAGTCTGTAGTGTTATACTTGATCCCTGACACGAGGGTATACGGTTAGTATATCTTGGATCTCCTCATGAGATGTTATTCCTTGTATATCTTGGTATACTAGTACAAGCTTTGTTGTTGTTCTTGTACTTGTATGGACACCCATTCCTGAGTGGATTAGCTACCTTCTCGGAGAATTCCGTGTCATAACATACCATGGTTGGATCTACTATACTAGTTGGGGGATGGGACGGTATTAGTAGATTATGTGATCATATCCCAAATACTTGTGCATAGCTCACCCTTACCTCACGTAGGGTATAGCATGATCTTACTTGTACTTGTGCATAGCTTTCCATATATAACTGACATGATCCATAACATATACTTGAGCATAGCCAGTCATATGGAATAACCTGATCTTGTCCCAAGTCGATCATATAACAAACTAATGTCTCGAGGCGCATTTTAGTATTACATGCTCTATTACAGTTATTACCTGTTGATACATTCATACTCATGATTACGTACAGTTCATATTTGCCCATGATATGATTACATGTTTTCCTATTTTTCTCACTGTTCAACATTGCTTATCCATCATGTATTTCCATTGCTTACTGTTACTTATAGTTTTTATCAATTTAATGGAGCTGCTGTTAGTTTATGTATTTCGTTCCAATCCTGACTTGATAACAATTTTTCATAGGATCTAGAGGACTTATGTCCTACTTATTATGGACTACTATTCTAAAAGGCGGTCTAGGCGGCCAACTAGGCGGCGCCTAGGCGCTAGGTGCCTCATGTCCGCCCGATGCCCGCCTAGACCCCCCGACACCAGACTATGCATGTTTTGGGATCTTATGGACTTTTTTCTGCAATTTTTAGTAATTTTTTTTGGAGTTTATCTATTTGTTTTGAACCGCCTTGATCTAGGTGGCCACCTGGACGACCGCCTAGATCTAGGTGGCCACCTGGACGACCGCCTAGGCGGGCTAGGCGCTACGCGACGGATGCCCATCCAACTAGCGCATTTCACAACCTTGTTATGGACCCGGAGTAGACGAGGAGTATGCCCAGGAGCTTCCTTTGGGGCCAGTGCTCGTTGAGGAGGCACCACCAGTACTGGCTTAGCTAGTAGCTAGTATTACTGAATTTGTCTTCAATTTATGACTTGAGATGTTTACTTATTTGAGACATGTACTTATGTTTAGATATTAGACTCTTAGACTATTGTGGATATGAGTTATGCTACTAGATTTCTCTTGTTTATCATTTCATATCTTTATATCATTCGTGTCATTATCTTCCTTTTAGTTATTTGTGATTGAGTATATATATATATATATATATATATATATATATATATATATATATATAGTCCTCTTTGGAGATGTGATATCATTGACAGGTTGTGACACATATTCATTGGATATGTTACTTAGTATTGTTGACCGAAACAATGTTCTACCGCCAATGCTGCGACGTAGGCTGGACATACCAACGTACTCGTGCCCCTATACCGGGTGCGGGTCGTGATACGTTTTTATGGTGGCCCATGCAGGTCTCTTAAAGGCTGCAACTAGTGTGATATCGTAGTGGTGTTCGGACTTAGAGTGCTATTACGAGCCTGCTATTAGGATATAGGGTATAAGCTATAGTTGAGAGATAATCACAACTAGGAAACTTCCAATCTATTTTATTACCATTCTGATTTCTTTTGCATATTGTTCTTCGAATTTAATTGTCCTTCCTTGATAATATCTTATCTTGTGCCATATTGATTTCCTTTATTTGATCTGTCTTTAGGATGCCATCGAAGACTAGATCTCAGCACTCTGGACCAGCAGCAGCTTTTGAGAGGTCTGCTACCTCTCGACCTCATGCTCCAGCTGCGGGAGTTGCTCCTACCATTTTTCTATTTGTGTAGGAGCTTCAGCTGCTTTTGGGGGCTCCCCTCTAACCGTTCAGAGGTTTGTCCCTGTGGAGCCAGAGGCTATTCCTCCGCCGCCTCCAGCACCAACCGAGGCAGCACAGATGTTGCGTTATTTCAGCAGATGATGGAGGTCCAGAGAGCCCAGGCCGAGGCGCAGCAGAGGCAGGCTGAGGTGATGCGCCAGAGCATTGAGAGTGCCCACCAGCTAGCACTAGCTGCAGTTGAGAAGGTGACACTTGTTCACCCTCAGAGTGCTCCAGTTCAGTAGCAGTCGAGGCGGGTACCGTTGTGAACTTCAAGAGGAAGTCTCCTCGGGAGTTCAAAGGTACCGAGGAAATACTTTATGCAGACGACTGGCTGGAGGACATTGAGAGGATTCTGCGACTGGCTGAGATTCCTGAGAGTTTGTAGGTCGAGGCAGCCGCTAGTCAGCTGTTTGACATTGCGAGATAGTCCTCTACTTTAGCTCGATTACCAATCCTCCGCAATGGATTAAACCCCTTTTCTCCTCCGCAATGGATTAAACCCCTTTTCTCCTTGCACGTGGTCCCGGTTGAGATCAGGGCAAGCAGCCTTGTCTTAAGGGCAGATACAATCTCTCGATTGGTGATCGTAGTCCGCGAGTTTGTCTTCGGATTGGAGACCGAGCTAAAGTAGAGGACTATCTCACAGTGCAAGCACAACACCTTGGTCCTTTCGTTGTTGAACTGTGTCGTTGTGTCGTTGTTAATGATAATAGCTTGTGGTATACCAAACCTACATATCCTGAACATGCACTTCTTAATCTTTTTCAGAGTGATGACTCTGCCTCGACCCACTTTGTGAAGTAGTCCACTTGACGAATACGAATCTTGTCCGCTCGCATTGGGAAAGAGGCCCACGATGTTCATCCCCCATTGTGCGAACAATGCAGGGTTAAGGAGACCAAGTGTGTCAGCTCGACAACTGGTCAGCATGGGATTGAGGCGTGCCTCTGGCACGCATCGCCATCTCTTAGCGAAGTCTGTCGCGTCACTGAGTATGTCGGCTAGTAAAAGCCCGTTGTTGACACCTTAATGTCACCTGGGTGGTTCCTGCATATGCCTTCGTGGATCTCGTTGAGGATGTACTCAGTTATGTCCAGTCCTATGCATCGCCTATACGGTTGGTTGTAGGATTTTTGGAGGAGCTACGCGCCATCCGAGTAAAATGAAATGGTCTTCCTTCACATCTTTTTTGATTCATCTGGATCAGTTGGGAGAGCCATCTTTAAGGTAGGACAAAATGGAGGTCCTTCAGTCGTCCAATTGGCCTAGTTGCAAGGTTTCATTCACTTTCAGCCTTCCAGTAACTTGGTACTAAGAGTTCTTCGTGGTCGCGATTGGGACTAACTTTGATACGGCAGAAGAAGCTGCCAAGCTCATTGATTCTCCTCTTGAGGGATACATTCGGTGATGATGTGCGGTATGAGAGCGGCCAGCTGTTTTTCTTTCTGATTGTAAAGGATGATGTTCTCTGCCTTCGCATGAATCGTCGCTCATTTAGTTGACCACCAGCTCTGAATCTGAGAGCACCTTAAAAGAGAGTATATCGAGCAGCTCTACTGGTCGGAGTCCAATTATGAGGGCCTCGTACTCTATCATTATTGGTTGCGTGAAAGGCAAACATGAGGGTGTACTCTACGTTGAAATCGTTCGGACCGACCAATACTAATCTTGCTCTATTGTAGGAGGAAGTGGAGGAGCCATCAACGTGAAGCGTCCATGGAGGGGGACGTGGCAACTCCGCTCGGGCAACACTGCAATATGGTCGACCTATGTGTGGGGCACTCCATACTGAAATCGGCCAGGGACTTGCCTTTAATAGCATGGTGTGGGTCGGTATTGAAGACCGTACGGAGACTTCTAAGGACCACTTCAGCATTCGCCCGACAATGTCGAATCGTTCAAAAAAAAAAAAAAAAAAAAAACTGGTGGAGCGGGTACTCAAAGAGTACCACCACCCAGCATGACTGGAAGTAGATCCTCAATTTCCTGATCGTATGGAACACCACGAATGCCACCTTTTCAATAGTGATGTAATTCAGCTCAACTTCTTGCAACATCCGGATGATAAAATACACTGGTGATTGTTGTCCCTCATCCTACAAATGGTGTCAAAGTGATGCTAACTAGCCGGTTGATTAGTGGGCTACGGGTCTAAGGGTGAACTTTGGCTCGATCCAATTATTGAGATAGTCGTCTACTCGAGCTCCTTCGACTTCTACACAGAAGACAATCACCGAGCGGGGTGCCCGGTCAGGCGCTCATTCGATGCTTAAATCAGTAATCAAATGAGGGAGACGTTAATAAAGAAAATAGGCAAGAATCATTGTTCGTACCTGTTCTCCATCAATCTCATGGTATTTTTATACCCGTAAGGTGCATGTCCATAGGAAAATTGTTGGGTTGCCTCCGGGTCGCTTTCTTGCTTTCCTAAGCACATGGGATGCACACGACCAACCAATCGCATGCGACGGAACTCCCGTGAGTATCGAGTGTAGCAGGGGAACCCTCTCTTCTCGGCATAGTTCTTTTTGGGATGGGCCCAAAGGGACATATCTCATTAGATGGAATGAAGTCTTTTCATAAGATTGTGAGCCATAAATACACAAAAATGGCTATAGCTAGTAAACATAAACTAAATAAACCTATTTTATTTTCTAGATATAATATGATACATAAATGTATCTAAATATATTATAATATGGAAACCCCATTCTCTATGAACAGGGATCAACCTTTAAAAGAACATATTTCTGTATAACTACTGTTAAGGATGGACTTCCGTACACCTCTCTCCATAGTTCATTTGCCTATTTATCTACCTCTCTAATTCTTCTTTCCAACTCCAAACAAAAAACATATAACCACACAATCGTCTTTGTGTAGGAATAACTAAAAAGACATACATAAGAATTTAGCGACAGAATTGGACAAATATATTATTGTATTTTAGCAAGCCATAATAATGTACATATGCTGAAGAATACTGTGAATTGACAAAGAGCAGAATGTCAGTAAACACATCAATCACAATCACATAATGTTGATCCATGTAGAAATTCAAATTTGTATGCCACTCTTAACCCCTCTACCTACCTCTCTTCTCTCAAACTGAAATTTTATGGAAACGTAAGCAAACATACAAGGTTCTTAAGTAGAACTTCGATATACAGTAATAATTATTTCTCATATGTGCCTACTAAACTTTAATTTGACCAATATGATTATGCCTATGCATACATGCATGGTTACCTGGCAATGAACAAGCACTTGAAACATGCGTGCCACATCACAAATGTCTACAGCATACGTCGCGATCTTCACTATGTCAGCTCCGGCTGCTTGTATCCTTGCTACAAGGCTGCCAAGTTCCTCAGTAGATGGAGTGAACTGATAATTATGAGAAGAAAAAATGAGTTTAGTGTTCGCTGGTCTCTTTCCCGATATGAAGTCCAAAAACTCTTGAGCAACCTGCAAGGGCACCGATAAAGAGTTCATTAAAATAAGAATCATAATATAAAAGAATAAATAACAAAATAACAAACAGAACAAGTAGCCAAGTAATTGGTTTCCCTAGATAAGCCCTTGTGTTGTAATTATGAGCCAGTGACACTTCACGAACAACTAAACACATTGCTTCAGATTCTAGTTTATCAGAGCAGCTTTCCAATAGTTTCATACAAGACGTCTTTTCTCCTAGTCCCCTTCTCTTTTTCTTTCATAATTACTGAAACTTCTGCTTCATTGAACTTCATCCCCCTTTATTGCAACCTAGAGAAACTAGTTCATTGAATGCTGTTTTCTGAAAGGGACGTGACAAGTTGATGATGAAGATTGTTGATCGCAATGACCGACATATGTGACGAGCAACCATGCCTCAACTAGGATAAAAATCAGATGTTAGTAGTGGCCTCTCACATTTTGGGTCTAATTTCTAATTATTTAAATCCTGATTTTTATTTTTATTCCTTCAGTATTCTGTAATTGTCCTATAAACTAGATCTTTCCTCACGTTTGTACAAGGCAGAAAATAAGGGTCTTAATTTCAGATTGGTTTGGCTAAAATGAAATTGCATACAAGTCCCTTAACTCTACTATATTTTCACGTAAGTCCCCTAAATCTTGTTATTTGCTTAAAAGTTCCTCAAATCAGCACATAGAGAGGGCTTAAAGCCGTAAACGTTCCTCCAATTTAGTCATGTAAGTTCAGAACAATTAGTCTAATAATACTACACCTTTTAGCTATTACTTTTCTTCTCTTAAATCCCACCAATTTGTTGTAGAAGCATGGAAAACCGCCTCTGGCTCATGCGTCCAAGATCCGAGACTGCATGATTAACAAGAATAGTGCTCCTCTATGCGGCTCCTCCCGCCATGCGGCTAGCAGGCAGTGCTCCTCTATACGGCTCCTTTTCAGCTGTGCAATCCAGACACGTGTTCTGATCCAGCAATCTGGCAGCATTAAATGCATTGGTTACTATGTACTGTATGCGAGATAACGGACGTTAGTGATTCGTCATGACCGTCTTTTGTCAGTATACAGCTGTGCAGTGCCACGTGTATACGTAGCAGGTTTCCATCATGCGACTGAGTTTCCATGGGCAGTATTCCCAGGAGTCCTCATGCGGCCAAGTCTCCATGTGGTAGTGTTCCCAGGAGTCCTCATACGACCAAGTCTTCATGCGATAGTGCTCCCATAAGACACTTAATTTAATCTCGCGTTTATGGCGTGTGCGTTGTAACTGCCTTATCAGACGAGAGATTTTCTCAAATCACGACATGTGCCACGTGTCAAGCCTGTAGTGC
Organism: Iris pallida; assembly: GCA_029216955.1. Classification (NCBI taxonomy): domain Eukaryota; kingdom Viridiplantae; phylum Streptophyta; class Magnoliopsida; order Asparagales; family Iridaceae; genus Iris; species Iris pallida. The sequence continues at coordinate 22,752,759 of JANAVB010004599.1, read as the reverse complement.
CCCGACCCGCAAGATGCCTTATGATGGATGGTTGGTTCGATGAAGCCTTGTTGGACTTGGGATTATGCGAAGGATCGCTTGGAAGACTATGCGATCGTGGCGGGAATCGTCCTATGAATGTGAGTAGTGTTGAACCCTTCAAAGATCCTTTAGCTTCACGCTTAAAATAAGGATGAGTATGCTATGTTTCTAGTTGAGTTTGTTCAATAACGCCTTGCATGGAATTCGGAAAGATAATGAAAGATAATAATCACATTAACGTAAACTGTTGTGGCTAAGTGAATTGTATGCTTGTACGCTGTTGCGATGAATTACATGACAGGTGAAGAAAAAGTCCCAAATACTTGGGCAGTGAGTATATCGAGCTTTGGCTCAATGAATAGATGGCAAAACAGATGTTAAGACCCAAGAACTGGGCAGTGAGTATGCTTGAATTGCATTCAAATGAATGAATGCTAAACATATGCTAAGTCCCAGGAACTGGACGGTAAGTACATTGAGTTGGTTGGAAAGAGGTATGATATCAAAGATGTGGCAAAGAGATTGGAAAACAACATTCTATTATCCTGTGCCGATGTAGAATGTTGGTTTCACTAAGACCCTGGATGGACAGATGATAATGTGAGCATTGGCTCAAGGCAAGATGGCTAGATGGCAAGATGGATGAGAATGATGGTTTTGCTTAGTTTTTCTTATCATGCATTATATGTTTTCTTCTTAGATAAGTTGCATATAGTTGCATGGTCATGGACAACTTGTCGACAAGATTTCGTTCCTCGAACGGTATTCCTGGGCCATGGAACCCGGTTCGTCCTAGGGGGAACAAGGATGGTGTCGATGTACTGACATCGGGATTGCAGGACTTGCAGTGGGGGCTTGCTACCGCCCACTGAAAGGACGCTGAAATCCCATGGTGCTGAAGTAGTAGCACGGTGTTTCGAAAACCTCCCATGGATTCGCACCCCATTTGGAGTTAGCCGTTCACCAGAAGATGATCCAAGATGGCGTGTCGCCAGTGACCTTCATATAGATAGGTCCAGTGCTAATGATGTCTTATGCAGGCAGAGTAAGTTATTACTCAAATACAGGGAAGATTGTCGGCTATTGGTAAGAATCACCTGAACGGTGATATTCATATTGAATCATGATATTGTTCCTAACAATGTCTTGTGCAGGCAGAGTAAGTATTATAATTGTACAGGGATGGCTACACGACCGTGGGTAAGAATCACCAAAGGGTGATAACTGCATGCTTTAAAATTATGTTGGCTATAAGATTTGCATACTTTACTTCTTGTCGACTATAACATGAAATTGACCCTAAGGCAACGAGAAAGACCACTGTTAATAATGTGCTATAACATAATTACTTAGTGTTGTCTTCTTAGGTGAGTTGGGCCAGCACCGCTCGCCAGTACATTGATGATGTACTGACCCACGTTGTGGGCAATATTACAGGTGTTTGCTTGGGGGAAATCCTGTGAATCAGTGCTTGGCATCGATGAATCGGATGGGTGTGCAGAAGCTCTTCTTGCAAGACGATGTCTTCTGCTATACGGGACATAATGTATGGAACATGGGAACTCAGTCATACCAGTGAGATTGTAGCCATATTGGCAAGTTCATTGTAAAGAAGTCGGTATATTCATTGTAGCCTAAAGGGCAAGTGTATACATTCAGTTGGCTATACTAAAAGTCTTGTAAACAGTTGTAAACTCTGTATTCCGCTGTGAGTCTTGTAAACAGTTGTAAACTCTGTATTCTGCTGCAAGTCTTGTAATCCATTTTGATTATCAATAAAGAGATACATTTCTATATAAATTGTGTGACTTCAATTTATCTGCTTGGTTCCGCTGCATTGTCGATGTTTTCTGAGAATTACCAGGAATTGTAATGGTTTTGCCTTGTACAAGTGCAATCTAGACTTGTACGGCATCACGCCCAGTGGCTTATTTTCGATCCTCCCGGATCGGGGCGTGACATAATGGTATCAGAGCACGGCTTTACGTCCTTGGATTCCTATTCGATTTGTTTCGAATCAACGTTGCTACTAAGATGATTCTAAGCTGCTTCCGCGATGATTCAAAGATTTGCTTCCGCGATTATTCAAAAGTTGCTTCCGCGGTGAATCAAAGTTGCTTCCGCGAATACTCAAAGTTGCTTCCGCGATGAAATCAAAGTTGCCTCTATGATGACTCATAGTGCTTCTGCGATTATTCTGTGTTGCTTCCAAACTATTCTAAGTTGTTCCCTTGACTGAAAGTCCGTTGATCATTCTAACCTCTCACTGGGTGTTCCATACAACAAGTCTAAATATGTGGGCTGTGATATGTGTGCTTTGTTGAATTTCTAAAAGATACCAAAAAGAATAACAATGATGCGATGCGATAATAAGTTTGGGATATATGCTGGATGTTTTATGTGTGGGATTCTCTGGAGTCGATTGTTATGCAGCAATCGACCGTGAGATATGGTTTGGTATGTTGGAACAGAATGTGCATGGATTTCAGTGAATGGGAATCGACAGAATCTTGAGTTGATATTTGTGGTCAGCATAACCACTGCAGGATGGATTGTCCATGTTGGACGTTGGTTTGATGCGAAGGAATATTGTGTTGAGAATGGCTTAAGCTCTGGGTGGTATATTACATATACCCTCATCGTGATAAGAGGTCCCTTGACCCTTGTTGTGTTTATGACTTTGTGATTGCTTTACCTATAAGGTATTGGGTGGTATCGAATCGTAGTTGAGCTTACGATTGATACATGACGGCTAGGAATGTCCCTTGATGATTAAGTTCGGATGACCCGTTACGAGATTTTGATGTGTTCGGGTGAACCATCGCTAGACCTTGTCGGTTAGCATTATGTTGGATAATAAGAGAATTGAGAATATGAAATGAATGACTTGGTTGGGAATGAAATGAGTTTCAGATTCAAGCGAGTACTTGAATCAGTTGGATAAAAGGATTGTAGGCTTGGTAACAATAGTGTGGTGTTGCTATCGAAAGATTTTGTGGGAATAACTATGGACCGAATATTGAACGATGTTGGAATTGAGTGAAAGAAATTGCATGTTGGATATCGATAGAATTGATGGTAATGTTAGACGCTTATCGGGATGTTGGAAATGATTTAGATGATGCAGAGAGAGTTGCATCAACGACCGAAAAGTTAGAGAATGGACTTGAAGAATGGATGATCTTAGCACGATGTGCAGTTGGGCTTAAGAGAAATTGATGTCCTGAATTAACAAGTTATGACCCTTGAATATTTTGAGGCACAGAGAATGAGTACTTGTCCCTTGATGCATGAAAGAATAGATGCTCCTTACAAGAGTCGAATGGCTGGAATACAAATAAGTATCGAGGTGCAGCGATATGTAATAGACCCTGTCGGTAGATGATGTTGTCACATGAATAACAAGTTTGGTGGAATATAGAATTATGGGATTATGACTTAGCTAATGAGTTATGTTATATCCGCTAAGATGACCGATACGCGTATGCTAGATGATTGGTGCCATAGAGATTGGATCGGTGCATGAATAGTAAATCTTCTTATGGAATTACAAGGAGATGATACAAAACTAATATTGATGGTTAACGTGAATTGCTAAGAGATGTCCGTGTTGGTGTTAGAAAATTTATAAATGATGCCTCGGAAGAAATATGATTATAGTTGCCTGATTTTTGTTGGTTAAAAGAGTACAGACCGTATCGATGATCTAAAAATGTGGGAAACGAATATGTCACAAAGAGACCGTAGGAAAGAGATCATAAGTGATAAACTATTGAGATAGCAATGTCGGATGATGACTCGAAATAGTTGACCCGATTGAATAGACAATTTGAGTACGATATGAGGATACAAGTTGGATCGAACAGATGCTATGTCTATGTAAATGGAAATTGAAAGTTGAATATTCTATTGAGGAGTTTTATATGATAGCTTCGAGATTGACCCATAGAATTGTGGGATAGAATTGTCGGATAGATTTGGTCGGTTGCGGGTAAGTCTAGAATGAGACTTCGTTGGGTATGACTCGAGTATGAGTACGGGTAGAAAGACTTGACCCTAGACTGTTGGCTAGTTGCCTAGATTGTCGGTTGGTTGCCTAGATTGTTGGCTGGTTGCCTAGAGTGTCGGTTTGTTGCCTAGATTGTTGGCTGGTTGCCTAGAGTGTCGGTTTGTTGCCTAGATTGTTGGTTGCTTGCTTAAGTCTCAGATTGGTTGGCTATGTTCTTCAGTTGTCCGTGTTGGATATAAGTTCATAAGATTGGGGTGGCGTCCCATGTCCCTAAGTTGGTCAGACCATAGAGTTGCCCTATGTTGAGAATTGGTTGCCTCTAAGATAAGAGATAAGTATGTCCCTGATAGCTACTCATCTCAAATGGGTTAGCTGAATGTCTGGTTTAGCTTAGATTAGCTGACCGTAGAGACTTGATTGTATGCTAAGTTGACTATTGGAAAACCGTAGGATGTCCCTATTGGTGTTACGTGAGTATAGTTGGAATGAATAAGATGTATTGGAAGGTAGGCTTTGGAATGGAATGATATTTAGGAAATTTTGATGTTATAATGTTGGATGGGATGACGGATCATGTTGATTTCGGAAATTGAGTTGCCTTGGTTGAAATGTTGGGAATTGTTAGAACTGGTTGGGTTGGTTGATTAATATTGAGCTGCGAAAATTGTTGGTAGTGCTTTGAGATAGTTGGAATAATTTTATTGACCGGATCAAGATTGAGGATAAGTGTAATGACGGAATTGGATAGTGCATGTAGCCGAGATCGGCGAATGTGAATATGAATGACCCTCAGAATTAATGTTGCTGGAATATGATAGTTGCCTATGCGAGAGGATAAATATGATGGCTTGATCAATACGAGAAAATGTTGGAGTACAGCAAGAAATGTTGCTAGAGTGAAATTGTGGTACGATTTGGAAGATGGATCATGATTGGGAAAGTTACGAGTTGCAAACAAAGTATATGGATGCGAATGATAACGAGTGCAAGATTGGGCCGATGAGCATCGGGGTATCGAAATAAAATGTGGCAATATGATTTATCAACTTTGGTGGCATGGATGACAATGAACTTGAAAGGAATACTTGATACATCTAAGTCGGAATATTTTGGAAATTTTGGATCGGTTGAGGATAATTGCTTGAGTTGGAATTGGTAACATCGGTTGTGTTATTAGTTGGTTGGATATTGAATGAACAAGTGGGATTATACGAGATGCTCAAAGAATTACTGATGTTCAGGAAAGGAAGGTACACCGTAGCTCGTTCGTTTTCTCTATCACTGAACTTGGCTGAAGTGCATGTATTTCGGGGACGCCTAAAATATGTGTATGATTCCGACTAAGTGGTATGCTGAATTCAAACGAAGCCACGGGAAGGATTATCATGTGCTAAGGATTTGCACGAGTGTCGGAGGAAAGATCAAAGATGGTAAACTATGTTGAATTAATTGGGATGCTGTAACGAGATGGCACATTACTTGAAATTAATCGAGAGATTGCAGAAGAATATTAAATGGTGCAAGTTGATTGTTGAGAAGTTTCATGAAAAGCTTGGTTGAAGTTTTGGGGATGAGTTTTGTTTTAAGTTTCGAGGACGAAACTTTTTCTGGGTGGTATATATTGTAGTGCCCCGACCCGCAAGATGCCTTATGATGGATGGTTGGTTCGATGAAGCCTTGTTGGACTTGGGATTATGCGAAGGATCGCTTGGAAGACTATGCGATCGTGGCGGGAATCGTCCTATGAATGTGAGTAGTGTTGAACCCTTCAAAGATCCTTTAGCTTCACGCTTAAAATAAGGATGAGTATGCTATGTTTCTAGTTGAGTTTGTTCAATAACGCCTTGCATGGAATTTGGAAAGATAATGAAAGATAATAATCACATTAACGTAAACTGTTGTGGCTAAGTGAATTGTATGCTTGTACGCTGTTGCGATGAATTACATGACAGGTGAAGGGAAAGTCCCAAATACTTGGGCAGTGAGTATATCGAGCTTTGGCTCAATGAATAGATGGCAAAACAGATGTTAAGACCCAAGAACTGGGCAGGGAGTATGCTTGAATTGCATTCAAATGAATGAATGCTAAACATATGCTAAGTCCCAGGAACTGGGCGGTAAGTACATTGAGTTGGTTGGAAAGAGGTATGATATCAAAGATGTGGCAAAGAGATTGGAAAACAACATTCTATTATCCTGTGCCGATGTAGAATGTTGGTTTCACTAAGACCCTGGATGGGCAGATGATAATGTGAGCATTGGCTCAAGGCAAGATGGCTAGATGGCAAGATGGATGAGAATGATGGTTTTGCTTAGTTTTCCTTATCATGCATTATATGTTTTCTTCTTAGATAAGTTGCATATAGTTGCATGGTCATGGACAACTTGTCGACAAGGTTTCGTTCCTCGAACGGTATTCCTGGGCCATGGAACCCGGTTCGTCCTAGGGGGAACAAGGATGGTGTCGATGTACTGACATCGGGATTGCAGGACTTGCAGTGGGGGCTTGCTACCGCCCACTGAAAGGACGCTGAAATCCCATGGTGCTGAAGTAGTAGCACGGTGTTTCGGAAACCTCCTATGGATTCGCACCCCATTTGGAGTTAGCCGTTCACCAGAAGATGATCCAAGATGGCGTGTCGCCAGTGACCTTCATATAGATAGGTCCAGTGCTAATGATGTCTTATGCAGGCAGAGTAAGTTATTACTCAAATACAGGGAAGATTGTCGGCTATTGGTAAGAATCACCTGAACGGTGATATTCATATTGAATCATGATATTGTTCCTAACAATGTCTTGTGCAGGCAGAGTAAGTATTATAATTGTACATGGATGGCTACACGACCGTGGGTAAGAATCACCAAAGGGTGATAACTGCATGCTTTAAAATTATGTTGGCTATGAGATTTGCATGCTTTACTTCTTGTCGGCTATAACATGAAATTGACCCTAAGGCAACGAGAAAGACCACTGTTAATAATGTGCTATAACATGATTACTTAGTGTTGTCTTCTTAGGTGAGTTGGGCCAGCACCGCTCGCCAGTACATTGATGATGTACTGACCCACGTTGTGGGCAATATTACAGGTGTTTGCTTGGGGGAAATCCTGTGAATCAGTGCTTGGCATCGATGAATCGGATGGGTGTGCAGAAGCTCTTCTTGCAAGACGATGTCTTCTGCTATACGGGACATAATGTATGGAACATGGGAACTCAGTCATACCAGTGAGATTGTAGCCATATTGGCAAGTTCATTGTAAAGAAGTCGGTATATTCATTGTAGCCTAAAGGGCAAGTGTATACATTCAGTTGGCTATACTAAAAGTCTTGTAAACAGTTGTAAACTCTGTATTCCGCTGTGAGTCTTGTAAACAGTTGTAAACTCTGTATTCTGCTGCAAGTCTTGTAATCCATTTTGATTATCAATAAAGAGATACATTTCTATATAAATTGTGTGACTTCAATTTATCTGCTAGGTTCCGCTGCATTGTCGATGTTTTCTGAGAATTACCAGGAATTGTAATGGTTTTGCCTTGTACAAGTGCAATCTAGACTTGTACGGCATCACGCCCAGTGGCTTATTTTCGATCCTCCCGGATCGGGGCGTGACAAAGCCGATCGGGCCGTGCTGTTAACAGTTGTAGCAGACGGCTGTAACAACCCAAATTCCATAATGATGCTCTCAAGATTTTTGCATCGGTTTTCGCATAATTGATGCCACGTGTCAAGCTGATCGGACCACACGGTTAACAGTTGTAGCAAACAACTGTAACCCAGATTATGTATTTTTCGCAGCAGATTTCACCCATCAGCGCCCTAGGCGTACATAGTCATTCCCAGTGAGGATGGCTATAAATAGAGGAATATGTGCTTCCCTCACAAGGACGAAGGGACGGACTGACAGACATACACAAGGATATCCACACAGAGAGAGCATACAAGAGAGCAGAAGGGAGTCCAATTGCCATCTTTCCTGCCAGTAAGTCAGAGATAGTGCAATTGTCCTTCGCCAGTCGATCGTCAATGGAGTAAAGGAGTCAGTACAATACTCGATCTCCATCGTCACACTTTCCAGATCTTATCCTTGTACTAAGAATCCTCGTTGTTAGGATTCTGTTATACTTTTTCAGTTGTAATTCATATGTAAAGTTAGTAAAACTTTCCCCCTTTTTTGCGATGGCAACAAGTGTTTATTTATCTCATGGAATATTTGTATGTAAGATGCTTATTTTGCACGCAAATAACCCCATCAAACCATAGTATAACTTACTAAGTCATCGGATCAACCCCTCATATTTCTGTCTATGCCACTGGAATTTATAAAACAACCACTTAAGCCAATATCTGCATTGAAATCTAGCTATTTTCTGAGAATATAAAGCATTATCAGCTACACAGAGTTCCTAGTTTAAGGTTAAGCCACCTGATTTCATTTAACCTAAGAAACCTAGAAAGTTTCAATTTCGCATACTTCGAATGGGACAAACTGAGCCTGAAATGGTCCTAAGAAGTAAGAAGGGAACAATGGGATCTGACAATCCTGATGCTAAATTCTCATAATTACTTTCCTTCAGCTAGGAGGATCAATGCTCAAAATATTGAATTTCACATAGAATCTCATAAATGAGACCACTTTCCACTTTGGATCACATTTTAGCATATGCATGTCATAGCATCTGTTTTCCTCATACCAAGATATTCAGTTTTCAAGCATTCCTTCATTCACTTAATTTGCAGGTTTGTTGGACCAAGGTTCGGAGTATCGGCAGATACAAATACCTATTTACTATATCGTTTAGATTTTTGCACACCTTAATGAATTCTATTTTGATTAATGAATTTGGATCCCGCTAACAATCCAATCCGAACCAAACACTAAATAAAGTCTAATAACAGAGATAGGAGAGAGTTTATGCCTCTATTTCTCTCTCTCCCCTCTCTGCCTCCAGGTAATTTTTTCTGCTGCTTTTTCTGTTGTTATTTTTTGTTTGCCGTCTCCAATCCTTTTTTTTGGCTTTTTTTAATTCTCCAGTTAGTTTCATGCATAATCACAGCTTATGGTAGAACTCGTATTTACTTTATGTTTTTGTATATTGATCATACCATATCTCTGATCAATGTACCTTCTTCTGATAAATCATAATGTCCGTATATCAAGTTTACCATTTTTGAACTAACTTGTTTTTTATCCTTTTGAGAATTATGTGAGGCCATGCTATCATTTCCATATTCTTGTTGTCTTGCAAAAAGTATCACGATTTTGCGATTATGCTTAATCATTTTAGATAAATTACACTTAAACATGCACATATTTTTACACGGTGTTTGCATGTTAGACTTGGCACTGTTCATGTCTAGTCAATTGTGCCCCATAGTAGTGATTTATCACAATAGTGATTTATTGGACAGATCATCGTATATCTTGTGCAGAAGAATTTGAATTTGACTATATCACATATTCTTGATTATGTTGTCAGACTAGTAGCATAAGCAATTACACAACATAGATCTAACTGGCCAATGATTTTTTTATCTTTTTGCAAAAAGTGTCTTAATTCAAAAAGGTGTGTGCCTTGCGTCGAGGTGCCTTGAAGCCTTTGTGCCTTATTGCGCCTTGTGCCGTTAACTATGATGCACCTTGATCGCTATGTTACACTCTCACAAGCAACCGGTCTTCTTTTATGCATCTCTTATCCTTTGATAGTCAACCCTCTAATTTGATGTATGGGTTATACATTATTATGCAATCTAATGATGAAGACCCTTGGTTATTATCTAGTCATCTTTCGAAATTCTTGACGAACTCTCCACATCCTTAGGCATACGTTTGATTTGCCTACTTCATTGTCCCTTTACTAGAATTTGTGGCATCCGTTCATGGCTTAGCCACATGCAGTTGTGTGGATATGCCTATTGACTTTTGGAATTGTGTTATCTTGAGATTAGTTAGCGCATACCTTTCCAATTATTTTACTAGTATTCGATTAGTGCCATTCCTTCATTCTTTGGCGTAATGTGTCATACAGATGAAAGCAATTCCCTATAGTAAATTGTATCGTCTCAGAGCAATCACATAATGAAAATGAAAATGATGGAAGACTTCTTACTTTCGTTCTGGAAATACGAAATGTCATGTTAGGTTGCCCACGAAGCGGTGAGGCAACAGATCTTCGTATTTTCTAATGTCGAACCATTGGGAATTCTTCAGGCTCTAGCAAACGGGACCAAACTACCTTTCAAGGAGGACCTTCTCCCTTCTATTGGAGGTATTTGTTACATCTTCATCTAGATTCTTCATATTTTGGGGGTACTATGTACCATGCTCCTTGGTTGAATGAGCATAAATTGCAATCTAAAAGGTAGGTCCAACTAGTCACCTAGGTTTTATGGTAGGTTTTATGGCATGGCCCTCTCATGATCATAGCTAACTTTGCTAGATATTTGGTACCAACATACATGGTTGACGTCATGTCTTGTCATGTTGGGAGCCAGTTACAAATCTTTGTCAAATCTTGTATGTAGCTTTCTTATGCTTCATAGTCGGCCCCATTTTGATGGGAGATGGTATAGCAAGAGAGATAAATAATATTACTAAACATGATATCACATTATCCAATCAGATTTACCTTACTACAAAGGTACCTGGGAGACGATGAAGAAGAAAGTGAGCATGACACTCGTAACATAACAGAGTTATGGACTAGAAATGTGATTAAATGTGGTATTTGCTATTCTGAAGGAATTTCACTGTACTAAGGATAGTTCACTTAAAATAGTAAGATGTGATATGAAAAACTAGAACACCTACTAACCCAACACCCATACCACCCTCTGTTTTGAAGGTCACATGATAACTTTTTAACAGACTCAAGCATGAGGCTAAGTATTACTTTAGTAGCGAGAGTTACTCAAAACATTTACCTGTGTTCCATCATTCAAGGTTGTACACAAGTCTCATACACTCTTTTGACTTCAGATCCTATATAATCTTAAGCAGCTCCTACGTCTGCCACTATTCCAGACAAGTTCCCTCATATCAACAACAAAATTTATGTGCATCAACATTAGGATCTTACTATTCTTGGTTGTCAATGCTATCTACTACATATGCATGCAATAATTAACTTCTTGATACTTTCATATATGCATGTTATCCATTGGACACCACAATGAGCTTGAGTTGTCAACCTGATAATTGTACGACATTTTTTAAAGGAACAAATTGTTTATCAAGATGGGAAGGCTTCAAAGAAACACAAGGAAACTCAAGTTAAACAGTTGATCAACAAGTGAATCGGGCACAATATAGAATTGAGAGAAATTTACTGAAATTTTTTTTCTGCAATTTCAGATTAATGGCATGGACTCGATGGACCATAAGCATGTTAAAGTTTATGCAAGGTAAATAAACCTGAAGTTCAATATCAACATATTCTGCTCCCAATTCCATTGCTAAGAGTAGTGCTGCAAATCTCTTGCTATCATCACCTTCATATTGACCTCCTTCCCATTTTGGTCTATAGCGAAGACACAACATGTCAGACGAAACCATGTACATACTTGAGTATTGTCTCATTTGTACATAGGCATTTAAAAGAAGACAAATAAACTGAGTTGTCAAAAGAGCTCGTAGAATCATTCATTAAACTTTGTTTACCTTGAGTACCTACCAATTATGCAAATAATTTAAACAGCTGCTAGAGAATCTTATTCTGGACAATATGAATGTTCCAAAACCACAAACTTTTCCTTACCGTAGGTAGAATGTCTATACTACTATATAATAAGAAAAGTTATTAAAGTCTTCACCGTGGAAGTTTTGTTTAAAAAAGGCCTTTACCTATGTTTACTAATTAAAATTGTTCATTAAATTTAACATGGGTAGTTAGGTAATTACGTATAGGAAAAAAATTAAGATATTGTTTGCTCTTCCCAAGAAGTATGAAATACGTACAATGCACGTGCTTATATATTAGTGTATTCTATAAAGGGACATCTTTGTTGCCACGAGATCTCTACTTACGCAGGGTCAAGATGTACAGTCTCACAGTTATATATGGAGAAGTTGTTTTCATGACTCGAACCTGCATCCTCCAGGATGCAAGCAGCAAGTCTGACATACGCGTCAGACGACACCCTCTAGAATATGTATTTTATCAATAGTAAAAAAGTAATACATCACTGAGAATGTTTACATTAAATAGATATATTCCTTGAACAAATAAAATTTTAAATATACAATCCCCTCGCTTGTGCATGGAATTTTACTACAAAGCAAAGGATTAAATACAAAATGGATTAAGTACAATTACAAAAGGACGATTACACCATCTTTATCGGTTATCTAAATCTTTCGAGGAGGGATTTGTTCTAGACTACAAAAATCCTTTATCTATTAATAAGGAGCTTTCCCAACTAGATGTATTCATTGCCGGTAGACTATATCTTTTCTGCTTTTTGAGAAAAAGAAAAAAACTAAAATTAAATTTATTAAGTACCCTTCGCTTAGTCCAAAGGACTCACAAGAACATCATTGATATGGAGGTTACTCGTGCAGCATCGCCACATCTCAAATCTCACAGCATAACAAACACAACCCTTTATATTATTCTATTTGAACTATTTTGAACATTCTATTAACCAAATTGCCACAAGGATAAAGATATTGGAGAGATGATCCACATTTCTTAATCCTCGTATCGCTCTCTTCACCGCACCAGATCTTCCTCCTCTTTCTTAGTTGAATAAGACGGTGGATTTGTCGGATTAGATGCGACTTAATTATTAACCAAATAATAACAACAACAAAGCCTTTATCCCAAAAGTTTTGGGCCGGTAATTTGAATCATTTTCTTCCATTCAGTTATGCTAAGGATTATGTTCTTTGTAACAATAACAAAAATCATACCTTTCTTTACGACTTCAACCCATATTTGTTTCGGTGCAGCTCTAGTCCTAGCAACTCTTTTAACTACTGTCTTATCGCTCCTTACTAAAACGTCTATTGGTCTATGTTGTACATGTCCAAACCATCTAAGACAATTTTTTCTCATCTTGTCTTCAATTGACGCCACATTTACTTTCCACAAATTAACTCATTTCTTATCTTATCTTTTAATTTTTATCACTCTTCCATCTTAGTATTCTCATTTTTGTTACACTAATTTTCTGAACATGTTTTTTAATTGTTCAACACTCTGATCCATAAAGCATCCCTAGTCTTCTAGTTGCTTTATAAAATTTTACTTTTCCAAAGGTATATTCCAACCACAAACTATTCCAGAAGCAATACACCATTTCAACCATCAAAAATGATATTTTAGTTATATGCACGACATCCTTATCCATCCCTCTGCCATAACGAATAATTATTCCTAAACACAAAAAGTTATCATTCCTATATATCCCTTGTCCATCTATATGTAAATACCCTACCCCACCCCACCCCACCCCCCCCCCCCAACACACACATCATCATTTCTCTTTGTCTTTTTCGTTGAATTTATATTTCATATATTCTGCTTTATCCTACTCATTTTAAAACCCTTAGGTTCCAAGGTTTCTCTCCACACTCCTATTGTAGCATCTAACTGGTCTCTACTCTTAAAGACCAACACAATATCATCAGCAAACATCATACACCATAGACCTCCTCCTAGATATGCTTAATAATTTCATCCATAACTAACGTAAAAAGGTATTAGTGTTGATCCTTGATATAAGCGAACAGTGATACAAAATGGTTTGTTATCTCCTCGAATGGTTCGTAGATCATACAGATCCTTAATAGTCTCAATGTATCTAATATAAACTTTTCTCCAATTCCACCACATTATTTTCCTAGGAAATCTATTATAAGTGCTCTCTAAGTCAATAAAAAAACTATATGTAAATACCTCTTTTCTCCTTAATATTTGCATTAATCTTCTTCATAAGTAAATGGTTTCCACAGTATACCTTTCCAGCGTAAAATCACATTGATCATTTGAAAGTCTAGTTTATTTTTCATCTTTGCTTAGCCACTCTCTCCTATAGCTTAATGGTATAGCTCATAAGCAAGGTTCACAATATCGGTATCGGAATTAGTATCAGACCTTTCATATGAGTTCCTATGAGTATTAAGATCATCGATATCGACAGTACCTACAGTTTTTGATCGGAGTATGAAATTTTTGGTATCGAAAATCAAATGATTATTAAAAATTATAAAACATATTTTATACATTTAGGTAAAACTTTAGTATTTTCTATATTGTTCCTTAGTAGTTTTGAAATTTAATAAAATAATGGTCATCATTGCTTATTGGTTTACCGGTAATAAATAAGGTTTCTTCATTTACATGTTTTTCATGCTTTTATACACCCTTGTTAGTTGGCCCTTTTCGTTCGACTTTCTCTGCCGAATTGACTGGAAAAGAGACCTCCAACGTCGGTATCAGTCAGTTTTGATAGATATCGAATTAGGACATGTCAAACTATATCAGTATCGGTCATATCATATTGATATCGGCCAATACTGTAAACTATGGTCAGAAGCTTAATTCACTGATAGTTGTTACAACTTTGTATATTGTTAGAGTTATTATTATTATTTATCTTACGAGGGTATAATAGTAATTTTGGATGTACTGCATATCAATATAAAAATATGAGATGCAACCTAAGGGTTTCAAGTCCTTGTAATCTCTTTTCTCATATTCTCTCTTCTCCTTCTTTTCTCCTTCTCTTCTCTTCAAACTCTGCTTGGTGAGCATCTTTGGAAGGTACTGTACATCCCAATCTCCCAAAACTTCTTTTTCGACTATTTTTCATCTACTTTTCATGAATTGTCGTTCGTCGTTCGTTGTTCGTGGTTTGTTTATGAGATCTAGGGTTTATACATATCTCCGTTGGTTGTTCGTTGTTGTTTGTGGTTCGTTGTGAGATCTAGGGTATCTACAGATCTCTTCTTTCTGTTGCATCTGCAAGTATGGCGGAACTGAAACTTCTGCCAAGGTTAATAGTGCCGGTAGTGGTAGCGGAGGTGGTTCACCTTTTACTGTTATTCATAATAATGAACTGAAAAAATCAATTATAGCGGTGAAACTCAATGGACGAACTATCTTGCCTGGTCCAAGTCTATCAAAGTAGTGTTGAGTGCGAAGAAGTTAAAATTTTTGACGGAAGAACCCTCGCCTGAAACGTCTACCGATTATGAGGATTAGATGAGTGTTGATGCATACGTTATGTCGTGGTTGTGGCATAGTATAGAGCCGCACATTGCTTCTAATATTCAGTGGTATGAATACTCCGAACAGATTTGGGCATCTCTAGAAGAATCATATTCACAGAAGCGGAACGTGGCCCGTATATATGAGTTATACGAGTTATTGTTTAATACAAAGCAAAATGGGAAGCATGTACATGAATATTTGGCTTCAAAGAAGGCTTTGTGGGAGGAACTGCTACAATATTATCATGTTATAACTGATTTGAAGGAAGCTCAGCAGCAAAAGGAAGAGTTTCACGTTTCACTTATCCTAACCGGGTTGGATCCTGCGCTCGAACCTTATAAGGCTCAGACCCTTGCTGGAAAGCAGTTACCTACGGTGGCAAATATTTTCTCCCGTCTCAATCGTTCCTTCCTAGGACAGAGTTATGTGGTGCCAAATAATGACTCTTCTGTCCTAGTTACTAGTGTTGTTGATCGTCATGGTGGACGTGGTGGTAGAGATGGGGGTCGTAGTTTTGGTCGAGGAGGTGGTCATGGTGGCAGAGACAATGGTCATGGTGGTGGTGATCGTGGCCAACCACGAAAGTATAACTATTGTGGAATGTTCGATCACATCGAAGACTACTGTTGGGACAAGTGGGTAAACCAAAATATACACAGCAAGTACATGATGAGAATATTATTGGTCCACTGGTCATGATCATACCTGATTTTGATAATCAACGTCAACTTTGGTCGATACGTAAAATATATATACAGCTACAAGTTTCAAGTCAGAATGTCTGCACCTACTGCTACAAACATCTCGTCGTCATCAAGAACCAAAAATGATGGAATCAAGATCAAGACTTTTACATATTCTTCTATATTTTTATTTTATTTGAGTCTAGAAAAATACGTAAGATTTATCAGGATCGGTAGCCATCTATCCACAAATTTCTATCCAAAAGTTCACAAACTAAAAAGCCCAGAACCCATAAAAATTGGCCCAAACAGTTCTGTTCTGACCTTAGCATAAGTCGACTCGAGTTCGGTCAAGGTAGTTTCAATTTGTTTTTGAATTTAATGGATATCTGTATCAAACGTTCGAATGCGAGATTTCTGCATCCGAACTCTGTCCGACTTCGGTTCATAAAAACACTATAAATAGAGATTAACTTTCACATTCTCAAATCATCCAATCTCATCCTCTTCTCTATTCTTTAACTGTTTCTACGAGCTACACTTTCATACGAAGCTTATACTACTCTTAGCCAAGCCAGTATTAGTTCAGTTCAATCTAGAGTTTGGTTTTGAAGAGTTGTATCGGAGGATATCTCAAAAAACGTTCGAGTTTTCAATCGCCTTCTGGAGTCGGTCGTGCACTCGTCGCCAAGCACGATATTGTTGAAGTTGGTCGTGAACTTGTCCCCAAGCACGATGTTGTAAGAGTTGCAAACACTCAATTAAAGCTTGTGTCATAGTGGATTAACATCGAGCAGGAGTACTCGAGATTGGACTAGTCCTCCACGAGAGATACCAGTATATATCACTGTGTTACTGAGTTTGATCTTCTTAACTCTTTACATGGTAATCTGCTTTTACTAGCTATATTACACAATTTTTAATTTATGATATTTATTCCGCTACACGTACACACTCTATTCACCCCTCCCCCCTCTAGAGGTGCTCAACGGTCCTACAATTGGTATCAGAGCATGTTAGACGTATACATAACCACCTAGAGAGTATATACGGCAGCCGTTAAATCTATATTCAACGGTGAAGGACAATCCACAAATAGACATCAACTATTTGATGGAATAAACTATACATACTGGAAAACACGAATGAGTTTCTTTCTTAAGTCACTGGACTTCGATCTTTGATCGATAGTTATAGACGGTTATAAGAAACCGCCTAAAACAGTGATTGATGGTGTTCTAGTAGACAAGCCCCATAAGTATACTGAGCATGAAAAGACACAGGCTAATCTAGATGCACGAGCCATCAATGTACTATTCTGTGCAATTGACAAAACCGAGTTCAATCGCGTATCTACTTGTGCCACATCTAATTAAATTTGGAGACTTCTTGAGGTAACTCGTGAAGGAGCTTCCAAAGTGAAGGAATCCAAAATCAGTAAATTGACACAAGAGTACGAGTTATTCAAGATGAAATCCGGTGAATCAATTACACAGATGTTCACTCGTTTCCTAGATATTACTAATCCTCTACAATTTCTTGGAAAGGATTACAGCAACCACGAGAAGATCAAGAAGGTACTGCGGGCTCTAACCAAGAACTAGAACCCGAAGGCCAGCGTGATCATATAAGGAAACGACCTCACCACGATGACATTGGAGACACTTATGGGCAAGCTCATGACCCATGAGCTGGATTTGCAAGACTTTGAAGAGGCAACCCCTAAAGAAAAATCCATCGTCTTCAAAGTCCAAGCCAGAAGAGTCTCATGTAATGATACTGATGATAAAGATTCTGATGGTGACGAATAGGCCCTATTGGTCAAGAACTTCAAAAAATTCTTAAAGTTTGAGCGATCAAGCCGAAAGAAGAAAGATATCCATAAAAGCAACGAAGAAGATACTATTTGCTTTAGATGCAAGAAGTCAGGACATATGAAGGATTGTCCACTAGCAAAGAAAAGCAGTCCATATGATCGATCAAGATCAAGTAGGAAAAGCAACAAGTGGTCGAAAGTACGCAAACACCGACATCTGGCACGAAAGTGAGGCCAGTAAAACAGAAGAAGAGGACAGACCCAATAGCAATGCAGATGTCTGTCTGATGGCATACGATAAGGTATCAGAAAACCCTCTTTACGATGATTTTACTTTTGACTAGTTAGAAAATACCTTCAGCGATCTACTTGAAGAATACAGAAATGTGTTAGACAAGTATAAACAATCTCGCAAGGAGATTAAGGCATACACAACCGAAGTAGCAAGACTATATAATCTTCTTGAAGATATCAAAGGGACGTCTACTACCGGTAACACGGAGTAGATAGCCAAGATTAGATTGGACTATCATGAAGCTATCCTCACTATAGAACAGAAAGAAAGAGACTATGTCAAAGTGCAAGAACTATATGACATAGAGAAGAAGAGACACCTAGTCACTGCATGACTGCTAAATTCAAAGAGTCTTGTGCAATCTCTAAAAAGTTGGAGATCAGATTGGGCAAACAGGTCATCCTTGTTATACAGCCTAAGGTTAGTCCTAATACTATGCATGTACCACAAAGGACTACACCAAAGAAAGTGCATAACAAATTTCTCACAACTATGCTTTCACATACAGGTAGAAAGACACAAAAGAAGCATGTCAACACAGAAACAAAGAACATTATTTCAAAAATCACATGTACATACTGTGGTGAACACGGGCACATATCACAGTACTGTAGAGCTAGAAAATTAGTTGACACAAATATACTTACTTTAATTCCTAAAACTAATCAAGCTGGACCCTTGAAGAAATGGGTACCAAAGGTTACATCTACTCGTTTTGTAGGTACACCTTCAACCTTCTCATGCTAAAAGCAAATGGATCCTCGATAGCGGATTTTCGCGGCACATGACAGATGATACATCCTTATTCGCTACGCTATCGATGAAGAGAGAAGGGTACGTTTCCTTTGCTAATAATCTTAGAGGTAACATTATAGAAAACGGTACTGTTGGTATATATCCCTACCCAGAAATAAAAGACGTTTGTCTAGTCACATAATTGAAACATAATCTGTTGAGCATTAGTCATTTGATAGATAACGGTTACGGTATCAATTTTGTGAAAGATAAATGTTCTATATATGAAATATCTACTGGTAATCCCGTATATGAAGGAATTAGGGAAGACAATATATATGTTTTCTCTTTAGAACGTACTAACAGTGCAGGTAAATGCCGAGTAGCCAATCAAGATAAAAGATGGCTATGGCACATGAGGCTAGGACAGGCAAACATGGAGACTATCTCAAGGCTATCAACTAAGAAGCTGGTAAAAGGACTCCCAGAAATTTACTTCAAGAGAGATATGGTATGTTCAGATTGTGAAAAGAACAAAGCAACTAGGTCATCCTTTAAATCCATCAATGTTGTAAGCACTTCTAGACCCTTACAGTTAATTCATATGGATTTGTTTGGTCCTAGTAGAGTCGTTAGTCTTTGCGGTAAGCTCTACACTTTTGTTATAGTTGATGATTTCTCTCGATTTACATGAGTTTACTTTTTATCTAATAAAAATGATGTCATTTTTAAATTTCAAGTATTTTGTAAAAAGGTATAAAACGAAAAAGGCTTCATGATTACTCGAATCCAAAGTGATCATGGTGGCAAATTCGAAAATACTGATTTCAAAAAGTTTTGTGATGATAATGGATACTACAATGAATTATCTTGTCCTAGAACTCCTCAACAAAATGGTGTTATGGAGCGGAAGAATAGAACTTTAGCGATATGGCTAGAGTCATGCTTAACCAGCACAATTTTTCTAAATATTTTTGGGCAGAAGTTGTAAGTACAACCTGTCATGTTTTGAATAGGGTGTTAATTCGACTTATATTGAAGAAAACCCCCTATGAATTGTGGTTTGAAAGATTCCAAATATTTCTTAATTTAAAGTTTTTGGATGTCGTTGCTTTATCATGAACACCAAGGATAATTTGGATAAGTTCGACTGGTAGGCAGACGAAGGGATATTTCTCGGATATGTTGTCAAAAGTAAGAGATATAGGATTTTCAATAAAAGATCTATGATTGTTGAAGAATCTATTAATGTTTCCTTTGATGAGCTCAACAGTCAGAAATCTAGCGACAGTATTGACGAAGACGTATAAAACCAATCCAAGGCACCTGAAGATACTGCAACCGACGAGAACTATTTGTAGAGTTTGTCTAAAAAGATGAAATTTATGCCAGACCATCTAGAGACACTTGTTGTAGGTGATATATCCAAGGGAGTAGGTACGCGTTCTTCTACTAGAGACATAGCAACTAATGTAGCTTTCATTTCTCAAGTATAACCTAAATCAGTAGCAGATGCTTTTCTTGATGAATTTTGGATTAATACCATGCACTGTTCTAAAAGACGGTCTAGGCCGCCTAGGTAGCGCCTAGACGCTAGGCGCCTGGTGTCCGCCTAGGCGCCCGCCTAGACACCCCCCCCCCCCCCCCCTCCCGATACCCGACTATGTATGTTTTGGGGTTTTATGGACTTTTTCTGCAATTTTGAGTAGATTTTTTTGATTCTATCTATTTATTATGAACCGCCTAGACGACTGCCTAGGCGGGCTAAGCGCTAGGCGGCAGGTGCCCGTCCGACTAGCGCCTAGCGCTTTTCACAACCTTGATGCCATGTAAGAGGAACTTAATCAATTTGAGATAAACCAAGTTTGGGAACTTGTACCTAAACTTACTGGTCAATCGATAATTGGTACCAAATGGGTGTTCCGAAATAAACTAAGCGAGGATGAACATGTTCTACGCAACAAATCACACCTAATAGCACAAGGTTATAATCAAGAAGAAGGAATTGATTATGACGAGACTTATGCTCCTGTTGCTAGACTAGAATCTATTCGCATGTTTTGTGCATTCACATATTTTCATAATTTCAAACTTTTTCAAATTGATGTTAAGAGTGCATTTTTAAATCGGTTTATAAAAGAAGAGGTTTTTGTGAAGCAACCTCCTGGTTTTGAGGATTTTCAAAAACTTGATCATGTTTTCAAGTTAAGAAAGGCACTTTATGGACTCAAACAAGTACCACGTGCTTGGTATGAACGCCTAAGTATTTTCCTACTTGAAAATGGTTTTTCAAAAGGAATGATTTATACAAGTTTGTTTATCAAAACTTCAGATGATAGTATTTTGCTTGTGCAAATATACGTTGATGACATAATATTTGGAGCTACTAACGAAAAACTATGTCAAAATTTTGCTAAGTGTATGCAGAGTGAGTTTGAGATGAGTGTGATGGGAGAGCTCAACTACTTCCTAGGACTTCAGATCAAACAACACTTGTAGGGAACCTTCATCAATAAGCCAAGTACACTAAGGACTTACTAAAGAAATTTGACTTCGACAATGTAAAGTCTATTGGCACGCCAATGGCTACATCAACTCGACTTGACCTTGATGAAAGTGGCAAACCAGTCGACCAACATAATTATCGAGATATGATTGGTAGTTTACTTTATTTAACTACTAGTCGCCCTGATATTATATTTAGTGTTTGTATCTGTGCACGATATCAAGCTAATCCTAAGGAATCACACTTATGCGCTGTTAAGCGTATCTTTCAATACCTTAAAAGAACTTCTATTGTCGGCTTATGGTATCCTAAAACTACATCGTTTGACCCTATATGTTACTCGGATGCTAATTTTGCTGGATGCAAAGTAGATTGTAAAAGTACCAGCGGTACGTGTCATTTCCTATGTAAGGCTTTAGTCTCTTGGTTTAGCAAGAAACAAAATTTTGTAGCATTATGAACAATTGCGGCTGAATATATCGCCGCAGGACGTTGTTGTGCTCAAATTTTGTGGATGAAACAAACTTTAGAAGACTATAATCTGCACTACACTAAGATTCCCATATTCTGTGATAACACTAGCATAATTAATCTGACTAAGAACCCAGTATGTCACTCACACACTAAGCACATAGAAATACGTCAGCACTTTTTACGTAATCACCAACACCACAAAAATATTTGTCTAAAATTTATTGACACAGATCATCAACTGGCAGATATATTCACAAAACCATTAGCCGAAGATAGTTTTAACTATTTGCGTCACGAGCTAGGCATTTTTGAATTTTCGGAGTCATAACGTGTTATGATTAATAAAAATACTTAAAAACTTAAAATTCAATGATTTATTAATCGAAGTTATTTTTGGTACAAGTCGAAAGGGTCCTTCTGTCAACAAGGCGTAAAAGCCTAAGTGACACGGTACCAAGTGTCTTCGGACTACCGCTAGCTAGTATCCGGCCCTTACAGCTAGCCCAAGGTAATGGATATTATTTAAATCAATGAATTACAAGTTTCCTAGGTAATTTTTATCATTCATTACTCAATATATGAACCAAAATTCAAGTGGCCGAACTTGGACCGAACCTTTTATATATTCAGCAATTCGAAAGAGCAGCCCTCTCCTTCATCTTCTTCCCCAAACCAGTCGACCACAGCCTGCAAAAACCTAGATCCTAGAAAGCTACATATAAGGCTTCCCAACCCGAAATTCCCCGGATCTAAGGCATTTTCTTCCATTCTTACTCATTCTTGAGGTATAATTTTCTCTTTTCTCTCAATTTCGTAATGGCAACTAGAGTGTTTAAGAGAAAGAAAAGTAGTGATGCTGTCTCATCTTCTACTTCTGAATACGAACCTGTTAATCTCTTCAGTCCCTTTCATCCTGATGACGATGAGGATTATGATCCGACACTATTTGTTTCACTAGAGACATCTACCAATTGGTTTAATCATTTTCGTTACCGTGAAATATGTCCAGGTAAAACGATTAACTTTACTGTTTTCTCGGAATATTTGAACACTTTTGAAAATCTAGGTCTTCATGAATTCTTAGAAGTTGCAAATCCAATTTACGAAAATGCAGTTCGTATGTTTTATTGCAACTTGCAAGAATCCGACGATTACATTTATTCATCCGTTAGCGGGATGGAATTTGAATTTAATTTTGCCGACTTGAGCAAGTATTTTAGATGCCAAACAATGGTGACGCTCTTGTCGTCATTACTAAAGTTCAATTTCCTGACGGCAAAGTCGCGTTGTGCCATCCAGATCCGGTTCCTCGGAAACGGCTATACGCACGCAGCTTAAACCAACATTTCTATGAGTTACATCGTATTATTATTTTATCTCTTTTACCAAAGACGGGATCTAATGACGAGATCACATATTTGGAATTAACCGCGATATATCATATTCACCTTGGGAATTTCTTTTCCTTTTCCGAAACCATGTTGGCACTCATGATCAATTGTCGAAGGCAGGCCATAACCTCCTTTATCCTATGCATATGGCGGCAAACTTTCAAAATTTTGCTATTCCTTTGGATTCATGTCCGATCTCTGGAACGCCTTCAGAGCTACTTAGGTCTAGGAGATTCCCACATCCTTCTGGTGGTGCTTCACCTCCACCTCCTCAAGCTCCAGTTGCAGTCCCAACAGACGCTCCAGCTGATCCAACCCCTGCAGTCCCCGGTCATACTATTGACGAGTTGTATCAGCGGTTTGATGCTTTTGTCACTCTTCAAGGATAGCAGCGCCAGGCCGACTTGACTCGTTATAGTGACACTGAGTTCCGCCACATTTCTTAGGTTCAGATCTTGAGAAATGTCATGGCAGACATTCAGTAGACGATGGCTCATCATCTACTGCACCGACAACTATCATCCGTTACCTGCCTTTGACAGACCGAGACTTGATGAGGATCCTACCTTCGTCTACTTAGACCCGATGACTGCATATTTTGATCCGATCCAGCCGCCTGATGATGCTCTTGGTGGTGCGGATAGTTGATGTGATATCTTTTGGACTTAGTGTTATGTGGATCTGTCTGATGATGATGATCTGTAGCAGCACATTTTATTTTTATGCACTTTAGACTTTTGCTTCAGTTGTAGTGACACTTTCTTTTATGTGAGCTGTTATTTTTTCATATACTACTGCTACTGCTGACGTTCTAATTGCATACTAGAGTTGTGATGTTGACTTGTCATTTCATATAATATTTGGTATCACTCTTTGCTTTTTGTTGTTGTTTGGCTCATAAATTGCGTGGGAGCCATATTTTGATTACATGACAAAGGGGGAGATGAGCATACCAAAATTCAAAAAGGTTCAAGCTTTCAGACAAGTCAGGTAAAATATCAAAGTTTCAAGATAATATTCTGGTATAGACTCAAAGTTTGTCAATTATTAAAATGGGGGAGATAGTTGGCCTACTGATCATGATCATACATGATTTTGATAATCTACATCAACTTTAATCGATACGTAAAATATATATACAGCTACTGGCTTCAAGTCAGAATGTCTGCACCTACAGCTACAAACATCTCGTCGTCATCAAGAACTAAAAGTGATGGAATCAAAATCAAGACTTTTACATATTTTTCTGTATTTTTATTTATTTGAGTTTAGGAAAATATGTAAGATTGATCAAGATCGGTACTGACTTAACTATTCCCAGTCCACAAAAATATAGTCCTCCTATCCACAAATTTTTATCTAAAAGTCCACAAACTAAAAAGTCCAAAACTCATCAAAATTGGCCCAAGCAGTTCTGTTCAGAACTCGGCCAGAACTCGGCCCGAGTTCGGTCAAGGTAGTTTCAATTTGTTTTTGAATTCAATGGATATCAGTATCCAAGGTTCGAATGCGGAATTTCTGCATCCGAACTCTGCCTGAATTCGGTTCATAAAAAACTATAAATAGAGAGGAACTTTCACGTTCTCAAATCATTCAATCCCATCATCTTCTCTATTATTTAAGTGTTTTCTACGAGCTACACTTTCATACAAAGCCTATACTACTCTTAGCCAAGCCAGTATCAGTTCAGTTCAATCTAGAATTTGGTTTTGAAGAGTTCTATCGAAGGCTATCTTAGAAAACATTCCAGTTTTCAATCGCCTTCTGGAGTCGGTCGTGCACTCGTCGCCAAGCACGGTGTTGTTGAAGTTGGTCGTGCACTTGTCCCCAAGCACAGTGTTGTAAGAGTTGCAAGCACTCAGTTAAAGCTTGTGTCATAGTGGATTAACATCGAGCAGGAGTACTCGAGACTGGACTATTCCTCCATAAGGGATATCAGTATATATCGCTGTGTCACTGAGTTTGATCTTCTTAACATTTTACTTTACTGCAACTCATATACTATTATTGATCTGCTCTTACTAGCCATATTACACAATTTTTAATTTGTGATATTTATTCCGCTGCACGTACACACTCTATTCACCTCCCCCCTAAAGGTGCTCAACGGTCTTACAAATATGCAGTCTCAAGCCACCACTTTTGCTCCCCGAGATGATAATTTAGGTTTCAATCAGACTTCTACGTCTGATACCTCATCTCTATTGGAAAGTATCATCCAGAAGTTGAACGTGCTTGCTAGTACCACCTCTCGACCTACTGCAACCATGGCACATATAGGTAATCCTGCTTTTGTAGCAATCCAGTCTTCATCCACCTCTTGGATCATCGACTCAGGAGCAAGTTCTCACATGTCTCGTATAAATTCTCTTTTATTATAGCAGTCCTACTTAGCTGATGGGTCTACACGTTCTGTGCTTGGGAAAGGTGTCATTCACCCTACTCAATCATTGTCATTATTTGATTCATTATATATGCCTATTTTTTTCCAATTCGCTATCTCTGAGCCAGTAACCAAATATCTCCAATGTTCTGTAACATTTCTTCCAATTCATGTGTTTTTCAAGACCGCTGGACGAGTTCGGGACATGAAAAAGATGGATTGCATTACTTGGATCTATCTAAAAATGCTTTCACTTCTATTTTTACTTCTTCGTTGCAGTGGCATTATCGTCTAGGTCATTCATCTTTGCCTAAGTTGCGTCAAGTTGTTCCTAGTTTGAGTCATGTTTCTGTTCTTGAATGTGAGGCTTGTTAGTTAGGCAAGCATTATCGTAGTTCTTTTTCTCGTCGTGTTGAGAGTCGTCAATTACAGTCTTTTAAACTTGTTCATTCTGATATTTAGGGTCCGTCTAAAGTCAAAAGTCCGAAAGGATTTCATTATTTTGTTATTTTTGTTGATGATTATTCCAGAATGACTTTATGTTATTTAATGAAAGAAAGATCTGAGTTTCCAAATGTATTATCCACTTTTATAATGAAGTCTATGTTCAGTTTGATAAACGTATAAAAATATTGCGCTCTGATAATGCTTTGGAGTATACTTAATCTTTTGTAAATACTTTCTGTGTTGATCGCGGTATTATTCGTCAAACTAGTTGCGTTCACACCTCTAAGCAAAATGATATAGCCGAACGCAAACATCGACACCTTTTAGATGTGGCTCGAATTCTCATGTTCAAGATGCATGTCCTTAAACAGTATTGGGCAGATGTCGTTCTTACTGCATGTTATCTAATTAATCGCATGTCATCGTCTGTATTAAATAATCAAGTTCCATTCTCCATATTATATACAGGTGTCCCTTATTTTTTCTTACCTCTTCGATTGTTTGGGTGTGTCGCTTCTGTTCACAACTTGGAACCAAATCGAGACAAGTTGTCTTCTCGATCTTTGAAGTGTGTCTTTCTTGGTTATCCTCGTACTCAAAAAGGTTATCGTTGTTACAGTCCACAGTCACGTAAGTATTATGTCAGTGCAGATGTTATCTTCTTCTAGTCTACCCCTTTCTTTCCCTCATGAGACCGTCTTATTTCATTTTCATTAGATTTGGTGCCTTCCATACCACTTCCGGTCATTCCTGAATCAATTTGTCTCCATTCCTCCTTTACAGGTTTATCAGAGATCTAAAGACAGGCCAGTGGTTCTGTAGAATTTAGCCCTCAACCAATCAGCTTCAGAGTATGCGGTTTCTGTTCCCATTACCACAGATCCAGATAATATTTCTATTGCTCTCAGAAAAGAAAAAAATGCCTTTGTACCACAAAGAATAAACATCTCATCTCTAATTATGTTTCCTTACATCGTGCTTCCTCATCTTTTCATGCATTTGTTGTTTCATTATCATCCATTTCCATTCCCAAAACTTATAAGCAAGCTACGTCATCTTCTAGTTGGAAAAGTGCAATGGGTGAGGAGATGTGTGCTTCACAGCAAAATCAGACTTGGAGCTTACATCACTTCCTATTGGAAAGCAGACAGTACGTTGTCGACGGGTGTACACTATTAAGTATCATCCGGATGGTTCAGTTGAGCGCCTCAAGGCACGGTTGGTTGCAAAAGGGTATACTCAGACATATGGTGTGGATTATATGGAGACTTTCTCTCCAGTGGCTCGGCTGGATTTAGTTTGGATTCTTATCTCTGTGACGGTTAATCGCCAATGGCCTATATATCAGCTGGACATAAAGAATGCTTTCTTGCATAGTGACTTAAAGGAGGAGGTCTATATGGATCAACCACTGGAGTATGATGTGGCTGGAAGTAGAAAACGCGTATGTCGATTGGATAAAGCATTATATGGACTGAAACAGTCACTTCGAGCTTGGTTTGACAAGTTCAGTTCAGCTCTTATTTAGTATGGGTTTCGGCGCACCACATCAGATCATTCAGTATTTTGTCATTCTTTCTCGGCAGATATTATTGTGTTACTTGTTTATGTTGATGATATCATTATATTTGGGAGTGATTATGCTGGGATTGTAGACTTGAAGGCCTACCTTAATCGTCAGTTTCATACTAAGGATTATGGTCTTATTCGATATTTTCTTGGAATCGAGGTTGCTCGATCTAAGAAAGGTGTGTATCTATCGTAGCGCAAGTACGTTGTAGACTTGCTCTCAGGACTGGGATGTTGGAGTGTCTGCTAGTTGACTCTTATGGATTATCATAACAAGCTTTGATGCTGACATGGGAGAGTTATTTGAGGATGTTGAACATTATAGACGGCTGGTTGGAAAACTTATATATATCTTACTGTTATACGACCAGCAAGGTTATAAACGGTGGTAGGTGGGTGCGCGGCGAAGAAAATATGCCTACCGTCTAGACGGTCGATACATTTTTAACATTTTTTTAACTATTTTACCACTTTTTTTTGCATAATATGCATATTTTAAGGGTGTTCCATTCATAACTAAGTTGTAGAACGGAGATCTATAAAGTTCTAGTTTTGTAAAGTGAACCATAAGCCCATAATGCTTACAAAACCTTTTTGGCCAAAATATCTTGTTGGATATTGCTTCGCGTAGGCGTCCGCCTACGCCGTCTTACCTCTGCCTATGCTGCCAATCTCCGTTGGCCGTCTACTCCACCATCTACCAAAAAGCGGTGTGGTGAGAGACCGCCTACTGCCTGCGGCCGCCATTTAGAACACCGACGACCAGACATTACCTATGCAGTTGGAGTAGGTAGTCAGTTTATGCATGTCCCTCGACAACCACATTGGGAGGCTCTCTCCCACATTCTACGATACTTGAAGGGTGCACTTAGAAAGGGATTGTTGTACAAACCTTCGCAGTTGCTTACGGAGACGGAATTCAATGATGATGATTGGACAGGCGGTCGGAGTGATAGAAGGTCTACTTCTGGCTATTGTACATTTGCGGATGGCAATCTTGTCACATGGCATAGTAAGAAGCAGAATGTTGTGGCTCGTTCTAATGCAGGGGCCGAGTACCGTACGATGGCTCATACAGCTTCTGAGACGATGTGGGTGCAGTCTCTTCTTCATGAAATAGGAATTATGGTTCTTATTCCTATGGAGATGTATTGTGACAATCAGTCGACCATTTTCATTGCCAGTAATCCGATATTTCATGAGCGCACTAAGCATATCATGGTGGATTGTCATTTTGTTTGTGATTTGTTGCTAAAGAAACATATCATCACTACTTATGTTCGGTCTGAGAATCAATTGGGTGATATTCTCACTAAACCACTTGTTCGTGGTCCATTTTCTGATCTATGTAACAAGCTGAGCATGTCTGATCTATATGCTCCAGCGTAAGAGAGGGTGTTAGAGTTATTATTGTTATTTATCTTATGAGGGTATAATAGTAATTTTGGATGTGCTGCATATCAATATAAATAATATGAGATGCAACCTAAGGGTTTCAAGTCCTTGTAATCTCTTTTCCCATATTATTTCTTCTTCTTTTCTCCTTCTCTTCTCTCCAAACTCCACTTATATCTTATTTTATACATGGTAACCATAGTACTAGTTCTCTATTCATAGGGCATCTTCTTAGTCCTTAGGATTTAGGTGAATAAATTAGTAAGCATATCAATTGTTTCTCACCTAAACATTTATAAACCTCAATAGGAATATTTTCAGGTCCTACAACTTTTCCATTTTTCGTTCTCTTTAAAGTATTATTAACTGCAGATTCTAATTTTAAGATAGTAATAATATGACCTATTGCTAACTATCTAAGGTCTTTTAACCGTGTATCTAAAAGTAAGCTCTTCTAGATAAACTTTTGGAAATAACTTCCTTGCCCCTCTTTAATAGTTTCTTACTAGTAAATTTGGTCTTCACTCTTATATATATATATATATATATATATATATATATATATATATATATTATATATATATATATATATATATATATATATGTCACCTAGGTCTCTACACTTCCTTTTCCGACTCTTAGCAAACATATAAATAAATCTTATATAAATCATCATAAACCTTAGATTTAGCTTCACTAATTGCTTTTTTAGCATCCTTCTTTGCTAGTTTATCTCTTGAAGTTTTCAATTTTACACTTTCAATAACATTTATAGGAAACCTTTCTTGCCTTAATTACCTTTGGACTTTATTATTCTACCACCAACTCTATTTTGAGGTCCAACCATTACATTTAGAAACTCCTAGAATCGCCATTACCTTTAGAAATTCCTAAAATCGCCACGGACACTTTCTTGATACAAATTGACATATTATACCACATACCATTAGAATCTTCTTCCATGCTCAATCTTTATCATTTTGGCCTTAAACAGTATTAAGTTCTCTTCTTTCAAGTTCCACCATCTAGTTCTCGGTCTCGTTTATTCTAGTCTCTCTTTCTAGACTCTCTTCAATTTCTTAATATTAATATCTAAGACCACTAACCTATGTTCAGTGGTTAAGCTCTCTTGATATAACTTTATAATCTTTATATGCTAGTCTATCAATCATCCTAGTATTCGATCTTAAAAGTAATTAAATGTTCTTATCTCTCTCTCTCTCTCTCTCTCTCTCTCTCTCTCTCTCTCTCTCTTCTTAAAACAAGCATTTGTTATTATAAAATGAGACTGCAAAATCAAGGATCTTATTGCTCCCTTCCTGCCTCCATATCTATAACCTACATGAACGCTATCATAATATTATTCTCCTTTCCAACATGACCATTAAAGTATCCACCATTATCTTCTTCTTTTTCCTTCAGGTACTCCTTTAATCAAACTATTTATATGTTTCCAAATTTTATTTTTAGTACTTTCATGCAGTCCTACTTAGGGCATGCACTAATAACATCCTACCCTAGTACTAACTTAACTAATATTATCCTATCTCCTATTCTTTTTACATCTATAACGATATTTGTTAATGATTTATCATATCCATAAGTATCCTTACCCCATTTGTAGGTCACTTTTTTTTTGTATACCAAATTCTAGATCAAATAGTGTCAATTTTTCTCAATTTTACATTTACTTACTTAGAGTCTTGTAGACAAACTATATTAATCTTCCTCATAATCATTGTATCTACTAACTCCATTTCTTTTCATATTCGTGTTTATATGTTCCAAGTAGTTAATATAATCCTACTCATATGCACTAACTTCTTACCTCGTTTTCTATACCCAATAGTCTCTTGCTTATTTGTCACCACATTGGGCTAGCAACATGCTGCAATGCTTCTAAGGAATGCCCTATACCATCCATGCTCAATTAACATTGCATTGGGGTGGTAACAATGCAATGTATCACATAGGGTGACGACCTAGCAATCCATCTTGGCTCATTTTTTATTGCACCGAGGTGGGAACGATATAACATGTACCTACCGTTCAAGCTCTCTAGCTTGGTGGTATTAGAGCAGAACACCCGGCGGGGCCTGCAAGGTTTGAGCCCCCCAATTGTGTGTGTGTGTGTTGTGGGGGGGGGGGGGGGGGGGGGGGGGGGGGGGGGGGGCGGCGGCGGCGGCGGCGGAAGGATTTCGAAAAAAAAGAAAGATATAACATGTACCTACCGAGGAATGCCCCAACGTTTATTATGTAAAAATTCATGTAATAGATATCCAACAATGTTTCCTAACACAACCCTCCTCCTTTATCGAGGCATGAGGACCAACGGTGAAAAAATAGAAATTTAAGCAATACACAGGCGGAGTTGGGCTAATTATTATCTAGACTATCCATAAATGACCTGTGTATCCATGAAAGACACAATCTAAAGAATATTACCCTACTCAACCTCGGAATATTCAATTCTAGAAGTAATTGCTCTTGCTCCCTTCTGTTGCCAAATTATATGATTTCTTGCATCTTCAAATGTCATATGTCGTGTTATGGCCGGAAATAAAACCCTATTAACCCTTTGAGATTGCTAGCTAGCACCTTCTTAATAAGTTTGAAATAACCTACTTATCAAGAAAATCCGGTTACTATAAGCCATTCTCCTTGCACCTTTACTATTGAGAACTAGGACTACATGGTAACAGTTGAGCCTTCCCAACAGGGATAGATGCAGAATCTTTAGTCAGAGTGGGCTCTCTGAATATGGAACTACAAAAAGATTAGTTATAGTAGGAACATAGTATCAAACTAAAGGTTAAGTAGCCTTATGGTTGAAAGTTTGCTATAGAATTAGATACATGGTTCAAGTACTGAAATTGATC
This sequence comes from Iris pallida, assembly GCA_029216955.1. Classification (NCBI taxonomy): domain Eukaryota; kingdom Viridiplantae; phylum Streptophyta; class Magnoliopsida; order Asparagales; family Iridaceae; genus Iris; species Iris pallida. The sequence goes on along the minus strand of JANAVB010004599.1, from coordinate 22,720,942 downwards.
TGAGTTTTTTGCCAAAAAAAATAAATGGTCCATGTACCGATTTTTTCCCAAAATCAAGGGGGGCTTAAGGCCCCATGTAGGCTCTTAATAGATCAGGCCCTGCTTTCCAATTGCATATTTCTGTGAAGAACTCCATAATGTATTTATTGACAGCACAATATTGCTAATAAAAGAGATAAGAGACCATTTGGTTGAGGCTTATCTGTTCCAGGGTGGAAAAAAGTGCTTCTGACAAGATGGGGCCCAAGGAAGAAGACTACCTAAATGAAGCACTTTATGAATTTTAAGGCCTAGTTTAGGAGTAAGGTTTCCTAAATGAAGTTAATTAATTTAGGATTTTGAAATCGGGGCTTGAAATGACATAACTCCGATGACAAAACTGAAGTTATATTTAAGTTACGAGGTGTTTCATAGTTTAGAGTTAGTATTGGAGTTTTGTACAAGTAGAGTTTAGAATGGAGGTTCACTCACTCAGACTGGAGTTTTGATAACTTTAGTTTTTAAGGTGTTTTGGAGTTAGAAATAGAGTTTTGTCCAACTCCAAAAACACTCCCAAATGCACCACACCTCGTTTTTTGGAGTTTGGAGGCCTAACTCCACCAAAGCCCAGTTTTATTTCCCGAACTGTGTTCCCAAACCACCCTAAAGGTTTGCAGAACTTTCCTAGTTGTTGTGAACAATTAGCATATTATCATCATAAATAATTCTAACAATTCACAAAATATCAAATGTTGCCCGTAACGAGATAGGAACGAAGTTATCAGGGTCAAGACAAATTTGGACATCGGCGAGGAAAGCTCCTATGACGAAGATGACCTCCAAGAAATCACAATAATAGTTGAAAATTGATTAAAAAATATTTGGACGAGAAGATAGTTGATAATAGATTAGGGTTTTTTCTTCAAAAAAAAAAAAATCAAATCTTTACTTCTCGACAAAAGTCTCCTGTATATTTTCAAAAAAAAAAAAAAAAAAAAATTGTGGTCATGTCTTTATATAAACATGAAAAGCCAAATGACTTAAACTAATCCTAAAGATAGCAAATAGAAATATCACATCTCCATAACCCAATCTTATCTATAGTCAAAACAAATCAAAGCTTCCTAAATAACTCCATGAAATCCGTTAGGATTTAGTGGGACCAATTAATGGTCCTCCATCAGCTTCCTTCATCTCTACCTCTAGCAAATTTGATACCCAAACATTCATCCGAGGCTCCAGCTCCTACTTCCACTAACCTCGAATATGGCCTCGAAAGCACGGTCAAGGTTGTTTGCATCTACGATTGCTTTCCAAAATCGTGCTAATGTAATTACTATGAACCTTGAGCAAGGTACCTCCTCTCTTTCCAAAATTTCTTCACTCTCTCTCGTCTACCAGCTAATAGAGCCTTCGTAGTCGCTCTCACCTATGTTTATGCCTTCCTATAGCTTCCAATTATGCCCTCTTTTACAGCTGACATCGTGGATAGTTGTTCCTGTTCACTTTTATCCCCTTCCATATACACTCTTTTATAGTTGTTGAGCATAAATTAAAAAAAAAGGCTTAATTTCAACTTAATACTCTCAACAATGAATATTTTCAACTTGATACCCTAATCTTTTATATGCATAAACTTGGTATCCTAAAAAAAAGACGAAAATACTCATGTCCGTCCAACTCTCTCTCTCTCTCTCTCTTCCCCACCCCCCACCCCCCCTCTCTGCGCACGCTGGCGCTGCTGCCGTCGTTGGCCGCCGCCAGCAGAGGGGGGCGGGGTTGGGTGGGGGTAATTTTGTCATTTTTATTTTTGGGTATTAAGTTGAAAATATTCAATAGTTGATGGTATCAAGTTGTCGAGTAAAAAGTTTAGGATATCAAGTTTAAAAACTGTAATATTTGAGGGTATCAAATGAAATTAAGCCATTAAAAAATGAATTGTATCGTTCAATTTGAAAATACACCTAAATTTTGCGACTACTACTGGAAGAGAGAAAGATGATGTTTTTTTTTTCTGCTTATACGTAATTGCAAATATTCCTTTCTTAAAGAATGCTTACGATTACTGAAATATTTCTTCTGGCCATTTCTACAAACATCCGGTGGGCGTCGTACGTACACAGAATCGCAATGTGCAGCAATCAGTGACAATTATAAGGACTTGTCTGCAAAAAAAGCAAGAATAAGTAGAGCTCGAGACCTGAAAGTGACGAGGACGGGGAGCAGCCGGTTCTTGAGCAAGAGCTCGAGGTCGGGTCGGGGTTCGAAGCGGGCGAGATGGTCGAGACGGATCTCGGCGACGTCGGCGCCGGCGTCGAGCGCCGACGACATCTCCGACCTCATCTCGCCGACGGACTTCCCCACCAGCGGCACGCACACGAGCGTCCTCTCCATTGTTCCGCTCCCAAAAAAAAAAAAATTGTTACAACAAAAATGAAAGAAGAAGAAGAAGAAGAAGAAGAAAAGGTTAGATGGGGTTGGTCATTGGTGGAATGAGGAGTGGGTAGTTGGCGTGGGACCCCACTTTACTACTTCCTAGCTCCTATTTGTCCAATGGGGAGTGGGTAGTTTGGTGGACACTAGATTTTTTTTTTGGGTTATTTAGTTATAATATTTGATCGATATTAGATTTTAGATCTCTATATTTGTCCAATGTTAGAATTTAAATTTTCATTTACATGATTGATTATTCAAAATTAGCCTACTTAAATTCTAACATTGGAATAATATGGAGACCTAAATTCTAATATTAATCAAATATTATAGGAGACCCTATAACTAAATAACTATTTTTTTTCTTATATTTAATTGACTAGGAATTTTTTTAAAATAAAAAAATCCATTTAGTAAAATATGACTAGGGGTTAGGGCTGTGCACATTTAAGTCAAACCGACCAAATCGAACCGAACCAAATTGAACCGATCGATTTTTAACCGAACCGATGGTTCGATCGGTTTGGTTCGACTACACATTTTTTAAAACCGACCGGTTTGGTTCGGTTCAAGGTTTCATTATTCCAAAACCGATTAAAACCGAACCAAACCAAACCTATATGAGTGTTAGATTATTAGGGTTGGGTGGGTTGGACTGGTTGGTGGGGGATACCGAGACTACTAGGCTAGTGTCAAATAATTGGGACTAAGCAGCAGTGAATGAAAAGAAAAGTGATCATTCTTATGTATAATTGTTGTGCACATTTTCATGTATGGTGATTATGACATAGGTCACTCTCATTCCATAATATGCATCTTCTTCATTGTACTGACTGTTGAAATTTGAAATTGAATGATTTATGCTAGGGGTTGTCGTTTGGCAGCGATTGTTGCTTTTTTTTTTTTTCTTTTCTTCCAATTGAAGTTCCACAGTAGTTAATAAATTAGCCATACAAACAAAAGTTGATGGTAGTCCATTTTTTTTTCTGTGATTGACAAGGTTACTTCCAAATCAGATCAAGTCTATTTTTTTCCAATGTGATTGACTGAAGTTCCACACCACAAAATAAGCAACAATACCTAAATTAATGGCAGTCCATTTTTTCTTGTGATCAAAACCGACCAAGTCGAACCGAACCAAACCGAATCAAGTCGGTCGGTTTCAAAACCGAACCGACCAATTGGTTGGTTTGGTTCGATTTCGATTATTTTTAAACTGACTAACTTCGGTTCGACTTCGGTTGTGACCAAATAGGTCAACCACCGACCGATGCACACCCCTACTAGGGGTGACTCTTCGGTTTATTCAGTTTCAAGGAAATAGACAAAACAAAATAAACCAAAATTCTAAAAATCTAAAACCGAATCCAAATTAGTCAAATCTGAAACTGAAGTGAACCGAATAAACTATTCGGTTTGTTCGGTTGGGCTTTCTACTGTTTAATGGACTGGGTCAAAAGTTGAGTTATGGCATAATAGACTAGGGCATGTTCATTGTAAAAGAATAAACAAAATATTATAGGATACATAGGGTATGCATAGAATAGCAAGGATACAATATCACATATGTATTTCATACATATCGATACAAATATTATAGGATACATAGGGATACATATATATATATATATATATATATATATATATATATATATATATATATATATATATATATATATATATATATATATATATATATATATATATATAAGGGGTATATTATACCATATGGATATGGTATATGAGTATCTTGGTGTACTATGACATGTAGGGTGGATATATATATAGTATATGAGTAAGGAAGTAACCAAGCACCATAGGTAAGTATAGACAAACATGTATGAGGGTATAGTAATGGAAAAATGGTTAGCGATATGGGTCTATAGTAGGATATATGGATATATATATATAATATAGGTAAAGGGTTGTAGTGCCCCGACCCGCAAGATGCCTTATGATGGATGGTTGGTTCGATGAAGCCTTGTTGGACTTGGGAATATGCTAAGGATCGCTTGGAAGGCTATACAATCGTGGCAGAAATCGTCTTATAAATATGAGTAGTGTTGAACCCTTCGAAGATCCTTTAGCTTCACGCTTAAAATAAAGGATAGTATGCTATGTTTCTTACTGAGTTGCTCAATAACACCTTGCATGGAATTCGAAAAGATAATGAAAGATAAATAATCACCTGAACGTAAACTGTATTGCTAGATGAATGGTATGCTTGTACGATGTTGCGAATGCTTGTACGATGTTGCGATAAATTACATGACAGGTGAAGGCAAAGTCCCAAATACTTGGGCGGTGAGTATATCGAGCCTTAGCTCGACGAATAGATGGTAACACAGATAAGAACTGGGCAGTGAGTATGCTTGAATTACGTCCGAATGAATGTATGCTAAAACAGATTCTAAGTTCCAAAAGATTGGACGGTGAGTACATTGAGTTGGTTGGAAAGATGTATGGTATCAAAGATGTGGCAAAGAGATTGAGTAACAACATTCTATTATCTCGTCGTCGATGTAGAATATTGATTACGCCAAGACCCTGGAAAGATGGCAAGATGGCAATACGAATGAGAATGGTGGCTGAATTACTTAGTTTTCCTTATCATGCATTATATGTTTTCTTCTTAGATAAGATGCATATACTTGCATGGTCATGGACAAACTTGTACACAAGGTAGTTCCCAGAACGGTAATCCGCGGCCACGGACCCGGTTCATCCTAGGGGGAACAAGGATGGTGTCGACGTACTAACATCGAAATTTTAGGACTTGTAGTAGGGGCTTGCTACAGCCCACTAAAAGGACGCCAAAATTTTATGGTGCTGAAGTAGTAGCACGGTGTTTCGAAAACCTCCCATGGATTCGCACCCCATTCGGAGTTAGTCGTTCGCCTGTAAGATGGTCCAAGATGGCGTGTCGCCAGTGACCTTCATATAGATAGGTCCAGTGCTAATGATGTCTTATGCAGGCAGAGTAAGTTATTACTCAAATATAGGGAATGATGTCGGCTGTTGGTAAGAATCACCTGACGGTGATATTTATATTGAATCATGATATTGTTCTAACAATGTCTTGTGCAGGCTGAGTAAGTATTATAAATGTATAGGGATGGCTACACGACCGTGGGTAAGAATCACCAAAGGGTGGCATCTGTATGTTTTAAATTATGTTGCCTATAAGATTTGCATGCTTTACTTCTTATCGGATACAAACATGAAATTGACCCTAAGGCAACGAGAAAGACCACTGTTAATAATGTTCTATAACATAATTACTTAGTGTTGTCTTCTTAGGTGAGTTGGGCCAGCACCTTGCGTATGGGGGAAATCGTTTGATTAGTGCTTGGCATCGATGATTCTGATGGGTGTGCAGAAGCTCTTCTTTCAAGACGATGTTTTCTGCTATACGGGACATAATGTATGTAACTCAGTTGTACCAATAAGATTGTAGCCAAATTGGCAAGTTTATTGTAAAGAAATCGGCATATTCAGTTGTAGCCTAAAGGGCAAGTGTATACATTCAGTTGGCTATTCAAGAGTCTTATAATCAGTTATAAACTCTGTATTTCAATGCAAGTCTTGTAATCCATTACAATTCTCAATAAAGAGATACATTTCTTCATATCTTGTGTGACTTCAATTTGTCTGCTTGGTTTTGCTGCGTTATCGATGTTTTCTGAGAAATACCTGGAACTGTGATAGTTTTGTCTTGTACAAGTACAATCTAGACTTGTACGGCATCACGTCCAGTGGCTAGTTTTCGATCCTCCGGAATCGGGACATGATAAAGGGTAAATGTTTAGATATGGATAAAAGGTATATTGGTATATGTTATGGGTAGGTAACGGTAATGGTATATGTAATAGGCATTGGGCACATCCATGTATATATAAAGGATAAATTGGCTAAAGTAATCCTAGATAGTAGGTAACTAGTAGAGATGTAAGATATATGTATTGATACTTGGTAATATTAGCTATTATGGCTAGCTAATACCTTCAAGGTATAGACCTAGAAACGAGGTATTGACTAGCATTGACTAGAAAATCTAGTTTACGCAAGGTATTGACCTTAGAACTAAGATATTAACTAATAGTTAAGGTATTTGAGATATAAGCTAAAGGTAAGTGGATAGTATCTATAGATAATATATGTGATTTGGTATACCATAGTATATGTGGCTTGTTGAGAATTCATGCATGTATATATGTATATGATATAGTACTATAAGGTACCCTAGAGTATGTGGGTCTATGGTTAGAATTATGACTAGCTTAGATAGAGTTGACCCCTTTGACTAGACAGTTGACCAAACCCTAGATGTTGACTTAGTTTGACTAAGAGTTGACCAAGGGTTAACTTTTGACCTAGAGAGGCCTAGTATCATGTAGATTGCATTGTATACTTTAATTATTATATTATGAACTCATTGTAACATGTACTGCTCTAAATAGGACTCTGTGACTCCAGTTTGGACATCTATATATATCAGTTGCTCAGGGTATCAGTCAAATACATTCTCTGATAGTTTTTATTGTCTTGATATCTACTATATCCAATTCAGTTATAGTATTTTACTTGATTTCCGACATGATGGTACACGAACTAGTATACGTCGGATCCTGTCATGAGATGTCATTCTTGGGTTACCATGGTATGTTGGTACATTGTTCGATCTTGTTTTATGTACTTGTATAGACGCCGATTCCTAAGGAGATTTGCTACCCTCTTAGACAATCACGTGTCATGACGTGATATGTCCGAATCTATATACTACTCGGGGATGGAGAGTTATTAGTGGTTATGGGATCAATACCCCTCCTATATCCTCTTGTTCACTTGTTCATAGCTCCACCCTCACCGCACGTAGGGTGTAGCATGACCTGTTACTACTTGTTCATAGCTTTCATTGTGGTCGGCCTGATCATGTTTTCATGTATTTACTGTTCATAGCTGGTCAAATGGAAAACCTGATCCTGACCCAAGCCGATCACATAACGCTCTAATATCTCAAGACACTGTTTATATTTACATTATACATCAGATATCCATGTACTGTTTTATATTCCAGTATTTTACATCCTGACATGATATCCTGTTCTCATATACTGTTTTGCTTCCAGTCTTGATATTTCATCTTGTATTTTATTATAATTATCTCTTATAGTATTTGTCAATTCACATGGAACTGTTGTTAGCGTTTGTACTTGCTCATATCCTGACAGGATAATTCCGTTGATGTTTACAGAGGATATAGATGTTGACTGCTCGACCTTCTATGGGTTTGACACAGACGGAGACTTTGACCAGGATCTACCTTTGGTGACATTGCCCGTAGAGGATGTACCTTCTGTAGTGACCTAGTCTAGTAGGTTGACTGGACTGCGTTCCAGCTGGATATTTGAGACTTGTAGTATACTTTATATTCGGGATCTTGTGTTATGTCTTAATTTCTGAACTTCTGTCTGTGACTTGCATCTATTTTATTTTATCTATTTTTATCATATTTTTATAATATTCGTGCTTATATTCCTTAGATGTCTTGTGACTGAGTTGAGATTATATACGTCCGTACAGAGATGACAGGTTTATATACTTTGTGTCTAAATGTTATATTTCTAGTTGACCTATACAGCGTTCTACCACTGTTACTGCGGCGTAGGCTGGACGCATCCACGTTCTCGTATCTCTAAATAGGGTGCGGGTCGTGACACAATCTGCATGCACGTGTCGGTTCAGTCACAAAAAGTGTAAGCACGACACGAATGAGTCAAGAAATGTGTGTATTGTCTGCAACACAAGTTTTATGAAGCCTAAGATTTGGCTATAGCACAGGCACGTGCTTCGGCACGAGATGTAGCATCTTGTTTTGAGTAGTCTGACACAAAGTTCAATAAGTTTATGATTGAGTCGCTTGTATATTGAAACAGAAATGGTCGTAGGGTAAGTATGGTTGAGTTACACTGAGTTGCGAGGCACGACCTCGACATTGAAACACGAATGGATTTTGTGGCACGGTCACAAGGATTTGGAGCACAATCACGTTGGTTGCAACACGAGTAGGCCAGGAGTCTATATATTGGAATTGATCCTAAGACAAGATTAGAAAGAGCACAAAAGAATAAGTTGTATTCACTAAATGAACGTGTTGGTTTTGTATGGGTGGGCGAGAGGCTCACTCACCAGTACGGTTGTGTACTGACACCCCACCAGTTTGTTTATGTGCAGGTTTAGGTATCAACACGCTTGGTGCGGGGCTCGCTTGGACGCACTGGGGAATGGAGTTCCTTAGCATTTCGAGGCGTGCGTCCACATTGAAGACCACCTATACGGGACATAATGTATGGACATCGCCTTATGAAGCATTCACAAGTTATAAGCCACTGCGCATGATCAATTGGTATTAAGAGATGAGAGAGAGTGAGTGATTGTATTCAGTGAGAGTGTGAGATGGAGCGATTGTAATCTTGGCCCAAGCGAGGACGATCAGTTCTGCGGAACCGGGGCATGACACCATGTAGTCCACACCCGCATGAACTAAGGTCTCATGGCATGTGTGTATGTCCCTTATATTCAACAATGAGTAGGGACACGTGGAGAGCGTTCAGTAGGGTTTTGGACTACTATGGTCCTAGGGAGGCCACAATCGTTGACTTAGTCAACAGGTTTACTCCACGAATGTAGTTTGTCGCAAGCATTGTTTTCGGGCACCGCGAATGAAATTTGAATTCTTATTATGCGAGACTCGTGGCTAAGTAGCCTATGTCTCGCGACTAGACTCGTAGCTTCACTGCCTTCATCTCGAATGAAAGGTTTCACTGCTACGTCCCGTGGGCTATCATGTTCAATGACACTGGCTCGCTAAAGTCGTTTTAGGGGTGTCTTTGAGATGTCTAGTTCATTTTGGTTCTTCTTGTAGCCACATCGCGACACCCTTGTTATGTCGAAGCTTTACTGGTCTGGCAAAAAATCCTGGTTTTGTTATGCGACAATGCTAGTGAACTGTCGTTTAGCGCAACGACATTGGTTATCTTTGGAGTTCTTTGGGCCGCGGGCTTAGGGTTCGTCCAAATCCTACACCCTTATCGTTCAACTTTTAGGTGCCAACAATGTCGAATACAAGTGGGTCATAGTAAGGATGCGTAAAAAAATGAAAAAAATAGTGTAGTATAAAGCATGTCTAGTGGCGCAAGGCTTCTCTCAAGGCCCTATGATTGATTACGAGGAGATGTATTCTCCGGTAATGGAAATATTACGTTCTGTTACCTTGTCAGTTTGGTAGTTTTTTTAAAAAATTAACATGCAGTTTGTGTATGCGGTTACATCGTATATGTACGAGAGTTGGATATCAATATATATAAAAAGGTTTGTGGAGGACTTCGTCTAACTGATGCAAATAGTTCTAGACCCCGAAACACACTCTCAGTCTGGTTGAGGTGATCACTTTACGGATTGAAACAATTCGGGCGAATGTGGTATAACTGCCTAAGTGGGTATTTGATCAATCAGGGATATATAAATAATGAAGTATGTCATTGTGTGTTTATCAAAAAATCTCATTCGGCATTTGCGATTATAGCAGTCTTTGTCGGTGACATAAATCTCATTAACTCCTGAAGAGCTTGAGATAACTCTCTCACTTGAAGTCAAAATTTGAGATGAAGGATATGGAGAAAACTCGACTATGCTTAGGCATGCAGACTGAGCCTTGTACCAATGGTATTTTAGTTCACCAATCGATTACACCATGAAGGTTGTATGTCAGTTTAACATAAATAAAGCAAAACCCTCGAGTACACCCATGGTCGTCAATTCTTTAGATGTTAAATGAGATACATTTCGTCCTAAGGAAGACGATAAAGAGGTATTGGAACCCGAAGTTCCATATCTAAGTGCATTATGCGCATTATTGTACTTAGCTCAATGTGCTAGGCTGGGTATCTCATTCGTTGTGAACTCTTGGATAGATTTAGTGCCGCACCAACACACTTCCACTGCAATGGCATTAAAGACATCTTTCGTTACCTTAAAGGTAGGCATGGGCTTATTTCCATGTCCATCTCGGAATGGATCAAACCCCCTTATCCTCGGAATGATGCCCGCTTTCTTGGTTATGTCGATGCTGGTTATTTATCTGATCCGAACAAGACGAGATCTCAAAGTGGTTATGACTTTATCATTTCTGATACAACGATATCTTGAAATTCTACAAAGCAAACCATGGTCACCACTTCTTCAAATCATATCGAGTTCACCGCCCTTCATGATGCCACCCAAGAGAGCATTCATTGAGCATATTCGAATTACAAGTGGATTCAATTCTATCAATGATGTTCCGACGATAATATTTAAAAGACGTCACATGCATTGACCAGATGAAGAAGGGCTACATCAAAGGAGACAATACCAAGCACATTGCATCGAAAAAAAAAATTCTAGCGTCATCAAAAAAAAAATCAAAAGATTGAAGTCAAGCAAATCTGATCCTAGGACAACTTGGCCGACGTGTTCACAAAGTCCCTGCCAAAGTTCACTTTCAAAAAAATTGTTCATGGCATCGTATTGCAGATGATCTCTACATTGTAACGCTCGTAGTTTGGTACAATGTCAAAATCATGGACAATATCCAGAAACATACTCACTTGACCTTAATGTACTTTTTATCCTAAATTAGGAGCATTTTTTCACTGAATTTTTGGCACCATAAGAAGGTTTTAAGGAGACACCCACATCGGACTTGTTATACCTCTAGATATTTTCATGTTCTAAAAATAGTATCTACTTTAACTCGCTTTTCCCCTTCGATTACGATTTTTTCCACTAAGTTTATCGAATCAAGGTTTTGGTAAAGTCCATCAACATTTGTATATTCTCATAAACTCACATTAATATGTTAATACATTAATATGTTAATGAAAGACTGATGATGAATGATGCTAATCATCCCCAAAGATTGATGTCAATCATTCTTGAAAATTTATATAGATTGATTATTGAGTTGTACAGAAAGAAAAGGAAAGTAAATTAATTTCTTGCTCTTTCTTTTACTTTTGCAATTTCTATCAACTTTTATTTCCAGTGTTTGAAAATGAAAAAAAAAAAAAAAAAACGTGGATGGGTAGGAAAAACCGTTTTCTTTCCAATTTTTCTTTCCTTTTCTATCATTTTCCTTTTCTCCTCCTTCCCATTGGCATCTACACAAAATCGAGGCCTCAGAGAGTGTTAGCTGTAACTAACTAATTAATTGTGCTCAACCAACGTATAGAGCTCTCTCTCTCTTTGAGACTACTTGTAATTATATCTTATAACCATCTTCTACCCACTCTAAAAACATAACAAAAGTATAATTAACAAAACCTTTTAGGGGACGTTTGGTTCAAGTTTTTGTGGCTTGAGAATGAGTTTTAAATTTCTTACCCATGTTTGGTATGTTTAGAGCATCTCCAACGCTATTGTGAGTTTGAAAAAAATGGTTGCCACATAGGAATGACAACCATTTTTTCTAAAAGTACTTCTCCAATGCAAATGTGAAATAAAGTGTGGAGTTGACATGGCAATGACATGGCAAAGACAATGTGAAGTTGGTTGTCTAGATCTAGACAATGCACTTCACAATGACTTTGTCTCCACATCATCAATTATGAATAGAAATATTTATAAAAAAGTTGAAGAAGTGGAGTTGCCTTGGAAGTTGGAAAAAATATGTTTTATTGTCCCCTCAATACTTTTGCATTGGAGAGAGTTTTTCTATCTCATTGTCTTTTGAGATATAATTTTGCCACATAAACAAGACATTGTCTTGTGGCTCATGCCACATAGGAGCCACCTAAGACTCACAACACTTAACAAGACAATAGGGTTGGAGATGCTCTTAGGATTAGAAATGAGGAGAGAATAGGAGAGGCTTAGGTGGAAAAATTATTCCCATCGACTTGGGAAAGCTATTCCCAAGTACCCCCTTGGGAATAGATTTACTTTTCTAGGAATGATGTTTGGCTATTTTGTTTGGACGATTATACCCTCTCTCTATTTTTAAATTTTCAACTTCTATCCCAAACATGTGAATCATCATGAAATTAATGAAAGGGTATTAAAGGAAAACTAAATAAATTAATATTTATATCCCTTTGTAAACCAAACATGGAGATGAATTTTTTTTAAATTTTGAACTACATATTCCCAACCTAACCAAACATGGGTATGGAAATGTTGAATTCCTTTCCCATGGGAAAGGAATTGAAAACCTATTCCTAGAGATACAAAAACTTGATCCAAACGAGCCCTTAATGGCAAAGCTACAAAATTATTACAAGGTCCAGATACTGTAAAATACAAGACCATGCCAATGGCTTCATCTGACTACTCTACTGCGCAATCTGTTCAAATACATGTGTACGATTTCCCTGTCAGGATTTCTAGCTATAGCCTCTCAAAATATTTTGATCACAGGTTTTACTCGATTATCATGATCTACGTTAATGTGTCCCCTTCACACTTCCTGTTACATATGTTGTTCTCCTGGCATGTACTCTTCCCAATAGCAATGATATCTTGTTAAGGAAGATGCAATGATGAATATAAAAGAGGATAGAAAGACACCCTTACATTGTTTCATTCAAAACAAAGATGATAAAGTTGTTCCAGTTTGGTGCTACGTGAAAGTAAATGATGGCGGCATCTCATAAACAGGAAGAAAATCCAAAAAAAAAAAAAAAAAAAAAAACTTTTAAGCAACTCGAGAACAAAGCTAAAGATTTTAACTTGGTTTCCTCATATTCCGGCCAGCACGGATCACTTCATCCACCAACAGCAATTGGGAAGCAATGACAGGCCTGAAATAACAAAAAGTATTTATTACATACCTTACCATAATTCTGCCAAAGAAGCAGATAAAATAGTGCAATCGTAAGAAATGTCAAGAAATCCACATACCCAGAGTTTATAATTTGTCGTTTTACCGAGTAGTTGTCAAAGATGCCCTCCATGTGTGGATCGATTGGTTCTCCAGTGTACTGATTCAGACCCACAACGTTACCTCTGTCGTGCTCTCCCTGCATAACAATTTAAACTAGATTTAGTTGCTCGAACAAATGATGACAGCAAAATAATAATAAAAAAAGATGGATTATGGCGAGCATACTGTGAGAGCAATGATAACGTCTTGTGTGTCTAGGCCAGAATTCTCTGCTAGTGTCTTGGGCACGACCAAAAGAGCATCAGCGAAGGCTTCAACGCCAAGCTGTGCACGCTGTTACAAATAACAGATTCCACACTTGAGGACTCGGATGCAAGGCTTGGGACGAGAAAAAGGTTTCAGTTGAGTTGAAATTTGGACAGGTGACTTACCCCTTGAACAGTTTTCTTCACGTTATTTATGAGGTGCTGCCTGGCTGCAACCTCAAAAGCACCTGCCCCCTATAACCACAAACAACCACAACTTAGTGTTATCGAATCTGAACCAATATTTTAACAGAATCTGCACTAACAGAAGTAACAAATCTTCAAGGAGCCCGCCGAGAGAAGCGGATCACATGTTTATATTAGACCATTAGAATTAGTACCATCTTTACCTCTTTCATACTTGATCACATGTTTATATTAGACCATTAGAATTAGTACCATCTTTACCTCTTTCATACTTGACCTAAAATTTAATATCCTCTCACGTACAAGACAACAGACAAACCCAACTACAGTTTGGCATTAGCCTTCACAGCTTTTACCTATTAAATAACTCTAAATACATAATAATGGTACCAAAATTGAACTGCCATCCTGTCTTACATTACTAAAATACAAGCCCACGCTCAATTTTTTCTTGCGAACTGTGTCAATTGCTCAAGGAATTGTGTATGGATGATTCAATTTATGTCATGCCTATCGACTCCCACAATATAACAGTATCTTATGTTGCAAGGAATTAATGGCCTAATTTGGTAATGAGCTTATTCTAAGAAGTACTTTCAGGAACATTCTTATGACATTCATTTAAGATATGTATTATAACACCTAATAAGCACAGACAATCCAAATCATGTCTATGTCATGTCGGACACAACAATGACACTTCAAAACAAACTAGGACATACCAAAATTGGGGCCATGTCATATCAGTGTCCATGAAACACATGGTAGAAAATAAGGAAAAATAATCATCTCAAAAAAAAAAAATGTTATTTCATTTGAGTCTTATCCCTTCAAAACTGTCAGCTGTGGGCATAAGAAAGTCCACAAAAGAATTGGCGAAATTTATGCTTGGTTGTCAGACCTCTAAGGAGCTATGAGAATGTAAGACCCATGCCATAACCCTAGACCGCGAAGTGACAGGTAGGTAGGTACACCTACCTTTCAGTTATGCAGTTTTATCTCATGCAACCAAGGAGCATCATCCAAGTTCCCCTAAACTATAAAGAGTCGAGTCAGAGAGGTAAGAAGCAAAGGAACAATAATACAAGTGACAATCTTCTTTGAAGTACAACTTGTAGAGTGGAATAATGGATTAGTTTTATTGATATTGAGAGACACGTATATATAGGAGAGGCTAGCCCCTTCTCCTATTGTTCTAAGCAATGTGGGACTAAAACTCACTAACTAATAGTTCTAATATAACACTTAACACCCTCCCTCAAGCTGGAGCATAGATATCAATCATGCCCAGCTTGTTACATAGATATTGAACCCAAGGACCCAAAAAAGGCTTTGTGAAGATATCAGCTATCTGGTCGCCGGTCCTCATATGTTGAAATTTTATCACTCCCTTTGTATACTCATCATGAACAAAGTGGATATCAATTTCAATATGCTTCATTCTTTCATGAAATACGGGGTTTGTGACAATATGGATAGCAGATTGGTTGTCACACCATAGACCTGCCACTTGAGATCATGTATCTTCTTCCAATTCTTGTAAAAGATGCTTCATATATAATACCTCTGATGTGCCATGAGCAATGCCTCGATATTCTGTTTCTGAGCATGAGCGTGCTATCACACTTTGTTTCTTGCTCTTCCATGACACTAGATTCCCGCCAATAAATACTGAGTAGCCAGATGTAGATCGTCTATCTGACAGGCTTGCTCCCCAGTCAGCATCAGTAAAACACTCAATACGAGTATCTCCATGATTCTCCATCCGAATTCATTTTCCTAGATTCTTGACTAGATAATACAGGATTCTGAGAACTGCTTACCAGTGTGGAACTCTTGGAGAAGCCATAAATCTACTTGCAACACTCACTGCGAAAGAAATGTCCAGACGAGTCATAACCGTCAAGAAGTTTAGTTTTCCAACTTCTCGACGATACTGATCTGGATTGGTCATCAGGACCCCTTTGTCTGGAAGTAACTTTGCCCCTGGATCCATAGGTGAGGTTGCTCCCTTGGCTTGCATCATGCCTGCATCATTTAGTATGTCCAGCACATACTTTCTCTGGAACATTACAATGTCCTGCTTATTTCGTGTGACCTAAATGCCCAAAAAATAGTTCAAGGATCCATATCCTTGGTTTGAAAATATTTTTCCAGAAACTTTTTGAGGCTTGCAATACCCTGGTTGTCTCCCGTGATTACAATATCATCAACATAGACACCAAGTAGTTTCATTCCAGCAGATGCATGTCGATAGAATACCGAATGGTCCTTCTTTGATTGACACATACCAAACTAAGTAACAACATGTGTAAATCGACCAAACCACGCACGAGGTGAATGTTTTAGACCATAGAGGACCTTCCGCAAATGACACACTTTACCCTCCCTTGCAACGAACCCGGGAGGTTGCAACACATATACCTCTTCATCAAGATCCCCGTAGAGGAAAGCATTCTTGATATCCAGCTGAAGCAACAGCCAGTCAAAGCGAACGGCCAAGGCCATTAGGACACGAACAGATGTCATTTTGGCAACAGAAGAGAAGACCTCGAAGTAATCATCACCATAGGTCTGAGAATATCCTTTGGCTACTAGACGAGCCTTTAATCGATCAAGAGTGCCATCCGTTTTCACCTTGATCGTGAACACCTATTTGCAACCTACTGCCTGTTTACTGGTAGGTAAGTCGATTAAGTCCCAAGTATGGTTCTCCCTAAGAGCTTTCATCTCCTCGTGCATAGCAGCACGTCAAGCAGAATATTTGAGACCCTCCTTAGCGGTTTTGGGAATCTGAATCCCATCAATGGTAGCCACCAAAGACTGAGTGTAGCTGGTAAGTCCTTTGTAGTTGTCAACATACAAAGGATGATCACGACAGGCACGACGAGGACGATCTGGAGGCGGAATAGGCAGAGCTGCTGGGTGAACCGACGGACCTGCTGGTGGAGCAGGTGGAGGCGACTCAGTGGCGATGTATGTGCAGGTGACATTGGCATTGACTGAATCGGTATTTGCGGACCAGTTGACTTGCTCGATAAGGAAGGGCACCCGTAAGGGGGGCTGTTGTGTTTGATCAGAAAATATCAAAAAATTCTTTTCTGGATAAACTTGAGGAACCGGGCCCGTTGATTGTAGGACTGGAGGAAATTCGGTCTCGACAAATCCCGAGTGAAAAAATATTTCTTCAAGACGAAAAAAAATACCGATACCCTTTCTGATCTTTAGGATACCCAAGAAAAACACATTGTATTGCCTTAGGATCTAATTTAGAAAGTGTCGGTCGGGTATCCCGAACATAGCATAAGTAGCAAAAAAATTGAGAGGCAGAGGAAACGGTTCTCGTCCGGGATATAGCCTGGAAAAGGAAGTCTTACCATTGAAAACTAACGATGGCATGCGGTTAATAAGATAACAAGCAGTAAGAACCGCGTCCGATCAAAACCTCTTGGGAGTACGTGTTTGAAACATAAGGGCACGTGTTGTTTCCAAGAGATGGCGATTCTTGAGCTAGGCCATACCGTTCTATTGTGGTGTGTACGGACAAGAAGTTTGGTGGATGATGCCATTGCGGGCCAGATGACTATCGAGCTCACGAGATAAATACTCACGACCATTGTCACTCCGAAAAAATTTAATTGGCACACCAAATTGTGTTTTTTTTATCATGAAAATTGCACCAAATGTTAAATAATTCGGAACGATTTTTCATCAGATAAACAAAAAGTAACACGTGAGTAATCAACAAATGTAACAAAGTACTTAAATTCCATTATTGATTCAACTGAACAAGGTCCCCATACATCAGAATGCACCAGCTCGAAAGGAGCGGACGCAATTTTATTATGAGCCACCGGATACGGAACCGGTGATGCTTAGCCAAACTACACAACTCACAATGAAAGAAAGCAGGGATATCTAAAAAATGGTATATTTTCTAGAGAGCTTGGGTTGATGGATGGCCTAACTGACAATGTAACTCGAAATGATTGAGTTTCACGCCGGCACAGACAACAGAAGAAGGTGCGTCAAACAGGTACAAGCCTCCAGCTAATGCCCTTTACCGATAGTCTTTCCAGTTTTCAGGTCCTGAAAAATACAATCATCAGGAAAAACGTTACCGAGCAATACAGTTCATGAGTAATTTGACTAATTAAAATTAAACTGAACGGATTCTCATGTGTAAGTAATACATAATTGAGCGACAGTCCGGAAGAAAGAATGGCACTTCCACGTCCTCGGACTGTCAGGAAACCTCTATTGACAACAGTAATGCCAGAAACACAACGAACATGGACATAATTGTGTATCATACCTGCGTCACCAGTCATGTGAACAGACGCACCAGAGTCGATTATCCACTGCTTTGGCTTTACTATACATGCTGCTGAGTACCCGGCTGTGGATCCAGACGTGGAAGCTTCACCACGACGTTGAGCCTAGAAATCAAGGAACTCTGTATATGAGTCTGAAGTCATCTGAACAGATCGGACACCATTATCAGGAGCATCAGTTGTGATATTAGCAGCAAGTGATTTAGTGCATTGTCAATAGAAATGATCAAGCTAACCACAATTAACGCAGGTGCGGGGTCTTCCTCCATCACGACCGCTATTGCCACGTCCCCCATCGCGGCCAGCATATCGGCCACCACGAAATCCTGTACAAGCAGCACCAAGAACAGATCGATCGACAGGAGTATCACCTGGAGTGGTCTCAACGACTTTTGATGTCCGAAGGATACGATAGTGTGCTTCGGACAGAGACGGAACTTCAGATTCAGCAATAATCTGAGACCGAGCCGAGTCCGCATCAAGACGTAGAGAGGCAAGATAAGCCATGACATGAAGCTGCTCACGTTAAGCCCGTGCTTCATTAATATCCGTCGTAAGAAAGAATACGCGGTCGATCTCATCAGACATAGCCTTAAAGGTCCGAAAATGATCCTTACGAGATTTCTCCCTGATTAGCTCGGTATACACTAACGACCGAGTCATAGATACGAGATAAATCGCGTTTTTTATCAAACGCCGCCACCAGGACCTCCCATAATTCCTTCACGGAGTTCGTATTTTGAACCATGTCTTCCACCGATGGTTCCATTGAATTCATCAACTGTGTAAACAGTCGATTATCATTTCTCTCATTGCTCAAATATGGGATTATTTTTTGCTGGAGGATTGTCAATCAGATGTTTGGACAATCGCATTCCTCGAAGCGTCTTCTCGACCTTCTTTCTACATGTCGAGTAGCCCTCTGGTCCTTCCAACTGTCAATCGACAAGTCGACTTGAGAAAATCGTCGTGCTAGTGCATGTTGGTCCCACCATTGCGTTGCCGACACTAGTGTCTGTAGCACTGCTATTCGTCGTAGTGTCTGTCACCCTTCAGGATTCCTGATTCGACTGTCGATTTGATCTTTCCAACTGGATAATCACATCAACTCTGTCAATGCGCATAGCCAGAACCGGCACACGAATAGGAAGCAGAGAATGTGGATCACACAAGCCAGGACAGAGATAACCCAAGTTAACCTCTGTTAAATCTTGATGTGAAGATCAAGGAAAGAAACAAAAATTTATGCAAAACAACCATATGTTTGCTCTTTGTTAAATTCCTGAATTTAACATTGAGTCAGAGGTTCCAAGCAAACAAACCAAATGTTAAACCTCTGAGAATTCCAAGTCAATTGTTTGAGAGTCCAAGGTTCCAAGCAAACAAAATAATGTTCACCCTCGGAGAATCCTAACAATTTTTTTTGAAACGAGGTTAGGGTTTGGAGGGGAGTGGGTGGCGGCTAGGGTTAGCGTTTACACCCATGTGGAGGGGGGGAACGCCGGGGGCGGGGGCGGGGGGGGGGGGGGGGGGGTGGAGGGCGAGGTCGCCGCGGAGAGGGTGGTCGCAGCAGCGGCCGGGGGGGGGGGGGGGGGGGGGGGGGGTCGCCGGAGGAGTGAATTCGTCGGAGGAAGGGGGGGTCGCCACGGTTAGGGTTAGGATTTTTTTTTTCCTTTGGGGGGGGGGGGGGGGGATGGGTGGATGGGTTATGGCTCTGATATCATGTAGAGTGGAATAATGGATTAGTTTTACTGATATTGAGAAACACATATATATAGGAGAGGCTAGCCCCTTCTCCTATTGTTCTAAGGAATGTGGAACTAAAGTCCACTAACTAATAGTTCTAATATAACACTTGACACAACACAACTTACAAGGTTACTTTATGGCATAGTTTGGAAATTCACCTCCATCAGGCGTAAAGAGAACTTTACTTCCAATCCAATAAGCATCATTACAATTCATTATATATAAGACAAATATAGATTGAGGTTTAACACATAAACCTACAAAAGAAAGCCGTTTCCAAACCTTCCGGCTCGGCAGGTGTAAAAGATAAATCTAAGGATGAGAACAAAAACCACAAAGATAATAAAATTTCATCAACATAAAAGTAGTTACCAACTGTAAAACCCAACACTTAAAAATGATATCGAATGGATCTAGCTACAGAAACTCAATATCAAAAGCCAAGAAATATGTTAAAAAGCCAGAGAATGTATCAACTCAAGGAGGTATCTTAATTTGGGTAAGCTAGCATTAGTGCTAAGTTCAAAGTTCATAAAAATAAGAAACAACAAAAATAACATGAACATAAAGCCACGAAGGTAATGAATGAAAAACATAATATCTAAGCTATCATCTGAACAGTGCAGACAATGAATAAACAGTCACAGAGACACTGAATGATTCGAAGATATCTCACCAAGATTACAGCCTCGTCTTCGATTGTATTTTTGACGGATCTAAGGCCATCACGAACAGCATCCTTAATTTGTGCAATGGTATGATCATTAGGTCCTGCAATACAAAAATGGTGATAAATGTCAAAAAAAAATGTAAGGCTAAGACGAGGGATTTGCATAAAATATCGGTTGTTGGTACGAGTGTGCAAATAACTACTAGTCAAGAGATAATTTAACCTTTAATCAAGATAGTACAAGAATGAGGATTCTTCACATTTTCCACAAAGGTATACTTCTCTTCCCCTAAGACGTGCTCATAAACAAGTCCAGCCCAACCAAGGGAATCTTCAGTCAAATTCTCAACAGAATCGACAGGCTCCCCACCACAGGCCAACACCAGTCTTTCCATATTTCTTCTCTTTGCTCTTCGAAGAGCAACTATCTGTAAGCACAATCATATTTGCAAGCGAAGTCAAAGTTAATAAAGCCAAGTAAACAGTTTACATAGAAAATGAACTAGTTTTTTTACTTTTTAAGCTATGTTGTATTAACTTCAGGGGAATGAAAGAGTTACTCAAGAATGCTTCAAAATAACTCGAGGGAATACAAATGAAGATTGCTTCTAAATCGAAAAACTTGAATGTGTAGATAATGAAAATATTGCACAAGAATATGAGACAGCTACCAAGAAAAGCTCTCAACCACAGGAATTCCAAGCCCCTTTATGAAATGGTTTACCTCCCTTTAATCGAGGTTCAAAAACTTGGTTTCGAACACTTCCTATCACAGTCAGTTTCGGCAGTTCCAGAGGAGTTCCGACTAGAAACGGCCACCACAGCAAATTGGTTTAGGCAGATACTTAATACCTTGCTTTAAATACATAAATAGAGATAAGGGAATTCAGAATAAATTCAATCATGATATATTTTATCGGAGACATCAGATCAGTGTTTAAAATACTGGTTCGAACTGGACGGTTGAACCGGTTGGACAGTGAATCTTCACACTGGTCCAGTCCATAGAGTTGAACTGGTCAAACGATTGAACCGCAACAACCCGGATTAACCCGTTCGAACCATTCAAACTGGTCGCCCGGCAACGGTTCAGCCTAACCGAGCAGTTCAATGGAAAAGCATTTAAAGTCCATAATTTTGATTCCAACAGGAATTGAACCCTGATCTTTCAGGATACATACACAATTCTTAACCACTGGGCTGCGGATTTATTGATGTTGAAGTCATATTCCCTACATATTTGACATTTATGGGTCCTATTGAGAAATTCCTCTAATGCATAAGGTTTGTTCAAGGAAAACTAACTATAGTCTCTACTCATTTGATGTGAGAATAACACTTCAAATGAATTTTTTTTAAATACGTGTTTAGTCAACACTTCAAACATTTTTGTTAGTCAATACTAGCCTATCTTTGTTGTGTGGTTTTGACCTATATAACAAAACAACACTAGATTATATTCCTATCAAACTTAATATTTGTATTTCATGTCCATCTAATTTAAAATATGAGAGATAAAATTAATTTAATGTAGCTTTTCATACAAAACTAATAGTAGCAATATATGAGGTAGTAAACTCTTGATCTTCTTTCTTATGTACTTTTCAACTTTTTTCTAAAATTATGTTATGATATATAAAAAGAATTAAGTTCCGACAGTATATTAATTAAAAATAATAATATATAAATATTAAATATTTTCTTATAATTTAAAATTAATTATTACGTCAGCATCTTTGAACCGAACAGTTCAACCGGTCCGACCAATCGGGATTGAGCTTACCGGGTCGATGGTTGAACCACTTTTTAAAACATTGCATCAGATACAAGTCTGAAACCAAGATAAGAATTTAACCCAAAGTGCATTTTCCACTAAAATTAAAAACATTGAACAATGGATGTTAGTGGTCTAGTTTTCCACGACACATGCATAGTATGAACTCCAAAAGCTGCTATAGTAAATGACTCCTACAGAATCTACAATGTACAGGCTTGTCTCATGCATATAAATGGAAGAAACATAGTGAGCTGGAAAAAGAATGCAAAAAAAAGAAAGAAAAAAAAAATCAAACACCAAGATGAAAATTACACACGCATGTATAGAGGTTCTAAATGGAAGATACATAATAAGAGAGAAATTAATTGTGCAAAATACAACCTTTGAAGATATTTTCACAAACTAGCACAAATACAGCAGAAGCCCTAATATGGCCTAAAGACGGCATTCAGAAAATATATTTTCAATTAAATCTAGGTGGATGTATGGGAAATATATAGCTCCTAATTTTTTACATCAAGGGTACTATATACACAATTATTATATTATATACCACCCGATGCAAATTGGAATCCCGTTAAGAAAATAAATTTTAAGAAAATAAATTAAACAAGTACATGATTGGACTACTAACCCCTGCTCTTGCTAGGAGGTCCAATGATGGTGGATCAATCCCCTTTTGATTGATCACCACAAAGTTTTTGTCCGTTCCTGAACAAACCTGCAAATAGAAAAATCAATGCAGTTGTTTACAAGTGGAAACTACTTGTTAAAACAATGAATATTTAAGTGCATCAATTTCCTACCTTCTCCTTTAGTTCAATGATTTTCCTAACTCGCTCATCAACTTGACGCCTTTCGGCAGCAACCATTTTTTCTCGTTGATCCGCATTAGAGTAGAAAAAACCTGCATTTATCTCACTGAGGAAAATAATTATTAGTTCAGCATAAATGAATAAGCAGCCATTGAAAGCTCAAGACCCGTTCGTCCTAGATGGAGCAAAAGTGACATGTTCAGTTGCAGAAGGAAAGTTCAAAATATAGCTTACCAACAGTCAACAAATATTTACCAAACCCAAGCAGTGAAAATGTATTATTTCATAACTATCTAGTGTATAGTCTGATACAACAACAAAAAAAATCCAAGTCCTCCAAATAATAAGGGTCTGGAGTAATCCAAGTCCTTCAAATAATAAGGGACACTTGGCTTCATCAAGGGAACACACAGAAGTTGGCACCCCACGAAAAGAAAAACAGACACACAGAGAAGGAAAACGGTCATAGTCGGTTAAAGAAAGCGAAGCAAGAGAGCCGTAATTACTTCCTTTTCTAGATCTACTGTAAGTTACTCCCATATGGACCTGCCTCTCTTCGCCATTCAAAGAACTAAATTTACTGCTGCTACACACCTATTTTTATAGCATACCAAGGGCTTTGGCAGCCTCAACTTGGAGAATGACACTTGCTGCCGTAGCTAGAAATATATGATTCAAGTTGCAAAAGTAAGGGTGCGTTTGGCTGTTGTTTTACACTCAGCGTTCTGAGTTTAAACTTCAAACGCATGAAAAATAGTGTTTGGTTTCATTCACTTGGAAATGTACATTCCAAATTTTTTTTTCCAAAGCTGAAGTTTAAAATCTGTTTTCAAAGAGTAGAAAAAAACTATTTTCTAAGTTGGGTTTCTGTCTCCGCACGCATTCCAACCCACCCTTTTCTCACACACACAGAGACCATTTTCTCTTTACTGCACACATCCCACCCTCACCCCCTTTCTCTCTCTCTTTGTCTCACTCGCACACACACAGGAACCTTTCGGATTCCTTCATCGTCACCGACAGGACCCCATGGCGGCTCACACCACTCCGCCGACTCCTCCGACGTGTCCGCACGTGGAGGTGGAGAACAAGGTGGCGGCACTCCGCGAGGCCGTCTCCCGGCCGGCAGCAGTTTTGCCATGGCGGCTCCCACCACTCCACCGACGTGTCCGTTCGTGTGGAGGTGGAGAACGAGATGGCGGCGCTCCCCAAGGCTGTCTCCCGGCGTGACCTCCATGGCAGCTCCTGCCACTCCACCGACATGTCCATGCGTGTGGATCAGGTGGAGAACGCGGCGCTCCGCGAGGCTGTCTCCAGGCGGGATCCCGAGGAACATCCACCGCCGCGAGCGAGGCCATGTGCGTCCATCACTGCCGCGAGCGAGACCAAGTGCACGGCCGCCTCGTCCTTGTCGACGAAGTTGATCGGGGATGACAACCCTACCCTAACGGGGCCTCCTCGTGACGTCAATGTTCCTCCAGGAGATGGGACTCAAGACACGAAGATGGGATTCGGGACACAGAAGTGGACACGTGGACTTAGGACAGAGATGGACACGTTTGAGAGGGACACAATTGGACAAGAATGAAAAACTAAAAAATATTTAACCAAACACAATTTTTAACTTTTGTATTTTAAAATTATTTTTCAGATAAAAGTAACCAAACGCAAAGTCAAAAATTTTATATTCAGAAAACAACTTTATAACTTACTTTCAGAAAACTGTTTTCACAACCAAATTTCAGAAAACATATCCAAACGGACCCTAAGCCTTTATATCTTAACAGTGGCGAAGGCTTTGGTAGGCTGTCCTATGATGGCATGATCATTCTTCATCTTTTAGGTTCAACAGCCGCATGATGCATAAAAATATGGGTGTACCAAAGTTGTTAGACGCGCCTGAGGCACAAGACTCTAACCTCAGCACCTCAATACATATGGAGCGAGGATCCCTTTGTAAGGCATGTGCCTCCTGAAGCCTCATGGTGAGGCTCATGCCCAATTGAGGCGCGCCTAACACATATAGTGAAATTTTAATTTCCTTTTATATGTTATATTTTACAAACCAATGGATTTATTTTAATTGAGCACGGCCCATTTATATGCCTTTTAAAGATAGAAGTTGAAAACTTGAAACGACCCTTATAGAAGAAAGAGAGGGAAAAAAAAACTAAAGTCTTCTTCATGCTCTCTGTCTCACATCTAAAGCCTCTCACAGTTCCCAGTTCTCACTCAAACTTATTACCATTGGATTTCTTTGCTCTATTTTTTCCATTTTTTTGTGTATTTCCCATTCTTTCTTTCTTTCTTCTGACATACCCCAATGTTTATTCTACACCCTTTGAGCCGTGGTGTGCCTTTCGCCTTAAATAACTTCACCGTAATAGTAACAATTTGATAGCACTTCAAGAACTCCTAAAAATCTATCCTGTTTACAATATTAATATTAGGCATACGACAGGAACATAACAAAGTTAGATCATGTATAAAAAAATTCCTCAAACAAAGCATAACAGCATTCCAGACAAAAACAGATGATGAGAAGCATTTCAATAAAAGCACTTGTACCTCTTTTCATACTCCAAAGATACATTGCAAGTCAAGATATAACAGTTTTCCACCCTCCGCTTCATGTCAGGATGACGAGAACCGTGATCAAGAACAAGACCCTCAACCTAACACAATAAAAAGAAAGATGTAGCTCAGGAGCCTATCTACTAAGAACAACAATTTTGAGAGGTGGTAGATGATTTCGTAAATAAAAAGTTTCCTTGTCTACATTTGGTCCACCTAGGATTTGGGAGTGTTCAGCCATGGGAAACCTCAGTAGAAACTGAGACCTGAAGCTAGTAGTTCGTTTGACAAAAAAAGGTATTCTTCATCAGGCTGATATTACAAAGAAATACAATTGGCATCAAACAAACTAATTATCCATCCAGATGATCTCGATTCTCGACTTCATGAGAATTGTTATTTCATTGACAATAAACAAATTAATAAAATTCAGAGGTACAATCATGTGCCAAGCAAGTGAAACAAGTGGGAAAAAAGTATGCAAGCCTGGCTACAACCCAAAATATCGTGATTGAGGATTTCACATAAGAGGAGAGTTTAGAGTGCATTTCACCAGTTAGGAACATATTATGCATAGTGAACCAATATTATGGGGACTTGACCAGGCAGTATGAATGAAACTGACTTCAGCCTCATGGCAACCATATAGCTCCCTTAAGTAAATTAAAAGACCAAATATAAAGCACGATTCAATAACATGTTTATTCTAAAATGCTTATTCTATCCTCTCAACGAATTGTGTAGATTCAATAAAATGCCCAATAATCCAATCCGTTATTGCTTTCATGGGGTTAACATGCAAAATGATCAAGAAATATCACTTTTCTATATTTTACCTGACCTAGAAGAACTTGATTTTTTTTTACTTTTTTTGTTGTTAATGACCTTGCACTGCACCACACTCCAGACTAATAGTGAGGGCTGACTTAAATATTTATATTATTCCAACAGGTTGAATGCACAATTTATAAGTCGGGGCTAGATCCACACATCGGCATAATTTTTATAAATCCGCTTAAAATGCCCGCCACAGGGATTTGACCATACCATGTTAAGTCCCAGCACTTCACCAAAACTCCAGAATCGGAGAGGGTTAAGAGTTGAATATTTATATTGTTCAACATATGATGACCAGTAGCATTGTATATGTGATCTTACCTGATCATGTTCTGCTTATGCAAAGTCTTAATCTTATTTTGAGATTATATCTATAATTATGAGTTTACGGAGAGACACGAGCACAAAAATTCTCAAAAAAATTAGTGGCAGTTGTTTTTACCCAAACCATCAAAATTCCACACTTACTCAAACCAAGACAGACAAAAATGACCTAGTTTGAGAGTAGGAATTTAATGAATGCCACAAATCACAGATTCAACACTATGGCACAAACCCAATAATCGATTCCAAACTATGCTACATGACCCATTCAACCAATAACCCCGTAGACAAGGACCAAAAACCACTCATAAATCAACACCTACCTTAATGAATGACAAGTGACAACAAGGACAAAGTAACATGTGAACTGTCAAAAATACATAAAAGCAGATCTTGCAAGGAAAAGTTACCAGTCTAGTATCAACGTCAAACTTATGCCGCATGTGCATTATCTCCACCATAAACAAATCAATAGGCTCATCAGGCTTGCGGATACAGAGCACCTATCCATGAAAAATATAAATATTATTCAACACAAAATACATAAAAGTGATATAGTTTGTGGGCAGAACGATCACGCATCATAATTAAAGGGTAATGATTGATGAACCACATAAGGTATTTATCTAATATGAACATTACATCAAGAAAGATGGATGCCAAACTCATAATCGCTACGTAGTATCTTAACATCACTCACACGTATAGTATTTATGGAAAACAAAAAAAACGAAATATTCTGAAACGGTAGAATTGATAGCCTAAGAGAACATGCAAGAAATAAAAGAATTGTAACTAAGAGACTAAGTGCAATGAGTTCAATCTACACAGTTGTGGAGGTAACCAAAAAAGTATTGGAAGACATGCACTAATCCTGGTCATCAAACAAAACAAGTTTAGGCATACATGAAAACAGAAACTAATAAACAGTTTTTATGTAGCCAATGAGAAGCAAAAAAAATTGTTTGTTTACATTTTAATGGTAAATGAATGATAACTACCCTTAACACATAAACTCTCAATTAAGCTTCCAAGAACTTATCAACTAATTTACAGCAAGGATAATAATAACTAGATCTCCAATTTCACGGAACTATCAAGGTGAGTTTCATAAGACTTACAGTAACTGATGACAAATTCACTC
Source organism: Iris pallida (assembly GCA_029216955.1). Classification (NCBI taxonomy): domain Eukaryota; kingdom Viridiplantae; phylum Streptophyta; class Magnoliopsida; order Asparagales; family Iridaceae; genus Iris; species Iris pallida. Next base: position 22,692,933 of record JANAVB010004599.1, on the reverse strand, counting down.
GGAATAGATCATATATACAGCCAACTCAGTAGTTAATATTGTTACCTCCCTGACAAGACCTTTCAGTAGGTAGCCTGATCAAATGAGATTACTGATAAGACATTAAACCTAGTTTCAGGTTTCAGACATCTGATTTCTTAACAATGGCTAAAATGCAAGAAACAAAGCACAACACTGTAAATAATATTGTGCCACTGTAACTACTAATTAAAACCTCTGCCTAATACAAGTACACAGTTTGTTCACATAACAAGCACCCGGTTGCACTTCCAAGAATGGTAATCAAGATGGTCCGCCAATGTTATCTAGTTGAAGTACCGCGAATAGCTATTCTGTACAAAACAGTCTTTTGAAACATAAAATGCCTAGTGCAAAATATTGGTACAAATCTGAATCGGAATGAGCATGTTGATGTCCAAATATCATGCACAAGAACCTTCTTTGCTTCGACTAAGATGAAGAACAGCGTAAAAAAAACGTATAGCTGTAACAGTATAAGTTTCAGACGCGGTAACCATATAAGTTCCAGACCAGCATAATAATGGACTAGATTCTATAACTCGGGAGGAAGAAGATCGAGAAGTAGAACTGCTAGCTTACTATAATAAAAACCTAGCAACATTCAAGACACAAGACTGATAACTTAGGGAGAAGCATTACATTTGAATAGGTCGTCCACGTAGGGTTATTTATTTTTATCTGTCTAGTACAAACTAATAATTAAAAGGATTGAAAACTCGATATCAGTAGCATAACAATATCAAACTATCTCAGTGACGACAGTAATATGCCAGCTCTGCTCAATACGTTCCAATTGCCAGCTCCCTTCCATTCAGCCTGGTAGACTTATTTGGAAAATTAAAGCCACGGGTATCTTCATGGTTGTAGATGTCGTACAACAGTAGATCAAGTAGGAAAGCATCACAAACTTTTATTAAAAAAAATGCCCGTCATTTTTGCATATGTCGGCAGACATATCAGGTTCAACCCGATATATCGCCTGACACAACATAACTGGCAAGTAGGCCAACATTAACCTAAATCGGGTTTCAAGACACAAGACTGATAACTTAGGGAGAAGCATCACATTTGAGGAGGTCGTCCACGTAGGGTTATTTATTTTTATCTGTCTAGTACAAACTAATAATTAAAAGGATTGAAAACTCGATATCAGTAGCATAACGATATCAAAGTCTCTCAGTGACGACAGTAATATGCCAGCTCTGCTCAATACGTTCCAATTGCCAGCTCCTTCCATTCAGCCTGGTAGACTTATTTGGAAAATTAAAGCCACGGGTATCTTCATGGTTGTAGATGTCGTACAACAGTAGATCAAGTAGGAAAGCATCACAAACTTTTATTAAAAAAAATTGTCCGTCATTTTTGCATATGTCGGCAGACATATCAGGTTCAACCCGATATATCGCCTGACACAACATAATTGGAAAGTAGGCCAACATTAACCTAAATCGGGTTTCAAGTGATCAAAGAGTTAAGATGTAGGCTTTTTCAATAATTCTCTCTGCATGTGTGCCCTAATCTCCCCCTCTCTCTCAGGTAGGTAAATTTTCAAGATTAATGTTCTTATATACGAAGTAAACTTAGCTTTTAGGATATTGATATTGGTATGCATAACTTTCGTATACAAAATTTATTTTTGAAAAAATTGTAGGATAAACATTTAGTAAAATTAGTATAACATTTGTGTGTGCATAGTCTGATTAAAATATCCTACATTTTAATATGGCCCTGACATCCGACATGAACCCAATATCTACAACCTTGGGTATGATCAACCAGGGTACGTCTGCCCCTTGGCCCCTTCAGCACCGTCATGTGGGCTATCTAAGCCTTCCCCCCAAACAGTCAAGGTCCAAGTGTGGTCATGTGGACTAACTACCTAAGCCCCCTCTTTCACAGTCAAGGTCCATGCTTGACTTGCTTACCGCTCTCTCATGGGAGACAACTTTATGGTCCTCACTAGAAACAAGTTTGGCTGAAACCACGCATGAGACTCCATTTTGGGAACTATTGACCACAAATCAATTATCTGCAGGTGTGAGAAGATGTTGATTAAATTCATGCATTAGAAGAGATGTCGCTGACGACTTGAATCTTCCCGCATGGGTCAAACAACATACTATAATACAAGAATGGACTAAGCCTTAAATTCTACACCATAGCTGAAATTCTTTCCACTCATATAATGTAGTTACATATGCTTCTGGCTGGACATTAAAGGCCCTGTGCCAGCCTGGTTTCAGTGTATAATTTTGGACGTCTACAAGTTTATCCTCAAGAGACGGCCTGATATCTCTGTCCATACACTATAGGAGAGTTCTTTATTAAAGAGACACGGCATGAACCCTTGCGCTTTCCTTGCGGTGCTACGCCGCTATGACATGACCTAAATCCGAGGCATTACCCCTACCCGGGAACCTCATTGTAGTGTCATACTATAGTAGCATGAGGTCACATCCTCTTCGTAGTGCCAAACTACCCAACATGAAGCCTTAGGCTCCCTTGCGGTGTTACGCCGCAACGACATAGCTTGCAAGGCCGAGGCTTTACCCCTATTCGGGTACCTCATCGTGGTGTCATCTCACTGTAACATGGGAACATCCTCCCCTTTGTAGTGTTGTCTACCCCTCTTTAATTTCATCATACAGCATTAGACTATCTGTCTATTTGCGGTGCTACGCCGCTGTGACTTGGCTCGCAAAGCCGAGACATTACCCCTATCCGGGAATCTCATGGTGGAGTCACCCCACTGTAGCATGGAGTTTCACTCCTTGTAGTGCTGCTCTACCGTGCTTCCTGTAAAGCACACCAGACATTTACTCTGCCTGAGAACTCATTAAGACGTTTAAGCCATCCTTAACACATGATCCGTTTTTCGCAGAAAACATATAGTAGACAACAGTGGTTGTAGGTCCGTAACATTTCCATGCCACAGAGGACATGTGCCCAATTCCTGATATTTTTCCAGTTAATGGTCCTCCCTTGAACCAAAAGCTAGATACCTAGTAGATTTCTCTTTGAACTAATAGCATAAAATTTTATGGTATGATTGCAATAACATAATATCAGAATGCCTTCAAGCCCATTTTACTTGTTGTGTCATCGACCAGCTGGCACTTGAGGCCCTTGGTGAACGGATCCGCCAGGTTCTCCTTACTCCAAACATTAATCACTGCAATAACACCTCTTGACGAGATCGTGTACTGTCCTGTGCTTTAACCGCAGTCCTCTTCTTCCCGTTGAAGAGGTCATTTGATGCCACCGTCGCAGTCGTCTGATTGTCGCAGTATATCGAAATCGCCAGTATTTGCTCTCCAACCACTGAAAAATCATACATGAGCTCCCGAAGCCATTCTGCTTCCTCCGCTACGGTATCAAGTGCAAAAAACTCAGATTCCATGGAGGACCGCGATAGCATAGTCTGCTTCTTCGACTTCCACGTTATAGCAGCCCCACCCATTGTGAAAATGAATCCACCTGTGGACCTCTCGCCCTCCAACTCTGAGCACCAGCTAGCATCACTGAAGCCTTCTACTACCGGCAGATCTTCGTTGTAGTGCAGTGCATATGTCTGAGTCTTCTTGAGACATCTCATTACCTATTTCACAGCTTTCCAGTGCTCAATGCCTGGGTTGCTCGTGAAACGACTCAGCATTCCCACGACGAAAGCTATGTCAGGCCTTGTGGCAGTAGCAGCATACATCAAACTCCCGATTACGTTTGCATACTCCAGCTGCCTGATGCTTTCCCACGAATTAGGATTCAGCTTCAGATCACACATATAAGGCGTATCGATCCTGGAAGATCCTGATACCCGTAGCGTGTGATCATCTTCTCAATATAATGAGACTGTGATAGCGCCAATCCAGTGTCTGTCCGAATGATCTTGATCCCTAAGATCACATCGGCTTCCTCCAAGTCCTTCATACTGAACTTGCTCGAGACGAACTTCTTTGTCTCCGTGACACAGCCCATATCCATACCAAGGATCAGCATGTCGTCCACGTACAGACAAACGATTACACCTCTTCCATCAGCGAACTTTGTGTAAACACACTTGTCCGTCTCGCTGTGGGAAGCCGCCTGCTTTCCCTTGTATTCTTTGGTGTGAACCAAATTGGCGTTAGCCATTTGTTTGGACAGTGCGTCCACCTTCAGTTGAGCCCTCATCTGGTCCTCAACATAGATTTCTTGTAGGAGATCTTCCAAATTGATCTCCAACTTCTTCCTATGTATGTTTGCATAGAACTTGCTCCACCCAGCGGGAAGCTTTGAGACGATTCCTCCAACAACAAACTTGTCGGTAAGGGGTATCGCCTCATCTTCCAACTTCTGTCGCAGCTTAAGAAACTCCTTCACCTGCGGCAGCATAGACCTCTCGTCTTCAAAGAACAATTTGTGATATTTTTCAACAATAAATATCTTGCTCATGTTTTTGTCATCTTCGTAAAGTTTCTCCAGAGACTTCCAAATCTCTCTAGCAATTGTCTTCTTTGAATATAATTCCGCTAAGGAGCCCTCCATAGCATTTAAGATTAAAAACCTACAAATGCTATTCTCCCTTCTCCATTTGGCCTGATTTTTAGTAGCAGCAGTAATTGCGGCTGCAGACCCAGTTTCTGGAACAATAGGTTCTTCCTAAAAAAGAACATGATCAACTTGAGAAAGTTGAATATTGAGAGTAACCTTTCTCTTCCAGACTTGATAGTGCTCTCCATCAAATTGTTCTAACTTGCAGAAGTTAGGATTGATGAGTGAAGCATGGAAGTTTTCCATCTTGTGAACTCAAGCTTTGAGATTGTTATTCCCAGGACGTAATTTTCGATGGAAAACTGAAAATTATGCAACACTTCAAAGAAGGTGCAAGACAGAGATCCTTGGAGGATTCTGATAGACGAAATCAAAAGTGACACTTAGAATAAGGCACAGTAGAATTCGTAGCAGCAGCAGCGAAAGTCCACTAACGTTTTCTGATTAGATCAAAAACGTTCTCGTTTAGAACGAGATAAAAGTGGAAGGAATAAGAGAACTGGTGAAATGGCCTGCTGGGATGAATAATCACCAGCGCTAAAAGCTTGATTCGTCCCACACGAACAGCTTCTAGAAACCAGCAAGTTCGATGGAGAACTTTAGAACACTCTGCTCTTCTGACTCCTCGGATGGCGCGGACTCCTGCGCTAAGTGGCGCTGGTGCACTTTTCTATTCTCTTGAACTCTCTAGAAATTCATAAGAAATTGTTTTGAACACTAAATCATTGAGAGAGAGAGAGCAGAGAAGCTTATATAGGCCGCACTGTAACTGTCCAGTTAGCAAAATATTTGAAACATGAGAAAAAATCGTTCTGAACATTCTGTAACTGCTAAAATCGTGCACAGACACGATTTGAGCCAACTGGCGCACAGCGCGCGCCAATTGCGCCACCGCGCCAATTGCGCCACCGCGCCAATTGCGCCACTAGCTTCGCGTGCACATGCGCTATACGCGCACCTCGTGCCAACCGCCGCGCCAACTGCAACGCCATCTGCTGCACCATCTGGCAGCGCCAACTGGCCGCGCAAACAGGCAGCACCAACTGACCGTGCCAACAGGCAGCGCCAACTGGCGCGCCACTGGGCCACACTACTGGGCAACGGCAATTGGTCGCGTCATCTGGCCGTGCGAACTGACGCGCGAACGGCTGCAAGAGGCTCACGCAACGAGCACAACTTAAGCGCACTACGCACCTAGCGACGATGATGTCGTGCTAAGTGCAAAGTGCGCAAACAAAATGCCACATTACGCCTCATGAGCCCGAGTCCGAGTCGCTAAGCCCTTACGGGGCTTAGCTCTAATGGGAATTAATTCCCAAGAGCAAAAAGCATTAATGCTTTACCATGGAGTATTATCCTTACCTCCTAGTAAAATCACCCACATGGTTCCCTCCTTAGGGTCACCACCCCATTTGCACATCTCAACAACATACCAAGTACATATAGAGATACAACTCATGGTGCTTTTCCAATGTGGGACTAAAAATCACTAGACATGTGTTGAGAGCAAACTCTCTTCACATGTTAAAGGAAAAGCTCCAACATAAATGTTGTGTTTTCATCTATTGATCAGCTTGTTATTAGTTGTCCAAACTCCCCCCAAACATCCCCATGACAACAAAAGATTAATTCTGCTTCTAGACCGTATTTTGGCTCAGTCTCAATGGAGTTTAGCAGTTTGCTGTCTTTCTGTCAGAAATATTTCAATTGTGTGCGCCTTTATATGCTAGATTACACCTCGCACAAGCTATATTAGTGCAGGGTAACCTTTTCTTTCTGAAAGCTAATGAGACATAAGTTGATTGAACTTTTCCTCATGGACTTCAGCTAGCATATTAATACAACCATAATTGGATGCAAGTCTTAACTTCAGATAAAAAACATCATTAATATGGATTTTTCTATGACTTGTTTACATGAGACAAACGGGAATAAATTCAACATGAAAAATACTTGCAAGAAGGCATTGCCTGGTATGAGCACTAGAAGTAGGGTTTTGATTTGTGGCTATTAGCAACTAGATACTTGGCTATTGCAAGAATTGATAATCGCGCCAAAAAGGATAAGTAAAGACAAAGCTCAACAGATTGGAAAAACCACACACAAACTTAGGTTGGACGCAAAGTTCAACAAGTAACCCTTACCGAATTAACAACAATTTCAGTCAATTGATCAGCCAGCACTTCATATAACTGTAAGAAAGGAAAAGTTCAGAAATAGTAAAATACCAATATCCAATACAAAGAAATTACACTACAAAAGAATAGTTTATGCAGAAAATAGGAGAAAAGGAGGTACTTTTGTCCGAAGGGTCGTTCTTGCAACCATTTTCAGAATCTCTTTATCAGGTGTCTCACCCATCACAACAGGTGTCTTAAACTTCTCGAGAAACTCAAGGGTTGCCCTTTTAGCTATATCAAATCCATCAACCAATATGCGTGGATGCATCCCTGGAACAGGTGCCACGAAGTAAATCACAAGTTGTTCCTTCAAGCCATTACATGTGCAAATATAATGAAGGAAACATCAACCATCAACCTGAACTTAAATGGATAGACATATGCTACATAAGTAACAGCAGTTTTTATCCTTTAGGGACTGGATGCATGTTTGTTACCAATCGGGAGCTAGAAGCGATGAGATAAATATGGGGCACAAATTATATGAACAGTGCAACTTTAGCTAGATCATGAGAAGAAGAAAAAAGGAGGATAGTTGACAATGATGACTAAGATCTACTAATGACTGAATATTTTCACGATGTAGATCCATACACAACACTCTTGCTCTGTCCTACTGTATTTTGGATTGACTGCCGCGCTCTCAGCCACGATAAAGACGACCACTATTTCGGAGTGCCGGTGCTTCTTATTTGGAGACAAAACATATATGCGTCTCGGGATAGAACTTAAGTATTTGCTTTATGGTCCTTATTCACAATAAATTACGACAAAAAGTACATTTTTACTCAAAATATGGAAAACCAAGTCCATTTCCACTGCATCTTTAACAAATCAAACCCTATATTTTTCAGTACCGATCCATAATAAACCACATGACCCCGACACTCCAAACTATTGCAAAGAAAGGGAAACTACGAATCAAAACGAAATCAATCGCAGACCTTCGTCAATGCAGCGCTCGGACTGCTTCATGAGCTCCCCAATGAAGAGCACGGTGGACGTCGTCCCGTCGCCGCTCGTGTCATCCTGCGCCACTGCCGTCCTCGCGATCATGATCGCCGTCGGATTCTGTATTTGCTGCACACACACCCCAAAAAATAGTACAGAATCACTTCCTCTCGAAACGTCCAAATAAAAAATCATAACTTCACTTCATTTTCCTCGATCGAGTACCATTTCTTTCAGGAGCGTGTTCCCGTCCTTGGTCAGCTTGATGTCTCCAGCTCCTCCGACGAGCCTGGGAGAGAGAGGAAGTGACCGATCAGTAAAGAGAACAGATCGAGAAGGGAGGAGAGAGAGAAGGAAAGCTCACATTTTGATGGTTCCTTTGGGGCCGAGGTTGGTCTTGAGGACGTCCTGGAGGCCCTTCGCGGCATTGATGTTCATGTGCAGCGCCGCCGACTTGTTGAGGACCTCGGCGTTTGGATTCAGCACTCGGAGAGACATTTTGGAGAGAGAGAGGAGCTGAACCAGGTTAGGGTTTTGAATTAGGGTTTTTATGATCGATGAGGAAGAAGAAGACGTAGAGAGAGAGAGAGAGAGAGAGAGAGGCGGCTTCGGGATGATACTAGAGTGTTTTAGCGGGTGGGTTCCGGGTCGGAGTTACGGATCCGACCTACCACGTGGGTTTAGGTTTGGGTCTGGGAAGGGCTAAAACCAACTATTTTTTTTATAATGACAAAAAAAAAACCGTCGTTAGGTATTCGATTTTTACAAATTAAGACATATTAGTCATTTTTAGTAATTTGTCCCTCCTTAAATTACAAATCCGCTCAATAAGGTCCATCCATCCAAAATTAAAATTTATAATCTCGAAAATGCCCATGCCCTCCTCTCCCCCCCGGTGGCGGCGGCGACCCCCCAGCCCCGTCCGACCCCATGCCCTCCCCCCGCCGGCCCTGCCCCCCTCCCCCCCCCCCCCCGCCCGACCCCTCCTGCCCGACCCCTGGCGGCGAGCCCCCAGCCCCACCCGTCCCCTGTTAGAAATTTATTGTGCCCTGTCGATTCATGAGATGAAGAACATAAATTAAATTGATTGCGGAAGCGTACCTGAATCCATTGCTAGACTTGATGGATGTTGAAGCGATCGTCTCTTTATTGGGTTCGATCTTCCAACCCGCTACGGCCCTTAATAACAAAGATGAAATCTTTGTTCCTCTCTTTGTTGATGGGGATACAGAAGAGAATAGAGAAAATCCTCTCTTGGTGGCCGTATGAGTTGGGGACCATAACCCTAATGAATACACATATATATAGATATGTGTGTTGTGATATTTCTAATTTGGCCCCTCATCAAATTAGAATTATCTCCGGTATCTACACATTAATTCCATGACAATTATACCCTTAAGCCAATTGTCACGACCCGCACCCGGATATACGGGTACGAATACGTGGGCCACGTCCAGCCTACGCCGCGGTATCGGCGGTAGAACGCTGTCAAGCATACTATACTAACTACAACATCCAAGAATCCATAACTAGAAATGTTGTCACTCCCCGTTCCCAGAATGCGTATTTTTATACATGTACAACTCATGTGTATTTATTTAGTATTTATCATGTATTATCCTATATTTAAATTCCTTTAGTTTCATATTAATTAATTATCTGCTCTTTAAATTTTTATGTTGATTAATTAGCTACTCTTTAATTTTCATGTTTATTAATTCCCTACAATTTTATTCCTGCATTAATTTTCTGCATTTTATTTTTCTGCGATTTTATTCTCTGCTTTAGTTAGTCTTTTCGGGTTGGCCTTGTTGGACCCGAATGCAACCCGGCCCAATAGCTCCCACCTACCACCCCCTTTGCTATTTAAAACCACATCTCCTTCTCTCTCTCTTCATTACTCATTCTCACCATTACTTCTTCTTCTTCTTCCACACCACTTCTCCACCAACCAGCAGTAGCAGCAGGCAAGTGCAATCTTGCTTCTTGCTTGGAGAACCATTTTTATGGTTCATTATTCTTCCTCTCACGATCCTGAGAGAGTTTAGTGCTTGGCATTTTTGGTTTCTGTGGTTTGTTTTCTCTAGATCTAAGTTTGTGTATTTCGGCTGTTCGTGGGTTTTGGTCCACCAACTTAGCATGTATTTCTGGCACTGGAACGAAGGCTCCATAGGACTTAGAGTTCGGGAGACGTTGCACGCACACGTTCTTACGTGCTCGCGTAAAACATCAGCCCAGTCACGCTCACGTTATTACGTGTCTGCGTGTATTTTTAGTCACGCACACGTCTCTACGTGTTTGCGTGTATTTTAGTCACGCTCACGTTATTACGTGTCTGCGTGTATTTTCAGTCACGCACACGTCTCTACGTGTTTGCGTGTATTTTAGTCACGCACACGTTATTACGTGTCTGCGTGTATTTTCAGTCACGCACACGTCTCTACATGTTTGCGTGTATTTTAGTCACGCTCACGTCCTTACATGTCAGCGTGAATTTTGAGTTACGCACCATATTTGCATGCGTGCGTGAATTTTTAGTCACGCACATCTTTGCGTGCGTGAGTTTTTAGTCACGCACATTTCTGCGTGTGTGCGTGAACTTTTTATCCCGCTTTTCACGCTCACGCTGTTTTCACGCTCACTCCTACCTACTTGACTTGGCGTGACTTTTGGCCTTAAGCCTAGACTTGTTGGCGTGACTTTTGGCCTTAAGCCTAGACTTGTTGGCGTGACTTTTGGCCTTAAGCCTAGACTTGTTGGCGTGACTTTTGGCCTTAGCATAGACTTGTTGGCGTGACTTCTTGACCTGGGTGTTTTTATTTGTTCTATAACTTATTCATTTAATGGTGGCATGATAATTCTTCTATTATATCCTTACGCCTCTTGGCATGAACTTGATAAATCATGATATGTTAATATTGTTAATACAGATTGTTATGTGGAATGTGTCATGTGTCTTGATTGATCCATGGATACTCAGTATGACTAGAACTTAACTCTGAGGAGTTATAGGCTCAACCCCATGTAATACCAATTGATTTTCATGCCTTGTCACAATTGATAATGATTGTGACATTAACTAATAATTGATCATGCGTTCCTAGTTGGAACTAAGAGACTGGCTAGTCGTCTTATTGAATTGAATGAATGAGACACGTTCATGTAATGAACTATTGCAATCGATTAGCCGATCCCGAATATTGGCATACAGGCACATGCAGGCTTCAAATTATTTATTTATTTATTTAGTTATTTATTTATCTTACAAAAACAGCATGTGTACTTTATGGTCAAGGCATGATTACTCCGTGGTTAGATTTGATTGTTGCATCACGCTATGTAAGACCTACAATCTAGCCGCACGGGTATCGTTGTAGAGTTGCGCATATCGTACCCCGTATAAAAGTACTCATTTGAATGACCATGATCCACGGCATGGGACTTCACTCAACGTAGAGACTATTAAGTTAAATAAAATAATGATTGCATGGAGAGAATGGATTCCCGAGTTCTTACATGGCAGCCCCCTTGGGACTAGTAGTGCCCGACGGGCCGGCTGGTTCCTACAGATACTGTAAATCTGTCACACGGGCAGGGAACGGTATCTGCTTATATTATTGTACATGTTATATTAACGGCGGGCGTCCCGCTGGGACTCGTCTAATTACATGATTGGCACAATTGATTGACTGGATAGACTAGCCTTGCTTGCACATAGTAAGAACTGAGGAATCCCTATTTGCATAATTCCAGGATAACTTGGGACTCACAATAGCAAGCCGTAGGAATTGATTGGCCGTTCAAAATGATTTGTTTGTGTACTGTACCTACCCTGTTGCCTATCTGAGATGATCAGAATGTCAGGACATGACGGGCCAACTTCTGTCCTTGTTTGGTTGGGAGGTTGGTTCGAAGTATCGTGATGTTATGTGAATCTTAGTGGAGAGCAGAGATCTATTATTATATTCTCTTACTTACTGGTTTAATCCGTCATATCGTGCTCCCTTGTGGTACTTGCTATTAGAGGTCTAACCTCTCTGGTTTTGCATGACCAGATTTAGAGCCGGTTCCCGAGGATCCAGCTTACTTCTACCTCCAAGATGGTCAATACTAGGGGAATGATCGCAGGAGGACTCGAGTGGGTTCCTTACTTCACCACTCGTTTTGTTATTTACTTTATACTTTGCCGTTTGGCACCGACATGTTAGTCGGATTGTCTTGCACTTACTTTTACATAATTGTAACTAAAGTCAGACTGCAGCTGATAACAATTGTGTATATGTTACTATACCATCTGACTATGTTTTGTAAAGCCAGATCTCAAGAACATTTTGACTAAGCGTTTGGGACGCCTTACTGCTTTATCTTACATGTTCTCTATTTCTGCTTCTTATTTGAATGATTGAGACAATAGATGTGAAGTGACCATAGTAAGACTTTCATATAGTATGCACCCCCTCGTCTGGTTAGACAGCATTGATCGTATTATACGGTATTCATCTACCCGTAATACGTAGCTGGCTGAGTCATTCCCCCGCTCTCCAGTATTCTGGTTCTGGGGCGTGACAAATGTACTCATGTCACATCACGAAAACTAAGGAAGATAAGACAAGAATTAATAACAATATCACTAGAACAACTAGAATCTACAAGGATCATAAGACAGGAAAATAAGGAAAGAACAATAAGACTAACTAAGGATAACTACCAGGCAACTCACATAGAAGAATAGTGAGATCCACCTCAGCTAGCAACATCATGAAGTCCCATACTGAGGGCACAACTACTCCTAAAATTTTGTCAACATATCCGGTCAGGATGGAACGAGTACATATATCTCATAACAGATCTCAAGATAGAATAAAAGCTATAAGACTGTAAATAGAGCATATACAATAAAAATCATAGAGTGTACATATATGTATCATGGCATGGTAAGCTGTAGAGCTAGAGCTAGAACAAGAAAGCAGAACTGAATCATGGTATGTACACAAATCAAGGTAAGCCATATATCCAACGTGTGTGAGTAGCAGTTTCAACTTGTGATCGGCTTGGGTTCATGTCAAGAACTGGCCTGGCAAGTCACATGTGCGGTATATGACTCACACTGTTCGGGAATGCGGGATGGATCTGATCACAGGCATACGCTACTACTCCCCCTACCCCAACTGGTAGAATGGATCCAAACAGGACACGTCACTGCACGGGATTCTAATGAGAAGGTCGCGAACCTTCTCTAGAATCAATGACCATATATTGAGCAAGAGCTACAAGGGAGCTTGCACAATACATCCCAACCTAAGAAGGAGAAACATCTTTCGTCGGGATCCAAGAATACCAATCCGTGAGAACCATGTGTCAGGTATAAGCAAATCAACACTAAGTACATAAATCATAACAGTTATCATAAATTGGGAATAAGTTATCAGAGAATGTACTCGCCTGGGGTCCTGCTGTCAATATGAATCAGGATTCAGAGTAAAACCACATACCTAAAGATGAAATAATACAAGAGCTGATCAGGGTCAAAAGATATACTAACATCTAGGTCAAACTAAGACAAACTGGGTCAAGGTTGACGTACAGTTGACTTTGGTCAACTGGTCAACTCCGGTCAATTCTAAGTCTAATCTAGGTTAAATAGGTCAATGGTTGACTTACAGGTGACTTTGGTCAACTGGTCAACTCTGGTCAATTCTAAGTCTAATCTAGGTTAAATAGGTCAATGGTTGACTTACAGGTGACTTTGGTCAACTGGTCAACTTCGGTCCAGTTCTAGTCAATTTTAGGCTACGATTGATTGACTTCCGGTTGACTTTGGTCAAAATAGTCAACTGTGGTCAACCAGGGTCAAAACTAGTCTAACCTAGGTCAAATGTTGACTCTACTTCGACGTCTAGTCAAAGTAGTCAACCATGGTCAAATCACTGAAATCGACGGGTCTCTAAAACAACCAAAAGGAGAAAATATTATAATAATAGGATGACACAAAAAGGAAAGAAATCTACAAATGTTGTCGAATGATAAAACTAACATCACCAACGTGTCCAGAATAGTCAAATCAGCTAGGATAGCCTGTCCAAAAGTCCAATTTGGACACAGGGGCAAAACGGTAATTTCGGACCAAAATAATGTCCGCCGTTGGACACACTTTGTACCGAAAAATGTGCCAAAATAAAAGTGCACAAAACCTAACAAATTATATGTCCACGAATCCAGAATGACGATACGAACCCAACGGTATATCCAGAATTGGATTCTGTTGACCCGATCTCAAATTGGTCCGTTGACCGAGACATTGAAATTCCGATTTGCACGGAAAAGCGTGTCGGAGCCAATGTCCTCAAAACTCAGCAAATTATATGTCAACGAGTCCAGAATGATGATACGAACTCAACGGTATATCCAGAATTAGATTTCGATGAGCCGATCTCAAAATGACTGGTTGGCCAGAATATTGGTATCCGACTTGCACCGAAATGCGTGCCAGAACCAATGTCCACTAAAACCTAGTAAATTATATGTCAACGAGTCCAGAATGACGATACGAACTCAACGGTATATCCGGAATTGGATTCCGATGAGCCAGCGTCAAAAAGTCCCGTTGACTCAGAAAGTGGGACCCGCTTTGCACCGAAATGCGTGCCAGGGCCCACGTTCTCCAAATCAAGCAAACTTTATATGAAAACATGCCAGAACGACGCCACGAGTCTACTGGTGGTGTCAGAAATTGAATCCGGAGTCCCGGTTTCAAAAATGGAATTTTACAAGTGCAACACTAAGAATTCGAACGGCCAACTTTGGCGTCGAATTCGACCGACCTAACAAGCTCAAACTAAAATGAAATCTAAAGGGGGCAGGAAGAGGGTTATACCAGCTGTGCACCGGAACTGGTGGCGCACAAAACGGAGCTGCAACGGAGGAGATACGAGTCGACGAAGTCGGCTCCACAAAACTGTCCAAAAATAACACAATTTAAAGTGTCAACTTGGTGGCCGGTTTTGATGTATCAAACGACATAATTAACGGGCGAAATTTGAGAGGGATGAAGGAGTATATACCGAGATTGAGACGGAGCAAAGAAATCGCCGATCCAACGGTCGGATTTCTCGAAAAACGTGCGTGAAGTTGCTGCGACGAGGTGCCAATTCTGAATCTCGTTCGCGCGCGCGTCGACGGGATTCCGTGCAAAACGCACGAATAGTCTGTTTATCGCATCGTGGAGGACGACGACCGCCCAGGGGGGGTTGCCCGGAGGTGCGCCCGGCTTGCGCGCAGCCGTGGGGGGCCTCGCCGGCACCGGCGACGGCCGGAGCGGCGCGCGGTGGCAGTTGTGCGCGCGTCGAAGTTGCTGCTGCTGCCGCTGTGCTCGCAGTTGCTGCTGCGCTGGCCGCTGCCCGCGCGGCCACGCTCGGCCTGGCGCGGCACGGCGTGCGGAGGCGGCCAGCAGGTGGAGGAGGCGATGGTGCGGTGGTGGTTGTGTTTGGGGTGGTGGTGTGGTGGTGAGGATGGTATTGAAGAAGAAGAAGAAGTGAAGAAGAAGAAAAATTTATGAAGAAGAGGAGGAGGAGAAGTAGTTGTGGATGAGGGGGAGCTTGGGCTAGGAGAGGGGAGGCTCGGCCAACTTGGCTGAGTGAAGAGAGAGAGAGAGAGAGGGATGAGTGTTATTCTTTAGAAGAGAGAGGAAGAGATGTGTGTATGTATATTAATATATAATAAAGAGAGATATAGATATTTAGAGAGAGAGAGAGAGAAAGTTAAGAGAGAGGGGGGGCTGTACTGTGTACATGAAGGGGAGGGTTGTCCTGATGGAAGAGGGAAGAGAGAGGGTGAGGTGAGAGAGTGTTATATATATATATATATATATATATATATATATATTAGAATGAGAGAGAAAGAGTTATTTTTGTGTAAAGAGATATTTTATAAAATAAAAGAATTATACTTTCGAGTAGGCAAAAATGGGAAAACACCAGTGGGGTGTATGGGCAGTCATGACAGGGCCCACACTAAACTGGGTTGGGCGTTGGGCCAAGTTTGGACAAGGTCGAAGCCAAGATTTAAATAAATTTATAAATTAAACCAAATTAAATCATGGATGAAATAGGAGCACAAGGGGGATCGAAATTGTGGCACACAAGTGGCACCGGCATAGTTTACTCAAAACAGGCCAGGGCCATATATTGGGTCGACTAGATTGGACCGATGTCGGGCCCGAAAATTAAATTGGAAGTTAAATCACAATTTACGGTAAATAATAAATTGGTCTAAATTGACCCGAAAGTTGTACGAAGGAATTGGAGCACAAAATGGATGTCTGAGTGGGACACGAAGGTCATGGGTGAAGAGCGTCTCGAGTAGATCAAACATGACAAGTTGGTTCTGAGAAAACGACTGGTCTGGTGCTCCTAAATTAAAAGTCACGGTAATGTGCATATGAGGATCCAGGAAAAGAGTGGGAATTCAATTAATAATTAAATGGTCTAATATTGACCCGAACTTGCGTGAAGCAAAAAAAGCACAAGGGAACGAGTTCAAGTGGGACATGATATATCAAAATGAAGATAATCTCGTCTACTACAAACTCCAAGAAGGAAGTTTCCAGAGACTGGCATCCCTGATGCTCTAGAATTCCAAGTCACGGTAAAGAGCATTAAATTAAATAATAATCAAATAATAATATATGTTCAAAATAATTGATTTATAAAATTGAAAAAAATAAGCCCAAAATTCAGGGGATTACACCAATTTTCCAAATAGACCACTTTAGTTTGGCTTAATTATTTAGATAGCCCAAACACAATTAATTTTATATGTGTGGCCCCATAATTTTTGAATAATTCCAACAATCTCCCATTGGGCCACATATGTAACCTTATAATTGTGTTAACCTTAGTGAGCTCATAAATTGCTATCTTAATCCTTAGGGTATATCCGAAGAATCTCGTCCATTAACCATATCAACATAGGATCAAAGCGGCCTTCGTCACATATAGCGTAACTAAACCATCAATGGTCACATATACCAATATAGCTAAATGACATAGATCAATCATGGATGCGTAGCATAGAAATTACACGCAATATGATCAATACATGTCTATTTCCAACTGGTCCTCCTTAACTTTAATGAGAGAAATACTTTAACATAATGAAAACAGAATGAACTGAATTTCCATATATCTGATCAGATAAATATCCAAAATACTTTAATACATAAATGTGTCCAAAACCAAATAGCACTCAAATACATAAAATACAAACTCCCACTATATTGTCATATTCTCAATTAACACCCATATGAGCAGTATGCTCATGAAAGACCCTGGGTGATAATCTTTTGTGAGCGGATCCGCTAAAATGGAGTTTGTCATAATGTGCTATATGGACACTTTAACCATTCTGAATTCTTTCCTTCACAACTAGAAACTTTATGTCAATATCCTTGACTTATACAAGTTTCTGTTGTTTTTGGAATACATTACTGCTGATTTATTATCACACCATAATTTAAGTGGTCTTTCAACACCGTACTGTAGGCACAATCTTGTGACAAAATTTCGCAACCATATTCCCTGAATAGATGCCCCACAGCATGTTATAAACATTGTTGCCATGGTGGAAGAAATTATGAGTGCATGTTTGACACCCATCCAAAATATATCTCCATTAGTCAGCATAACCTGATGTGGATCTCCTATTGTGTTGGCATCCAACAAAATCGGAGTCGAAATACCTTATGATCTCCAGAATTATCCGATCTCCTACAAAGAGCATATAATTTCTTGTTCTCTATTAATTACTTAAGTAGTTTGGCTGCTACCCAATGATCCATCCATATTTGCTTAAATATCTGCCTAACATCCTAATATGTACGTAATATCCTGACGTGTACATACTTTAGCATACATTAGACTCCCTACAACTGATCATGAAGAAAAATCTATTATATTTTCTTAATTTTAAGGCTAACCTTAGGACACTTGATTGAGACCGAATTTGTCTCCTTTAACGAGAGGTCACCAGGTTTGCATTGAATACTTTAATCAATATACAAAACCAAAAAATTATTCCTACTCCCACTGAACTTGTGAAACACACAATCTTCAACAGTGTTCATCTCAAAACCAAACGAGATAATCACTTGAAGTACCTTTGACGAGAAGCTTGCTTGAGTTCATAAATAAATTTTGTCAATTTGCAAACCATATTCTTTGGGTCTTTCGACACAAAGTTTTCTGGTTGCACCATATAAACTGTTTCATCAATGTCACCATTGAGAAATATCGTTTTGACATCCATTTGATTTAACTCAAGATCAAAATGTGCAACATGTGCTATGATTATTCTAAAGGAGTTTTTCAAAGATACCGAAGAGAAAAATTCTTTAAAATCAATCCCAAAATTTTGAGTAAAGTCACTAGCTACAAGACGTACTTTATACCTGTCCACATGACCCTTCGAATCCTTCTTGGTTCTAAATGTCCATTTGCAACCAATGGACTTCATAACTTTTGGTAATGGGACAAGTGCTTTCCATAAATAAATTCACTTTATTTATTGTGTTTCTGGGAAAATTACAACTGTAGGAATCCGATCTAGAATCCGATCGCTTTATCCCTTGGACGATGCGAAGAAGAAAAACTCTCAAAATTTCAACAGCAATTTAGATATCTGTGTATCTGTCCAATGAATGAGAAAAGAACTCTATTTATAGAGTCAAAAATAACTGAAAAGATAACTGTCTTCACAACCTGTGCATAGTTAAAAATCACGCAGGATCTAACATACGCAAGGTTATGAACAGTTACTGGACGTGGCCTGTAACTGTTGGACACATGGCAATCATGCATGAGTCGTGTGCAAGTTACAGGACACGCGGGTGAGAGATCAGTGGCATGGCTGCCACGTACTCCAATTTGATGAAATCCACGCAGACTTTGTTGAAGACAAAATCCACGTAGACTTGGGTCGGAAAGCTTCAAAATCCATGCAGACTTGGGGCAGAAAGCTTCAGAATCCACGCGATCTTGGGGCAAAAAGCTTCAGAATCTACGCAGACTTAGGGAAAAAAGCTTCAAAATCCACGCAGACTTGGGGCAGGAAGCTTCAGAATCCACGCAAACTTGAGACAGAAAGCTCAAAATACACGCAGACTTGAGGAAGGAACATAGAAGTTCAAAATACACGCAGACTTGAGCCAGGACTGCCAGCTATCTTAATTCGACGTACCTCGACTGACATAAAATCTCTGACAGTGATTGCTTTGTCAGTCGTATTAAATAGCAATAAGCTCTTTTGGTACGCCAACTTGGTGAAGGCTGAGTCTTGTTGAAGAAGATTTCGAAAGTCACGCAATAGTCGGCTGTGATCTCTCGAGTTCCGTGCATACGTGGCATACGAGGAGACATTCTTTGACTGTCGTGCTGTCAGTCATAATGACACTCTGATAAATGATGAGCTGTCTTTAGCGTAACTTTTAAACATTGTCCTGATCAACTCAGCGTGACTTTTAGACTCTGTCCTGATCAACTCAGCGTGACTTTTAGACTTTGTCTTGATCAACTCAGCGTGACTTTTAGACTTTGTCTTGATCAACTCAGCGTGACTTTTAGACTTTGTCTTGATCAACTCAGCGTGACTATCATTTTTAAGGCCTACAAAACCCCCTTCAAAATTTTTGAAAAATGATAAATTATTTCGAAATACTTTGAAATTGAGATGATAAAATGAATTTAGTCACGCTGAGATGACTTTAAAGAGAGATTTACTCCTAAATAATTGGACTGTTGGGATTCTGTGCAGTTAGGATCCCGTATCAAGCTCCTAAATCGAGGCAAATAATGATGTTGCCGTTTGGAATTCTTCATGAGCCTATAAATAAGCCATAAATCACTTCTTTCCTTCTTTACTTGCTTTAGAGAGAGAGAATCCACAGAAGAGAAACTTCATCTTCTCCGACGAACTTCATCTTCTCCGACTTCTTCTTACCCTTCTCAGTAACAATGGCTCCCAAGAAAACCGACTCTCAGGCCAAGGGGAAAGCTCCTATGACTTCCTCGCGTGCCACCACTGACAGACTCCCTCGACGCGAAGTCACGCATCCTCCTATGCAGCGTAAGTGATAAGGGGATACGAACTGTTGAAGATGACTTGATGAAGATGATTTTGATGAAGATGAACTCCACATAGAATTTTTAGGATTCATAAAACAAATAATGAACTTCAGAAATATATCCTCCCCTCTTTAGGGCAAAGGATATTAATAAAGTATGCCCCCTCTTTAGGGTCGGCCATACTTCACATCTTCGTGTTTACGAAGCTCTGTGTTTCACGCAAATGAGCATGGCTCTCATGACTCTGCGTGATTTTTCACATGTTGACAGAGATGTCAATGTTGAACAATCCATGCAGCTTTCATGATGACTCTGCGTGATTTTTCACATATTGGCAGAAATGTCAATGTTGAATTATTTACGCAGCTTTCATGATGACTCTGCATGATTTTCCATATGTTGGCAGAAATGTCAATGTTGAATTATTCACGCAACTTCTGAAAGTCATCCTCATTTGCGTGAATTAATCACCTGCGTGAATAAACCATTCAGCGTGTTTTGATAGTATATCTGTCTGAAGTCTGCGTGACACTGTTATTCACGCTAACAAATCTTCGCGTAATTCTGACAGTACATCTATCTGAAATCTGCATGATTTATAAAATTTCTTTCGAACACTGAAATACATCTGACCTTGTCTTCTTTTATTTTCTGTAGTGAACATCCGAAGTGAAGAGGCAGATTATGAAGGGCACTTGAGTTTTTCATTTAAACATGATTTATCTCATGTGCACTTTCCTCAGTTTGACCTTCCAGAAGCCAGACTGTCATTGTTGGCAAATCAAGACCATACAACTCTACTTTGTCTGATGAATGGTCAACCCTTTCAGAGTCTTGATTTGGTGTCCCATAAGAAACCAGCATTTCTGTTCAGGGATGCCATAGCACAGAAGTCACAACCAAAGGGTATCAGAGAGAAAGTCTGTTTTTATTTCGAAGGTGATGCAAAACAACCCATGTACTGGCCGAAGGTTTCCAGGGGCTTATCTATCATGAGATTCATGCATGCCAGTTATCCGAGAAAGATGTCCTGGCACTTAACAGAATATTAGCAGGCAAAGGCTAGCCGTATCATTTACAGGAAGGAGGGATTCTTCAGTTCCCCAGAGAATCATGTATCCGTATTTCGGGGTTTGAAGCCGGGATGCGTACCACCTGAAGACTCATCGATATTGATGCCATTCAGAACGCCTGTTTTCATAAATGAATTCATGGCAAACAAAAATGCTTTCTACCCCACCGATTCAACGCCGAGGATGAACGGCTTAATGAATCAGGAGAACGTGAGGTAGAGGACTTTGGTCCACTGGGCTTTGGAGAATTTTGAGAGTGAGCTGAAGAAGATAAACCTTTATGACGCCGTCGTCAATTCATCCTACGGCTTCAGACCTAACCCCTTTCTGTTCCTGGCCTTGGTTGAGAGGTATAACCACAGGACGGGGACATTTATGACTCCAAAAGGGGAGATGGGCTTTGCCCTTCATGAGATGGAATACATCTCACATCTGCCTTCAGGCTCACTGCCGTATGAAGAGTATGTGCCTACGACAGAAGAGCTGAACTTTCTGTCGGAGAAGAACCCAGAGATGGTATATCTATTTGAAGAGATGATGTGCCATTTTGGCACATGTACTCTGTATTACAAGAGTTCAAAAGATGAAGCCGGCAACCATATTCAGAAATGGATGTCCTATCTTTTCATGAACCGTGAGAAGGATGAGAAAAAGATAAACGAGAAGAGATGGTACCAAATTAGCAACTTCAAGCCTCTCTCTGAGAGTGAAATCATTTATCTGCTGGAGAAGTATGACTGCAAGGATTTCACGATCGATGAAGACTGGTATGAGTTCAAAGCTGGAACCACCTTCAGCTCGTATGTGAGACAGAGTGGAAAGATTCTGTCAAGGAACGGTCATTTGGCCGGATTCCTATCTCTTTGGTTAAGAAGATTCGTCATTCCTGGCTCCAGTTCTCTAGACAGGATACATAGAGGCGTAATTTTTGCAGCGGTGCGCCTTATGTATGGTTATAAGCTAGACTTATTATCAGCGATGACCTGTAGGCTTAATGCAGGTCTTCAGAATTTTGTAACCAATATTCTATCTGATCAGAGGAGGATGACTGAAGAATTCTCGAGAATAGAGATGCCCTTCACATATCTATATGGTTGGCTCCTCCTCCATCATGACGGTCTGATACCTCCAGGAGCAGGAGGGAGTGGCAGTCTCTTTTTGGAGAAGTACTCTGGAGAGACTTTCTGGAAGGTTCACACTCTTCCAGAATGCAGAAATATCCTGAATCGAGCGTCACATTGGTCCATTCAATGTGTCCCTCCACCACTGGGCTATGAGAGCATGCCCTTAAATATGATAGACGGAGATATGGGGAACAGGCTAGATGATGTAGCCTTTCAGTGGTTGCAGAGAATCCGGCCCTCTCATCTAGTATACCGTCATAAAGAAATGACGTATCTGGAGCCGTATCTACCGAGCCGATTTGCCAGGCAATTCGGATATGACCAACTTCACGTTGGGAACGCCACCACCTGCCTTTCTGCTCGTGGAGGGCTTATTGACGGAGCTCGAGCCTGGAGATATTTTGCGGCTAGAGATACAAAAGCTGTATTCTCTATGCCTAATCCTTTATCCAGTACGGGGACGAAGATGCTTTACACATATGCTCGCTTCTATGTTTCGTCGAGCACCTTCAAGCCGAGTTTCCATCTGAAGACTTTTGTTGCGGAAGACGACCCAACAAAGAGGTCGAAGAAGAAAACTGTTATTCAACAATTTCCTCCGGAACCTGAAGATGAAACAGCGGAGGTTGAGCCCCTATATGACTTATTTCAGGAGGAAAATTTTCCTGATGAAGTTCTTCCTCCCATATTTGTATCCCTTTCTAAGAGGAAGCGGAGCGATAAATCTGAGACAGTCTCCAAAAAGAGTACTACGTCTCAGACATCTAAGACGAAGAAGAAAGGGGTCTCAGTAACTGCCACTTCATCTTTAGGTGGCATCTCAGTTGACGAAGATGACGCCGCTGATAAAGACGAAGATGAAGACGATGCTCCTTTGATAACAAGGAGGTCGAGAGGCAAATATGTCAAGAAGACCGTCGGCAAACTGAAGGGCAATGATCTCCTGGAAACGATTATGAGTGAAGGGGTTTTGCCAGAGATCAATGAAGCGGCTTCTACTGAGAAAATAGAATCTGATAATGTGCATATTCCAGCAACTTCCGCTGAACAGCCTGAGGTAGAATCCACTCGAGCTCAGGGAATGATTACTCCGACAACAAGTGGAGTAGCTATTGAACCCTCAGAGATGAGGATGATCCCTTTTGAACATGGGACTAAAGGCGTCATCCAAGCATTGGATGACCAGATTGAATACTCTGAAGAAGAACCAGCCCCGACAGAAGTTATGGAACAACCAGAAGTTCTAGAAACTCAGGCTGAAGAAGACATTTCTTTGGCCAGAGGCGATGAAGACGTGTCAACGTCCGAGCTACCAGCTGCTGATGACTTGTTGAAGAATGTTTGTAAGGACATTATTCTTCGAATTGATATTCCAGGGGAAACTGAACCGACAGTTAATACTGAACTTGCTATCATTACTGTTCCTGAGATTCATCTATCTCAAGGACTAGATGAAGATGTGAACATCATGGACTCCGGATCAGAGACTCATCCTGAAGCCGGGGATGAAAAAGAGTCTGAAGAAGAAGAAGAAGCTGAAGAAGGAGATGATTGGCATGCTGGCACTTCTACTCCTTATGATGAAGATAAAGTCAGAGGGAACAGAATAGAACTCAGCCCCGAACCTGCTCAATCTCCGGACAACGCTCCAGTACCCAGTAATTCTGGAGCTGGAAGCAGTCACATAAAGCATGTGTCGGACACCATCATGGACCGGCTACGAGAAGACGCAAGACTCCATCATCACATAGAATATGAACCTCAGCCTGGTAGAATTTTATTCCAAATTCTGTTTTTACTGTTTCTTTTTCTTTTGATGCTGATTATTTTTTCTTTGACTAGTAGAAACTGCTGCAGCAATGAGTTCGACTCATGCTCCACTTATCCAAGCTGATGCTGATGAAGGGAGCTCGCACTTGCCAACTTCTCCAGCAGCACATACCTCCGTTCCCAGGATAGAAAACATAAAAGCTTCTTCTTCAATGATGACAGCGACTCCTGGTTTCGAGAAGGGACTGGCAAGAACTCTGGGGATGTATTCAGATATCATTTATTCATATCTGGATACATACTCCAAGCATTTCTTGAAGGACGAAGCTATGCCCTTCTCTGAGCTTCGAACTATGATCAATTTCCCGCTTATGGCGTTGCGACATGCTGGTTGCGAATCTCAGTGCATCTTCTTCGAACATCTCCTGGATGAGTTGGAAATAACTATCCGAAAATACTGGGAGACTAAGAAGGAAGACATTCATTCTTTAACGGTGGCTGAGATCAGTCAACTAGAGCATGAAGCCTAGTCCTAGCAAGCTGCATTAGAAGCATTTCTTGCCTCTTCTTCTGAGAAATTAGTAGAAAAGGGTGAAGAAATATTAGCTACTCGTCAGAGAGTAGAGCTTCTGGAGAAAGATAAAGCATCCAAAGCTGAAGAGCTGAAGAAGCTGAAAGAGGAGTTGGCTCGTCTTCTTGAGCGAATTGCTGTCATAGAAACAGAGCAAGCTGAGGTCATTGCTGCTTATATTTCTGAAGCTGAACGCGGCGAAACTCTTCAAAAGGAGCGAGAGCAGATGCAGACAGAGCAAATTGAAGAAGTTAACCGTCTCCAATCTGCTATTATCGTTTTTGATGAACAAAATGTCACTGCCGAAGCAAAAGAAAGAGTTCGCAAGACTCATGAAGAGAAAATGAATGTTGTTCTTGATCGTATCAGGGAGCTAATAACTCCTAATAAATGAATCTTTTTCATTTTCACTTGTATTCAATGTTTTGATTCTGAATGAAAACAAATGAAAATTCTTGATCTGATTTTTTTGGTTTTGCTATTTTGGTAATGATATATTCATAGAAAATATGTTCAGAGGTAAATAATACATGACACATTTCAATAGAATAGAATATACAAACAAATTTTGTAATTCTATCAGATGATATTAAACCAGAGATGATCTTAGTTTAATACTGATTGAAAAAAAATAGAATTCAGACATAAAAATATCTTTGAATTCAATTTTTCATGATCTTTGGACTCGAAAATCAAAAGACTAGATATCATTTTCATAAATAAGATACTGACATGGATGATGAACGATGATGAATCGTAAATGTATGTGGATGAACGGGAAAACCGACAAATGATGGAATGAACAGATAAACCGTCAAGAATGAATGATAATGAACGGATGAACCGTCAGGTGATGATGAATGAACGGATTAACCGTCGGATTATAATGAACGGGTGAACCGTCGGATGAATGTAATAAATGAATGGATGAACCGTCAGGCATTTAATGAACGGGCGAACCGTCGGATGAATGTGATAAATGAACGGATGAACCATCAGGCATTTAATGAACGGGCGAACCGTCGGATGAATGTGTTGCTTCATTATTTGAGGAACTTCTGTCTATAAATATAGCAGAAATCTGACAAGAACGAACACTTCTACTCTTCAACATAAAAATGTCGTCTGAAGAAGCGTCCAAGAAGGCTGAAATCGCCCCAAAGGTTCAGAAGGGCACTGAAGAACACCCTGCCGATCCAGTTCAACTGAAGGAGGTAGAAGCAGGCGAAGGTTCGTCTGCACCCAAGCCACCACGAGACATTCTGGACTTTCTGCTTGATCCAGGAAGGACTGAAGAAGAGGAAGCCATGAGGATGGCTGCTTGCAAATTCCTCGTGGGTTCCAGTAAAGAAGTTCTCAGCTCTTTTGCTGATTGCGTTTTCGAGAAGGACGGCAGTGGTCCGCGTCCAAATGTAGAAAAGGATGATAGTGATCTTCCTTAATATCATGTACTATCATTCATGATTAAAATAAAATTTTATTTATAAACATGAACTTGTCGGTTGATTTATAAGTATTTATATTTATACATAATACTTTTTAAGGAATTTGCCATTAATAGGCATCATAACCTTTCGACCATCCAGTTCTGAGAGTTGATAAGCTCCATTTGAGAAGACTCGGCTCACAACATAGGGACCTTCCCACTTTGCGTCGAATTTGCCTTTGCTCATATGAGTCATAGTCATAGGACGTCTGACTGTTAGAAAAAGTTCTCCTTTTTGATATGCTCGAACTCTGACTTTCTTGTTAAAAGCTCTTGAGATTCTAGCTTGATAAAATTCGATATTCTGTTGAGCAGATAATCGCTTTTCATCCAGAGCTTCTAATTCTTGAAGTCGAAGACGATCATTATTCTCGGCGGTAAGTTCATTAGCGATTGCTATCCTTAAAGAAGGAATTTGAATCTCTAATGGAAGAACAGCTTTGCATCCGTACACCAGAGAGAAAGGTGTACATTTAGTAGCATTACGAACTGTAGTACGGTAAGCCCACAAACATTCACCAAGTTTCTCACTCCAATTACGTTTGTTGGTAGAAACAAACTTCTTTAAGAGTTTGATGATGATTTTGTTGAAAGTTTCTGCTAATCCGTTAGCTGCTGGATTATATGCGGTAGAAGCCACATTGTTGATCCGATGATCGTCACAGAATCGAGTAAACTTCTGGCTGACGAACTGTGGTCCATTATCATGAATAATGCGTCGAGGAACACCAAATCTGTAGATGACATGATGCTTGATAAAGTTGATGACATTAGAAGTTTTGACTTCAGATAAAGGAATAGCTTCGGCCCATTTGGAGAAATAATCGGTTATTGCGAGAATAAACCGATGACCTTTTGATGACGGCGGATTGATCGGACCAATAATGTCCATGCCCCAAGCTTCGAAGGGCCATGATGCTGCCGTTGGATGTAGAAATTCTGAGGGTTGATGAATAAAATTCGCATGAATTTGACAAGCTTTACACTTCTTGTCACGCCCCGACCCGGGAAATCGCTCGTCCTCGCTAGATTTAACCCGAATCATCGTCCTCGCTGGGGCGTGATGCCGCACGAGCCTGGAATTGCGCTCGTGCAAGGCAAGATAACAGGTTCACGTAGAACTATCTCAAATCGATAACATAAGCAGCAGAAGAAAACAAAGAATAACATAAGAATCTCTTTTATTCATATTGAACTGAAGGTTACAAAGGCTCTGAATAGCCCAACATAAAATGCCAATTGGCTACAACACTCATGATCTCTCTAGCTCACAAAGGATTACATTGTTCCATGCATTATGCCCCTTTATAGCCACCAAGTAGTCTTCGGCCGAACATCTCCATGTCGCAAGTCCGAACGCATATGCGGAAGCTCCTCTTGAACGCCAAGGACTCCATGCCTCGGCACGTCCAAGCCAAGCTCCGCCCCGAGCTGATCATAACCTGAACCTGCACATAAACTAGTGGGGGTTTAGTGCTTTCGTCCTCGCTTCGCACTGATCAAGACCCGCTCGCACCCAAACCAAACACTTAATCATTTAGTGAGCATGCATCTTACTTTGTAGTCTTTCTATTTAGCCTTAGGATCAATTTCATAGCAATACTCATGCATAGCAACTTATCTTAAATGTGTCTCGTACCGTGTTCCTGCAGCAGACACAGTTAGCCATAACATGAAACATAAACATAGTGTTCGTGCTCATCTCCGTCCCGTTACCTTAGCCTGCAGTGGTTAGAACTTAACATAAAATCATCTCATTTACGTAAGCGACCAATCATAAACGTAAATATATGCATAATGGGTAGCAGGCCCTGCGCCTGCACCCAGCTCTCATCTCAGCCCACCGGCCCTATCTATATGAAGGTCACGGTGTGTCGCACCGTAATGGACTTGGCATCTCATATGTGTAAGCCTACAATCGCTTCGATACGGGTTGCTAGCCCAGTATCCGAAGGATCCCAAACTTACGGATATCATAGCTTATCACAGCACTGGACGGTCGCAATCCGTCCGAATGTTGTGCACCATAAATACCACACATAATTCCCTCCTAGGCCGAACGGTCCCGGCGCCCCGGCGTAACCGTTCGAGGGAAGCCGCACCCGTGCACGGGCAATCCGAGTCCATTGACCATGCAATACGTTCCATATCATACAATCCATAGCATACCAACCAATCTCGTATTCCATAACATAGTGTCGCACATAAACGGTTTCCCGTGCCATAAACAGTTTCCCGTGCCGTAATCATAATCCACCATTCATATGGGGAGCTCCGTCGGCGTTATGCCCCAACACATCCATATTGATGCACGACGCCCAACGGCTTAGTCGTCTCGTACTCATAATCAGGCGTCTCGATCATAACGTTATTCGCATAGCCTACTCCGTATTTACTTAGTCATTTTGTAGCTTAAGTGCGCAAAGGCACGCTCAGCACCATAATCAATGTTCTACGCCTAGAGTTCAATGTTCTCGGAGCCGTGCACATGATGCACATCTCATTTTCATCTTTCAATGTTCTACCATGATGCCCTATCGCGACTCGTGCACTCGATGCACGTCGCTTCAATTGTTCGATTGTTCAATGTTCTATCTTAGTGTTCAACGCATACTTAGACACTTTCTCGCCGAGCCACGCTCGCTAACTCGATAACATATTACGCATTCCATAGTACATTTTATTAGACGTGAAGGAATAGGGAGAGAGAGACAAGAACCCGCCCACCTTAAGTCGATACGCCTTGCCGCCTCGCCGATTGAAGCGTCTCGCTTCCATAACTCGATCGCATAGCTAACTCCCGGACTTAGCCATTCCTTTGCTCTACTCGGTCGATTTGGCCTATCGCGCCCATGCCACAATCCGTTGCAGGGCCTCGATTTGGTTTCACGGACACTTCATTGCATAAGGCAAAATGCCGACCTCTTATCGTCCAGCGTAGAAGCATAGCCTGCACACCAGATCAACTAAAATCAGCACTTGCTCAAGCATGACTTACTCTTTGCATCGATTCGATTCATAGATTCCAACCGACTCAAAGCTTACCTTTGGCCAACGCAACACTTGCATCGATTCATATCGATACCTCCTCGGGTCAACGCAACTCTTCGAGTCAACGACTCATCGTAATGCACCGATGCGGAGCGGGGCATTACATAATATACCACTCAAAATCAGGTTCGTCCTCGAACCGAAACCAACACTTAATCCAAGTGCCTCGCATAGATCGCTTCACGATCACGTGTTACTATCGTTGAATCATACAACTCAGTCTGGATCATACACATATTTTAGGCGTCCCACCAATATATGCATTTCAGCCAAGCTTAGTTGTAGGATATCGGGACAACTAACAAACTCAACTTAAATCCTCAAGCATCCACCGGTCCGTACTCGACTTAGTCATATCTTAGCGCCTATTCCCAAATACTCTTCGTATACATCATCCCATAACATGCGATCATCTTCCAACATCTTACACATAACTTAATTCAACCATAACTTCGATCTCATAAGTTTCTCGCCGGCCACCTAACACTCGTATTGTACAAACCATTGCGCATCCGATCGCAACAAGCTCCCGCAACGCCTATTCGCCCAACCGTTTTCTATCTCTCGCATAACTCAAGTCTTTCATCCAATCATTTATAACACTTAGCCTTAACAACATGGACTATGTCAACATGTCACAAATTCTTTTGTCTACAATCCGTACTAAGTCTCGACGCAACTATCCATACGTGATCCACGTTCTCGAACTACCCGCATATCGAGTCTGGGGCTACCCCCGCTAGGTAACTTATCCAGACATCATGCTCGCACTCTCCCGACACAGAGGTCAACTTGAGTCTACGATGCTCAAAGGCAACAATCTTTCCGACCCAAGGTCTCTTACGTTACGCCTATCTCCGATACTCGACCGAGTACAAATCCTTTACTCAAACTTCGATTCCATCCCGACTAGTTCGTTTCGTAGCATAGATCGCGCGCTCAATACACATAGCCTAACCGTTACTCAACCGATCTACGACACACTCTTAGGTCGTTCTACTATCCGTTACGCTCATACATTGCAAAATTCTTGCAATCGCCTTACCGCGTCACTACGCTAAGCACGTTCCTCGATATCTATTCGATCCAACATAACTTTTCCGACCATATCGATTCTAGTACTCGCTAACTTTCGATACGCGATACTCACTCGCTTAGACTTATCCTCGACATGCACTACCTCATTCCTTATCCTTCTTACGCGACTTCATTAGGGTCGTCCTATGGTTTCCCACATTCACTTGATTTGGCGGTCAAGTCTTCTAGGGTCATCTGCCCCGAAACTACGCTCGATAATTGAAGATCATCAACGAGGGACAGTTACAACGAACCATGCTATATCCTATCGCGGAGCCAAATCAATTCCCGATATTTCCTATACGACTTTACCCAATCCGACATACCTTACCAATCCGTAATTTATCCATCCCCGCGCAACTGATGCGCCGCTACTACTCGAGTCACTTAGGCACTACCGTTGACAATATCGCACAATCCTCAATTTCACCTTCGCATCAAACCACAAGTCTATATCGTATTTGCCACGCCTTGCGAGTTCAATCATCCCCGCTGGATGAATCACCATACCAGCGCTCACGCAGAATGATCGTTCTAGTTTGACGTGACGCATGTGCGAGGCTGGTGTTGCGCTCGCTCAAGACAAGAATGTCAACATAGTGGTTATCCACGAAGCAATCCATACACTTTCGTTTTCATCCGAGCAACATCCATATACTCTCAAATTCTTCGAAACGTTCCTACCGTTATCATCTCAATTGCCATAACTTAACTTGCATCTTATTCATCCAACAACAATGCTCAACATAATTTTTGTTTATTCGATCAGAGTATCCCCGAGTTATTGCATATCGTCTTTGATACGCCTCAATACCATCGTCGATATGCATAACTTGAACATCCTCCTTTCTCATAAGCTCAAACCCGTTGCAATCATTGCCATTATCCGAACTCGAATACGAATCAAGTCTCGCACTTATCCATTCTCATATACCTAACTTACACTTCCAAATCGTGCTACCGACTCCTCGTGCTAACTCAAATTCGTTTCGAAGAAGTCTCCGTACTAACTCAACATAAGTTCGACCGGGTCGACTATTTCCTCAACGTAACATTCATTCGCATATGCTCGGCCTATCGTTCAACTTATACTTAACGAATCCTCGTCCGACGTATCATCCATAGGTATGACTTCGCACATACTCGTTCAACTTAATTCACCGAAGCATACTTGCATCGACTTCTCTCAAATCATTCCTACCCGAGTCTCGGTACTACTCCGTCTATTGAGGGCAAACATATCGTAACAACATAATCGTCTCGACGTAACCTATCACAAGTCACCAAACAGCTTAACATAGCTATCGCTAAGTGGTACTCCATATACCACTCAGGATCGAGCCTATCTTTATCGATATAATACTTTGCTACACTTGCTCGCATAGTTGGTATTGCATATACCACTCGGAATCGAGTCATTACTCGACAATCGAGTCATTACTCGACATAACACTCCGCATAGGTCCGACACATACCTTCCAATCAACTATCCCGTATGGCGATCCTTCCGATCCCAGCTCTAACGTTAGCTCAAGTTTGACACATATTCGATCTAACCGTACCATGGCGATCATTTCGATCACACCCGCAACATTCGCTTATTCAAAGCTCAACGCGACATACGGCCAACATAACGTTCGCCTATGCAACTCGACTTAGCGACCAACTCAACTCGTACAATCGTATCCGCGATCTTCGAATCCTGCTCGTTGCAGCTCGTGCAACAACTTAGTCTCGATACTTAAGGTTTTACTTAATCTCGAACAACATTTCGCTATCCATCCGCATAGCCATACTACGCACATCATACCGTATCGACTCGTTGCACCGATGCAACGAACGATCCACGACTTGCTGCACTCCGTGCAACCGATAACACATAACCATTTCCGTAGTCACATAACACGCATCGCCTCATATATCGACTCGTTGCACCTTGTGCAACCAACAACACATATCCCCTCGCACTGCGTGCGACCAACAACACATAACTCATCGCACTGCGTGCGACCGACAACACATATCATTGCATTTGGTGCAACCAACATCACCATATTCGTTGCACTTCATGCGACCAGCATTCCATAACTCGTTGCATTTCGTGCAACCAACATCCCATAACTCGTTGCACTTCGTGCAAGCAACTCTCTCCGACGGCACCTGGAGATAACGTGATAGTCACGACATACTTGTGGCAGACGTACGCACTTAATATAGACTTATTGTATGGAACATCCAATGTAGCGTCGAGCAGATCCATGAGCCATGCGGTTGCGAAAACAACTTAGAGTCAACTGAATTCGATAACGAAGCAACTGAGGGTCAAAGAGATTCACGCACGGTCCAAAGGATGGAACCGCTCTGATACCAACTTGTCACGCCCCGACCCGGGAAATCGCTCGTCCTCGCTAGATTTAACCCGAATCATCGTCCTCGCTGGGGCGTGATGCCGCACGAGCCTGGAATTGCGCTCGTGCAAGGCAAGATAACAGGTTCACGTAGAACTATCTCAAATCGATAACATAAGCAGCAGAAGAAAACAAAGAATAACATAAGAATCTCTTTTATTCATATTGAACTGAAGGTTACAAAGGCTCTGAATAGCCCAACATAAAATGCCAATTGGCTACAACACTCATGATCTCTCTAGCTCACAAAGGATTACATTGTTCCATGCATTATGCCCCTTTATAGCCACCAAGTAGTCTTCGGCCGAACATCTCCATGTCGCAAGTCCGAACGCATATGCGGAAGCTCCTCTTGAACGCCAAGGACTCCATGCCTCGGCACGTCCAAGCCAAGCTCCGCCCCGAGCTGATCATAACCTGAACCTGCACATAAACTAGTGGGGGTTTAGTGCTTTCGTCCTCGCTTCGCACTGATCAAGACCCGCTCGCACCCAAACCAAACACTTAATCATTTAGTGAGCATGCATCTTACTTTGTAGTCTTTCTATTTAGCCTTAGGATCAATTTCATAGCAATACTCATGCATAGCAACTTATCTTAAATGTGTCTCGTACCGTGTTCCTGCAGCAGACACAGTTAGCCATAACATGAAACATAAACATAGTGTTCGTGCTCATCTCCGTCCCGTTACCTTAGCCTGCAGTGGTTAGAACTTAACATAAAATCATCTCATTTACGTAAGCGACCAATCATAAACGTAAATATATGCATAATGGGTAGCAGGCCCTGCGCCTGCACCCAGCTCTCATCTCAGCCCACCGGCCCTATCTATATGAAGGTCACGGTGTGTCGCACCGTAATGGACTTGGCATCTCATATGTGTAAGCCTACAATCGCTTCGATACGGGTTGCTAGCCCAGTATCCGAAGGATCCCAAACTTACGGATATCATAGCTTATCACAGCACTGGACGGTCGCAATCCGTCCGAATGTTGTGCACCATAAATACCACACATAATTCCCTCCTAGGCCGAACGGTCCCGGCGCCCCGGCGTAACCGTTCGAGGGAAGCCGCACCCGTGCACGGGCAATCCGAGTCCATTGACCATGCAATACGTTCCATATCATACAATCCATAGCATACCAACCAATCTCGTATTCCATAACATAGTGTCGCACATAAACGGTTTCCCGTGCCATAAACAGTTTCCCGTGCCGTAATCATAATCCACCATTCATATGGGGAGCTCCGTCGGCGTTATGCCCCAACACATCCATATTGATGCACGACGCCCAACGGCTTAGTCGTCTCGTACTCATAATCAGGCGTCTCGATCATAACGTTATTCGCATAGCCTACTCCGTATTTACTTAGTCATTTTGTAGCTTAAGTGCGCAAAGGCACGCTCAGCACCATAATCAATGTTCTACGCCTAGAGTTCAATGTTCTCGGAGCCGTGCACATGATGCACATCTCATTTTCATCTTTCAATGTTCTACCATGATGCCCTATCGCGACTCGTGCACTCGATGCACGTCGCTTCAATTGTTCGATTGTTCAATGTTCTATCTTAGTGTTCAACGCATACTTAGACACTTTCTCGCCGAGCCACGCTCGCTAACTCGATAACATATTACGCATTCCATAGTACATTTTATTAGACGTGAAGGAATAGGGAGAGAGAGTCAAGAACCCGCCCACCTTAAGTCGATACGCCTTGCCGCCTCGCCGATTGAAGCGTCTCGCTTCCATAACTCGATCGCATAGCTAACTCCCGGACTTAGCCATTCCTTTGCTCTACTCGGTCGATTTGGCCTATCGCGCCCATGCCACAATCCGTTGCAGGGCCTCGATTTGGTTTCACGGACACTTCATTGCATAAGGCAAAATGCCGACCTCTTATCGTCCAGCGTAGAAGCATAGCCTGCACACCAGATCAACTAAAATCAGCACTTGCTCAAGCATGACTTACTCTTTGCATCGATTCGATTCATAGATTCCAACCGACTCAAAGCTTACCTTTGGCCAACGCAATACTTGCATCGATTCATATCGATACCTCCTCGGGTCAACGCAACTCTTCGAGTCAACGACTCATCGTAATGCACCGATGCGGAGCGGGGCATTACACTTCTTTGCATATTCGATGGCATCTGACACCATAGTGGGTCAATAATAACCCATACGTCGAATACGGTCTTGAAGTTTTGGTCCAGGTTGATGTGTTCTGCAAATTCCATCATGTGCTTCGCGAATAATTTGTTGAGCCTCATCACCGGCAATACATCGAAGAAGTAAACTATCATAAGCTCGACGATATAAGGTTTTTGTAGTATGATTGTAATAGAATCTGAGTGATCGTCGTCTGATAGATGCTGCCTCATTCGGATTATCTGGAAGAATATCATACAATACGAAATCTAAGAAAGGAAGTCTCCAATCTTTATCCGTATTCTGATTCTCAGCCGAATTACTGAAGAAGAATTCCATACTAGAATCAGATGAAGATGATAATGATTTACGACTTAGTCTAAATCCTCTTGTTGCATTGACATCATGAGATGTTGATTCTTCAATGTCAACTGGAAGTCCTAAAGTTAGATTGTTTTCGAGATAAAATAATTCTCGATTGCAGACAACAATCATTTGTTGACGTCTAATTGGAATAGCCAACACCGCCGCAAGATTAGCAAGAGCATCAGCTTCTGTGTTACATGCTCGCCTAACATGTTCAATGAAGAACCCTTCAAATGAAGAAGCCATAGATATAGCTGATCTATAATAAGGAACCAGATCTTGGTGGCGAACTTCATAAGTGCCCCTTATCTGATTGACAATGAGTTTAGAATCTCCATACGCCTCCAAATGTTGAATATTCAGATGTTTAGCGAGTTGAAGACCAATAAGCAATGCATTGTACTCAACAACGTTGTTTGAACATGGCTGATCGAGAGAATAAGCTCTTTGGATAGCAAGACCTTCTGGTGATACAAGAACAATTCCAACTCCAGCAACAATATCACCATTAGGACCTATTCTTGAAGCTCCGTCAAAGAATAGACGCCAAGTAGGATCTTCTTTATCAATTTGATTTGAGTCTAGGACTTCATCTGGAATTTCATCGTAGAGTTTTGAATTCTCTGGAATTGAATGAGCAGCCAAAAAATCAGCTAAAGCTTGTCCTTTGACTGATTTTTGAGGAATATAATGCATGTCATACTGAGCAAGTAAGATTTTCCAGTTAGCCAATCGAGAATTTAAAACACTTGGTTTCTTTATCATGACTCGTATGGGATTGATCCTGGAAATGACATGAATGGTCTGGCCAATGATATAATATCGTGTCTTTTGGACAGCGAACATCAGGGCTAGACATTCTTTTTCGACCGGTGAATATCGAGGTTCAGCTCCGGTCATAGTATGACTGAGATAGTAAATGGCTTGTTCATGACCATTTTTATTCTTTTGAGCGAGCAATGCACCCAATGAATGACTCATTGCTCGGGTATATAGGAGGAACGGTATTCCTGAGACAGGAGGTACCAATACTGGAGGGCTCATCAGATATTGTTTTATATCATCGAATGCTTTCTGACATTCATCATTCCAGACAAAAGAAACACCTTTCTTCATAAGTTTATTGAATGGTCTGCAGCGTCCTGAAAGACTAGAGATGAATCTCCTGATATAAGCGATCCTTCCTTGAAATCCTCGTAGCTCTTTTAAGGTGCGTGGAGGACGCATCTCTTGGATGGCTTTGATCTTCTCGGGATCTACGTGTATACCTTTCGAGGTAATGACGAAGCCGAGAAATTTGCCACTAGAGACGCCTAAGAAGGACTTAGTAGGGTTCATCTTTAATTGATGCTTACGCATTAGATCAAAAATAGTCTTCAAATCTTGGATGTGATCCTCTTTTTGTCGACTTTTGACTGCAATATCATCAACGTAGCATTCGACTGTTTTCCGCAAATGTTCACGGAATATAGTGCTCATGGCTCGTTGAGAAGTTGCTCATGCATTCTTGAGACCGAATGGCATAACTGTATAACAGTATGTACCGATCGACATTCTGAAAGAAGTGTGTTTCTCGTCATCTGGAAATATTTTGATCTGATTGTACCCAGAATACCCGTCCATGAATGACATTCGTTCGAATCCACAGGTATTATCGATCATAACATCAGTAATTGGTAGAGGGAATTCGTCTTTAGGACATGCCGCATTGAGATCGCGGAAGTCTATGCATACTCTGATCTTACCAGTCTTTTTAAGGACAGGAACTATATTAGCCACCCAATCAGGATGTTGTTCCTCTCTAATAAACCCAGAGGCCATGAGTTTATTGACTTCAGCTTCAATTGCATCCATGATGTCGGGACGAAATTGTCGCTGTTGTTGCTTGACCGGCTTTGCATTCGGCATGATATTGAGTTTGTGAGTTGTAATCTGTGGATCAAGTCCTGGCATATCTTCATAACTCCAAGCGAAAACATTGATGTATTCACGAATAAGTTTGATCATGTCTTGCTTATCAGTTTCTGAAAGACTTTCACTAATGAATATTGGTTTGGGGGATCCCTCTTCACCAACATCTATTTGAACAAGTTTGTCTTCAGTCGGAGGTTCTTTTTGCTCGAATCGGAACTCCCATTGATTATCTAACCTTTGGGCCCATTGTTCTGATTCAGGTGAGATTTTAAACTCGTCTTCATTTCCATCATATTCTTCAGAACCGTCAATGGAGACCATGTTGGAAGACAGAATGTTGTAGTGGAAGTCACCAATACTTGTGTCAGAATCCCAAGAGGTGGTACTAGAAGAATCAGATCTCTTATCTTCGTCAGATTCGGGATCTTCATGGATAGTATTGATAAAGGGAGTAGGGGCAATATAACCCAATCCGTATTTCGTCCTCCCATATTTCAGAGGAGGAATCCGAACAGGCATTCTTCTTCCTTTTCCATTACTAAGGCCAGTTCTGAAGTCATAGCCCATATTTTTAATGATGTCTTTAGATTGCTGACTATAATGACGTAGTTGTAATCTTCCAGTATCATCGTTTTTGTCATCATCTTCTAAATCAGAAGGATTCTGGGGCCCTTTATAGAAGAATATTGGAATATCTCCTGGCTTTCTACTAGGAACCAGAAAGTATGAAGTTTGTACTGATTCTAGGGATACATTTGTATGAAAAGTCTGTATAACTCCTATGGTTATTGTTCTCAAGTCATCTAACAAATGCAAATAACTATGAACATGATTACACACATCAATATACTACAAAGATGGAGACTTTTCATTAAATTTAAAAGCAGTAGTATTTACATTGAGAGAAGGCTGAGCCTTAGAAATCTTAGCCAAATCAATGACTAAAGGGGGAGAAGAAGAACGAGAGGAAGTTTTGTTTCGATTAAGATCGATAACAAATGGCTCAGAAGAGGTGAGCTCCCTTGAAGTCTGAGATGGAAAAGTAGTCCGCCCTCAAACAGGGATTACCACAGTATCCTGTTTTATATGTTAAGATACAGGAACTGTAGTACGCCCACTGACAGGAATGATCAGTATATCTTGAGTAGACGACTGAGGTAATGGAGAGATTCGTCCGCTCACTAGAATAATGAAAGAACCTTCTCCAGAGGGTTTAGGAGATTGTTGCTGAGTAGTTCGACCTTTAATAGGAATTATCAAGGTCTCACTTTGCGGATCCTCTTTCTCCATAGCTTGTATCACCCTTGTATACTCTTCTTTGTACATCTGGGAATCATTGAAATAAGCTTCAACCCCATGGAAAGGATTTATATCAGCAACTTCCTTTTGTACTTTTCCATTGCTGTCAATGTATTTAAAACACTGATGAAGAGTAGAAGGCACTACATTATTTTTATGAAGAAAGGGCCTCCCCAGAAGAAGATTATAAGATCCTACGATCTCAATCATATAGAAAGTGACTTTGGATCTGAAATCGCCTATCTGAAGTTTCAGATGGATCTTTCCCAAAGGTTCGCTTCGGCTTTGATTGAATTCCAAGATAGTAGTAACCGTCTTGGAAAGCTTGTGAAGAGGGATTTTTAGTTCATCCAACAGACTCTTTGGCATTATGCTTATAGCAGACCCTAGATTAATGAGGATACGATCTATCTTTATCGTATCGATATAACCGGTGTAGTAGAGAGGCCGATCATGTCGATTATCCTCCAGTAGCATGTCGTCTTGTATAAAGGTGATATTTGGGATAATCTCCAATACACTGTTGCAATGTAAGCAAGTGGCAGGTTCTTCATCTGGTTTCTTTAATTGTGCAAGACAAGAGTCAGCCTGAAGAAGTGCCTCACTTAACGTCTCCCGAGTTTCTTTAGAAAGACGTAGAAGTTCAAAGAGGGACATTCTAGCTGGAGTATTAGCAAGTTGAGCTAGAATGTCAAAGTTATATGGCTTCTGAAGTCCAAGAGGAGGGGACTTCTTGATTGGTTTATCAAATCGAGCCTGTTGTTTGCCTTTCTCAAGAGTTGTAGGCTTGGAAGGAGTGGGTTCAACCGGTGCAGTTGAAGGAACAGGTGCAGTGGATGATTCTTCTTCAAGAGGAACATCAGGAGCTTCTTTGTCAGCAGGAGGGATATCAGGAGTATCCTCAGTACTCTTGGAATAATCTTTTAGATAAGGTTTCCCTGTTCTAGTAGCACCAGCAAGTGCTTCTTCTTTATCTTTTGCTTCTGTGTCGGGAGTAGATCCGAAAGAAGTCATATGACATGACTTAGTTTTCTCAACCTTTTTAGATTTTCGGGAAGTAGTCTTTTGACGAGGAGGAGATTCAAAATCTGCTACCAGATCAGGATGAATCCATATGATTTCTCCTGTTTCCATAGTGATTGGTACTAATCCTTCAGACTGTGGAGGAGGAATATTCACTATTTCAAGAGTTGCCTTGGAAATAGGAACGATCCCGCTTTCAAGGAGTTGAGGAGGAAAATCTCCGAATTGCATAGAGACGACGTTGGAGGTGACGGTCTTATCTTTTGGAGTAAGAGAGATAGCTCCAGATTTAATCATTTTCTGGATCTTTCCTTTCAGTACATAACATGTACGAACTGTGTGACCCAACATTCTGTGGTATGGACAGTATTTAGGATGATCCGTCTTACCAGCTTCATCAGGTTTCTTGATTTCAGGTAATTGTATTTTATTACCTTTCAGCAAACATTCAAAGATACCAAGGACATCATCGTCATCAAAAGAGTATTCTTCTTTGGGACGAGGTGCTATTGGTTGTTGGGTCGTAGAGGCAGGAGGAGTTTGAACAGTTGATGCATCTTTACTCTGAAGATTAACTTCAAGGGTTTCTTTTCCCTTGCGAGTATTGGATTTAGCATTATTGTTAGTACTTTGACCGGTTTCTTTGGGATTCATCTACACTCCTAAACCTTTGAAGGTTTCAGCACTAATTTTTGCGGCCTTGGCACTAACTATGAAGAAAGGCCAATCTTGAAACTGAGTAGATCCTGTCCACATGCTGATGATTGGCAACAGATTTGATTTGCATGTGTCGATGGTGACAGCATCAGGAGTTCCAAGAGGCATCTTCAGAGCTTCTCTTCGAAATCGTTCAATGAATTCCTCTGTAGTTTCATTATTTTTCTGCTTGATTCTTATAAGAGCAGACATAGTCATGTCATTGAGCCCTTCATAGAATCGTTCGAGAAATATTTGTTTGAAACCGGCAAATGAGGTAATACACCCATCCGGGAGACTTCTATACCATTCATAAGCCGTTCCTTTGAGACATCCGACGAACACCCGAGTAAGGAGGGCGTCACTTGGTTGCAGCTGGTCAGTCATCACTTCAAAGTGATTAATAAATTGACTCGGAGAAGTAGTTCCGTCATAGAATGAGATAGTAGGAGGTTTGTATTTAGGAGGATACGATACTTGCTTCCATTCTATTGGATAAGGTTGCTTGATGCCTAACCTTTGTAAACCATCCTTCTGTTTGAATGCCTCAAATTGAGTTCGGAGATTCCTCAATTCTTCAGTAACAACTCCGGAAGATTGTGGAGTTGTAGCTTGTAGAGAA
Source organism: Iris pallida (assembly GCA_029216955.1). Classification (NCBI taxonomy): domain Eukaryota; kingdom Viridiplantae; phylum Streptophyta; class Magnoliopsida; order Asparagales; family Iridaceae; genus Iris; species Iris pallida. The sequence goes on along the minus strand of JANAVB010004599.1, from coordinate 22,652,500 downwards.
AAGTTGGGAGGAGGAACAGCATTATAAGCACTACCCCCAGCTCCGGAGAGACTAGGAATTGGTTGAGCTTGCCCAGGAGTATTGGATTGTACTGCTGGAGGAACATGTACTGGACTTACACCAGTGTCAATTGGTATGGCATCTGGTATAGTCTGTCGATTTTGTAACTGTGTTGCCATAAGTTCATACATCGACTTTATAGTGTCAGCCATAGACTTCATTTGCTGTTCTAAAGAAGCAATTCTTTGTTCTTGAGGAGTCAAGGAAGAAGAAGGTTCATCAGTATTCCCATCGACCATATAAGTCGTGACTGTACGAGGGATTATTGATGAACTGGTGGATGTTGTTTGTTCTGAATCATTACTTTGTGTATCAAAGTCATTTGTAGGAGAACTACCCCCAGTAGGAAGAGGTGGGAAGTTAGATTCTCCAAGGAATTCAGAATAGTCTTCAGAAACAGAAGTTCTTTGACTAGAAGCCAGGACTCTTGCTCTGGTGCCTCTGTATACTCCATCTGGACTATCAGTTCTACCCCCAGTATCCCGAGAGGTCATATTGACCGAAGTAAATAGAGGTTCATCTTCATCAGGTATAGGTTCACACTGAATCCGATTGAAGACAGATTGTCGTTTAGTTTGACATCTGTATTGCATTATGACTCTCGGCTGAAAGTCACATCCATCATCAGCATGGTCCTGATCCATTGATTGACATCTGCATTGAATTATGACTCTTGGCTGAAAGTCACATTCAGCATGGTCATGATCCATTGACACAGAATTATTCCTTCTCTTCTGTTGAAGGTGTTCTCGTAAATCTGTCTGTGAAGATTGAGGTACATTAGAGAACATTCTTTGTGTATTTTTAGGAATATATTTCCGGTTCTTGGGTCTTGATGGCTCTTGATTATATAGAGAGTGATTAATTTGAGCCACATAATTTCTAGCATACTCTGCATCTGGATCTCTTGCTTTTGTTCCCGTTTGGTATGGTTTTTTGACATCAGAAGTACTTCCCAAACGGATTTGATTAAGTTTTGTTCTTAGATCAGTTGGAGGTAACACATTGGTTTTTGAAACTTGGAGTTTTTCTTCCATTGATCTGGATATTTGCAGAGAAGGAAGAGTTGAACCATCCCCTTGATTAGGAGTTGGTAACAGACCCTCTTTCATAGACAAATTCTGTGCCCAATTCGAAGAAGTCGTAGAAGAAGACATTAAGAAATGTTTCTTCTTAGACTTTATTCAAGTTTTGAGACATAGAATGTCCAGAAGGAAGAGTAGTCAAAAGACCATCTTCTTTTCTTTGACTAACAAAACTGTCAGTCAAAGCTGTTCCTGAAGTAAACACTACAGGAGCAGAAGAAACAACTAAAGAGTTATTTCTTTTCGAAGGGACTTTGTGAGCCATTTGTGAAGGAGTTCTAGCAAGACCACCCCCACTTCTAGTAGAACTTGGCAAAGAAGAAGAGATAGCTAAAGAGCTATTCTTCTTAGATGATGTATACGGAATACACGCTGAAACAGGCTTGGTTAAAGAACCAGTGCTGTTAGCGTGACTTTTGAATTTAGAAATACACGCTGGAACAGATTTGGCTAAGGAGCCAGTGCTGTCAGCGTGACTATTGACTTTGAGATTGCACGCTGGAACAGATTTGGCTAAGGAGCCAGTACTGTCAGCGTGACTTTTGACTTTGAGATTGCACGCTGGAACAGGCTTGGCTAAGGAGCCAGTGCTGTCAGCATGACTTTTGACTGATGTCGTCTTCGAGCACACAAGAGCGTGCATGTTTGCAGTAGAGTTCTTGCCAGTGTTAGGAGTAGGCACTGTGGCAGAAACTTTACCATTAGTTGCCAACAGATTCTTAGGGACGTAGACAGATCGTCCCTTCGACTTGGCAGTGGTGATGGAGGCTGAAGTGGGCTTGCCACCCTTAGCCCGCTGTATTTCTTCGTAGGCGAGTTGATCAAATTGGATCGATATCACCTTCTTCGTCGAGCCGACTGACGAAGTGTCGCATTGAGTTGTTGCCATCTCAGAAGAGGAGATGGTTTTCCCCAGCAGAGTCGCCAATTTGTTTTCCATAAATAAATTCACTTTATTTATTGTGTTTCTGGGAAAATTACAACTGTAGGAATCCGATCTAGAAGACGATCGCTTTATCCCTTGGACGATGCGAAGAAGAAAAACACTCAAAATTTCAACAGCAATTTAGATATCTGTGTATCTGTCCAATGAATGAGAAAAGAACTCTATTTATAGAGTCAAAAATAACTGAAAATATAACTGTCTTCACAACCTATGCATAGTTAAAAATCACGCAGGATCTAACATACGCAAGGTTATGAACAGTTACTGGACGTGGCCTGTAACTGTTGGACACATGGCAATCATGCATGAGTCGTGTGCAAGTTACAGGACACACGGGTGAGAGATCAGTGGCATGGCTGCCACGTACTCCAATTTGATGAAATCCACGCAGACTTTGTTGAAGACAAAATCTACGCAGACTTGGGTCGAAAAGCTTCAAAATCTACGCAGATTTGGGACAGAAAGCTTCAGAATCCACGCAGTCTTGGGGCAAAAAGCTTCAGAATCCACGCAGACTTAGGGCAAAAAGCTTCAAAATCCACGCAGACTTGGGGCAGGAAGCTTCAGAATCCACGCAAACTTGAGACAGAAAGCTCAAAATACACGCAGACTTGAGGAAGGAACATAAAAGTTCAAAATACACGCAGACTTGAGCCAGGACTGCCAGCTGTCTTGATTCGACGTACCTCGACTGACACAAAATCTCTGACAGTGATTGCTTTGTCAGTCGCATTAAATAGCAATAAGCTCTTTTGGTACGCCAACTTGGTGAAGGCTGAGTCTTGTTGAAGAAGATTTCGAAAGTCACGCAATAGTCGGCTGTGATCTCTCGAGTTCCGTGTATACGTGGCATACGAGGAGACATTCTTTGACTGTCGTACTGTCAGTCATAATGACACTCTGACAAATGATGAGCTGTCTTTAGCGTAACTTTTAAATATTGTCCTGATCAACTCAGCGTGACTTTTAGACTCTGTCCTGATCAACTCAGCGTGACTTTTAGACTTTGTCTTGATCAACTCAGCGTGACTATCATTTTTAAGGCCTACAACAAGTTCTTAAACTTTATTGTCTTGCATGGACTTATACTCATTATTTATTGTATCAATCCACTTTGAGAACTGGAACTTTCCATGGCCTGACGGAAGTTGATTAGATCATCTTCCAGTATCCATAGTCTTCCTCACGTTCCTAGAGAAATATGACAATATTATCCGAAATTATATTTCTCCTTTCTCTGGTGGTCGACCATCTTAATATTACTGGTTCTTGAGGTTGTTGAGTTTGTTCCTCAGGAATAATTACCTTATCTTGAATGGGGTGCCGCTACATTGTCGTTGTTAAGGTATCTCAACAACGACTTATAGAGGTAATTCGACATTGTCTTATTGAGGCTCTGAATTCACATCTTGATCATGACAGGTATAGAATCATGCACATCGTCAAAAGTGATAGTAGGAATCATAATTGATTCATTCTCAAAGACAATGATCCTAACTTTATTTCTCCCCCAAACTCAACATCCTCAAAAACTATTACACTTCTTGTCTCAAAATTTTCTTTTGTGTTGGATCGTATAATTATTAACCCCTTGATTTGTCAGCATAGCCAATAAAGTAGCTGCTTACAATTGAACTTTGGTCTGTATTCCCTTTACACATTTAATACAGACATTGAAGTCTATAAAGTCAATGGAATCCAAATCACATCAGACACAAGCCGTTAAACTCTATTTCTAGAGATGTAATGAGGTTAAATTTTTATTATTGTTAATTTTGTGTTTAGTACCACATGACTCCACTTGCAAGGTTTCATCAAGCTGTAATAGTTTCAACTGAATATACGTGATCATAAACCTTAAAGAAATCGTTACCAATAATATTTGGATTTAAAGATAGACTAAACTTATTATTTTCAAATGAACAATGATAACCAGATTTGTCCATTAAGGAAACTGAAACTGAATTTCGTCTAAAAGACGGTACAATAAAAGTGTCTATCAAATCCAAATAATAATCGGTTCCAAAAATAACATAAAATATTCAATTGCATCCACTTCTACCGATTTACCGTCACCCACATAGATGTATCTTTCACCATCAATCGGCTTTCGGTAGCTCAGACAACCTTGTCTATAAACACTAATGTGGGTAGTAGCACCAGAATCTAACCACCATGTGTTTCTAGGTACTAAATCTAAATTAACCTCAGAACAGACCAAATTTAGAAATATACTTTTTTTATACGTCATGCGTGGTACTTTGTCCATTTCTTCCTTATGGGTCCTGCCTTATCACAAAAGAACAACCTTAGTTTTATATTATTGTTTCTTTTGAGCTGGACCCTTAGCAGCTACTGTATTCATTTTCATTTTGCCCTTAAAGTTTATCCCATTAAACATAAAAATTAAAATCTTATTGGCAGGTATTTTAACAACATTAACTGTAAAGAGAACAAAACAACAAAAATGACATGCTCTAATTAATAACCAAAGAGTAAAATATAGTCAAACAAATTCAAATAATGGTGAACCCCATCTCAAGATACCTAGTACATCATTAATATCAAGTCTTTGGACAGTGATATTAACTGCAAGTGGTACTCTTGGTGTAATGATCAAACGTTGACAATAAGTCATGTCAAATAATAAGCCTATCTTTGGATCGGGTTATTATTCACATGTAAACCTTACAATTGTCACACATTTATCACTACAAGTATGTGTGCAATTCGGCCAAGTATTAACCTTCCTTTGGGCCGACTAATACTCGCATGAATATACACACACAAACATCCGATATCCCTCATAGGCTATCTACGCAAGAGAGGTCATTTTGGCGACATCTTGTTTCAATGAGCCTACTTAGAATATTAGACAACTACTACGAGCCATAAAAGGTACCAAAAATTTGAATGTTAACTAAATTTTACAAAACTGAATCATGTTCAAATCCTTCTGCTTATTTAAATTAAATAAACATAAATCCTTATGTACTTGCATATTTTTAAATTTTAAATAATCAATAATCAACAGATTAGATTCCATTGAATATCATGCATCAAAAGATTATATTAAATAATCTATAAAGATTACGCCAAAAATTTATCTACTACAAGATAAACATGTGAATCTTTTGCATGATTTAAAACGTGAATTTTTATCTGACTAAGATGAACATTATCAACATAATAAAATTCATGTAATAATCTAGTCATCCTAAATATATGCAAGAGAAGTAATAGAAAAATAATATTGCATACTAATGATTCACTTTAACCATAGTTGTATATGTAACCAAAAGAAAATAAATCCAAACTTTAGTATCAATCAGAACGTATAACCAACAGTTGTGCGAATTGCATGGAACCAAAATATCTGATGCATAGAATTTTTTTTCCTTCTATCTTTACTACTGTGCCAATCAAAAGGGAGAACCAACATAATAAAGCAAGAAGTAAATAATACCTAATTTTTGAAGAACTGAAGAATGGTCCCATAATATCAATTTCATATACAAACTCACAAGCAAAGATTCCTACATTAAAAGATTCAGATGTATTCCTCCATGTGTAGTTTGACATGTTGCATCTAAAAATTCATAATTCCCGAAGTTTCAGAAACCTTTTGCTTACTTCCAAAAGCATGTCAAAGCTTTGACATGTTCAGAAGCATGCCACTATTCATGTTCAGAAGCATGTCAGAAGCTTGACATGTTCAGAACCTATGTAGCTTCTGAATCTACATAGCTTCTGAATCTACACAAATTATGAATTTTGTAGAATCAACATGTCAAACTTCTGAATCGACATGCCTGAATCTACATAGTTATGTACACATGAATCCTAACATAGTGACGAATCATGATCCTCTCCAAAAAAAAAAGCCAGCAATATTATTCAATAACTAGAACTCGTATGGAACAATATTCCATTGATCGGCACATGCAGTCGCCATATATATTGAAGAATTTCAAACAAAATTAATAGTAATAATTCAACCATATGTATAAGGATGGATCTAAACTGGAGGATCATAATAAAGTTGACGGAATAATCAAAACCCTAAATTAAATTAAATCTAGTAATCTAGGGTTTCTGAATACCAACACCAACAAATTGATTCTGAAACTTCAACCTCATAAATCAAACAGGGTGGCTCTGATACCACTTGTTAGAAATTTATTGTGCCTTGTCGATTCATGAGATGAAGAACATAAATTAAATTGATTGCGGAAGCGTACCTGAATCCATTGCTAGACTTGATGGATGTTGAAGCGATCGTCTCTTTATTGGGTTCGATCTTCCAACCCGCTACGGCCCTTAATAACAAAGATGAAATCTTTGTTCCTCTCTTTGTTGATGGGGATACAGAAGAGAATAGAGAAAATCCTCTCTTGGTGGCCGTATGAGTTGGGGACCATAACCCTAATGAATACACATATATATAGATATGTGTGTTGTGATATTTCTAATTTGGTCCCTCATCAAATTAAAATGATCTCCGGTATCTACACATTAATTCCATGACAATTATATCCTGAAGCCAATTTTCCAATTAGACCACTTTAGTTTGGCTTAATTATTTAGATAGCCCAAACACAATTAATTTTACATGTGTGGCCCCATAATTTTTGAATAATTCCAATATCCCCCGCGAGCCTCCCCCGTCCCCGACCTCACCCACCCTCGCCTGACACCCCTTGCCCTCCCCCCGCCGGCCCTCCCCCCGGCAGTGAGCCCCCAGCCCCGCCCGTCCCCCGCGAGCCTCCTTCCGACCTCGTCGGCCCCGCACGGCCCTCCCCCACACTCGCCGGCCCTCCCCCGCCCTCACCTCGGCTTCGCAGCCCTCCCCGTGGCATCGCCGGCCACCCAGCCCCTCCACCAACGGCCGAGGAAGGAGGGAGGAGGGGTAAAATTGTCATTTTGGAGTTTTTTACAACAAAAAATTAGGGGTGGGCACGGGTCGGGCCGGGCCCAAATTTTATAGAACCGGACTGGACCCATTTTTTGGCGGGGCGGGACGGGCCAGGCCAAAAAAAAATCGAAACCGCACTGGACCCAGCCCGTTTAGAACGGGTCCAGTCCTGAACGACCCGCGGGTCCAAACGGGCCCATGAATTTGATACTTTGATTCGAATGAGCCTACTTCCAGTAACCTGAATTTACTGAGACACATCGGAAAATTGCAGTAACCTGAATTTGCCCACAAACATGAGGCTGTTCATAACATTTTGGTTCCCGAAAATTGCAGTAACCTGAAAATTGCAGTAACCTGAATTTGCCCACAAACCTGAATTTGATACTCTGGGACGATGAACAACTAACATGAATTGCAGTAACCTGAATTTGCAGTAACCTCAACTTTGTAAACAATAGTTATCATATATAACCATGTTGTCTGCAGAAAAATGATAGAAGACTAGAAGGTATGCTAACAAAACCATGGCATATTTAAACAAAGTGCCAACTGCCAAGTGCAAATGGGCACCGTTTATTTGTAACTGTACAGTAACAGTAAGTAACATTGAAAAATAAAAATAATTCAAAATATTATAAAATTTTAAGTTTTTTAAAAATAAACGGGCCGGGCCGGGTCCCCGTTTATTTGTAAAATGCAACCCGCCCCGCCCCGTTAATTTAACACGACCCGCCCCGCCCCGACCCGTTTACTTGTAAATATTGAGGAACCGCCCCGTTTGAGCAAATTACGGTTCGGGCCGGGTCGGACCCGCGGGTCCTAGACCCGTATGCCCACCCCTACAAAAAATAACTAGTGAAAATTTTAAGAGCATGGGATCTTTTTTTGCGAAAATGGCCAATCTTGGGAGGGTTTTTTTTGTCATTTACCCTAAATTTAAGCTAACACGTAGGGATGTTTCGACGAATGTTTTGTATTCATGTGAATCCACTTTTTATTCTATTTTTATGAAAAATAAATTCAATATTTTTATATTCATGTCTGGTTAGGTTAAAAATATATAGTGTGATAAAATTAGTTTTTTTCATTCACATATTTGCTTTATACAGGAAAATAAATCTTAATTCGTTTAGTTTTTCATAAATATCATTTCGTTAATTTTATAATGCTTCTATTACCTAAATTCACATATTTGAAATAGAACTTATAATTTTGAAAGTAAAAGAATGATATTATGGACCAAACAAAATATTCAAACAACATTTCCATGAAAGTAAAACTATAATCCCGAGGGGGCCTTTGGTTATACTTTCCCACAACAATGGAAATAAGAAGCCCCTCGTATTCCCCCAATTCTTAATTCTAGACATGCCAAACATGGGTAAGAAATCCAAAATACATTCTCATTCCTCCAAAACTTGATCCAAACACTCCCGTAAGAATTTAACTGTTTGCAACTTATCCCCTCTATCATTAATTTCTTGCCAGATTGCTCTCGTTGTCGTTCATTTTAGTAATAAAAAAATATTAGTTTCATCGTATGGGTGGCATGTGATGGACATTTTGGACAATAATACCCATGGAATGAATGTTGAAGAATGATTCAACTATGAGTTAAATTAATAAATCCGTTTTTTTTTACTCATCCCTCATCCAATTCTTAAACCAAACCTAACATTTTTTTCCCAATTTGATTTGAAAAACTTAATTCAGTTTCATTTTTGCTTGAAAAAAAATTTGTTGATGCATGTCGAAAATATGTTCGAAACGACTTGTCGAAAATTAAAAGCAAGAGTTTGACGAAAACAACTTAGTAGCATGCCGAAATAGGCGACTAAATATTATATTCACCAGAAAAAAGTAAATACAAAAGATACAGTACTGAGAATGATAGTATACGATACATAATTACGAGAGTTCATCTACAAAATAAAATGTTAATAAATTGTTAATAAATTTAAATAAAATAAAATAAAATAGAAACATTAATGGCAATAATAAAAATAAATATTTTTAAAATAAATTAAGTTCTTAATAACAATAAAAAAAATTGTGTTTTTTTTGTCAACCTTGCTTCAAAGAAGTGGATGATAAGTTAGAGATGACGTGAAGGTAATGGTTGAGAAGCTTGAGTTTAAATATCTTAAAATTTGAATGTGGAGGGCATAAGTAGTCGTGACCTCGATCAGTATCGGAGCATATGCCAGCAGCTTACGTCGCACGGTAGCCACAAGGCCAACCTTGGCCAAGGACAGCCAGGACGGCCGCCCACGGCCAACTGTCACGACCCGCATCTGATGTAAGGGCACAAGGACGTGGGTACATCCAACCTACGCCGCAGCATCAGCGGTAGAACGCTGTCTAGGTCTACTATACTATCAAACACATCTCGTGAGTATGTATCACAACCTGTCAATGATATCTCAACTCCAAAAGGTCAATATAATTATAATACTCATACTCAGTTACAATAAACTATAAAGAAGATAAATAGCATGATAATGACATAAAGATATTAAATGATAATCCAAGAGAAGTCTAGCAGTATAAACATAACTCAAATCCACATCCAGAGTCTATGAGTCTGACTATCTTAACATAAACATAAGTCTCAGAAATAATAACATCTCAGTGTATCATAAGCTGGAGACAAATCTAGTACTAATAGCTAATCTAGCTGTGTCGCTACTAATGGTGTCTCCTCTACTGGAGCTAGTTCCTCCTCAGCCAAGGTCTCTAGGTCTATTTTCACTACATCCTGAGGTCCGTAGTGGGTAGAGCACCACTCCTCAAAATCATCTAAAAATATATCCAGTCAGGATTTAAGCGAAGCACACCTCTAATAACAGTTCCAGCAAATAATATAGACTATGTAACAATAAATAGAGAGAATATACTAGATAATAGAATATTTACAAGAATATAACAAGATATAAAAATACTGTAAGTAAATATAAGAGTAAGAATTATTATGTACAATAATCAATAAATAACTATCTAAGTGAGTGAGCACTAGTTTCAACATATGATCGACTTGGGAACTTCTACAAGGATAATGGTCTGGTTAATCATATGTGCGATATATGATCAACACTCACAAGGAACAAGACATGCACAATGAGGGTATAATTACATATCTACACTAATACTTTCTGTTCCCAACTGGTATAGTGGATCCAACCATGGTACGTTATAACACGGGATTCTAGGAGAAGGTATCAAGTCTTCTTGAGAATTAGTGTACATACAAGTACAAGAATAACAACAAGGCTTGCACAAGATACACCAAAATATATGATAAACAACATCTCATGACGGGATCGAAAATACCAATCCGTGTAATCATGTGTCGAGAAATCAAGGATATCTACACTAGATACAAGAAACATAGAAGATATCATAAATGAAAAATTACCAGAGAATGTACTTGCATGTGGTCCTGAGCAATGTGCGAGGATCAGGGTCCAAACTGGAATCACAAATACCTAAATATGAGATGTCAATATAAATTGGTATTTTGGAGTGATAATTATCATTAACTAAGTTGAGATATAATTTCTAGGTCAAAACTAGGTCCTGGAATTCAAACTATATATATATATATATATATATATATATATATATATATATATATATATATATACTTAGTGATATTAGTTAGTATGGCTAATACCTTCAAGGTATGAACCTATAAACAATGTATTGATCTAGTTTGACCCCAGAAATAAGGTATTGGCCTAGTTTGAATTCCTATATATATATATCATATATATATAGTTTACTATCTATTTTTACCTTAGCCTATTTATCCTTTACTTACCTATGGCTGTACCCAATGCCTATTACCTATGCCATTACCCACATCCATGCACATATCCATACCATATCTATACCCGTATACCAATACCCATATGGCATTATTATACCCCTATCTATAGTCATATATATATATATTTCTCTATACATAACGTTTACATGTGTAATTATCCTACTAGGATATCTAAGCATATACTCATGTACACTTGTCTACGTTTATACAAATACCCTTATGTATCCATATCCTTAATCATCTATATGCATTCATATGGCTACATGCCATACCTATATGATTACCTTAGCTTATCATCTCACTCTCCTTGATCAATATATTTACCTACATACCTTGATACCCTTATCTATATACCTTGATACCATTTGTATCAATACACTTCTATGCTAAGGCCTATTATCCCTGTCATGTTTGCATAAGCCAATACTTATGGTATACCAAATTATCCACTACTATACCCTCACATAAGTTTGTCTACACTTACCTATGGTACTAGGTTACTCCCTTACTCATATACTATATATATCCATATACCCTACATGCCGTAGTGCACCAAGATATTCCTATACCATATCCATGTGGTATAATATACCCCTTATATGATGTTGTACCCTTGTTATCCTATGCATACCCATGGCTTACCTTGTTACTAAGGTATTTACCTTTACCTTAAGATTTATCCTTTCTATCTATTCTATGCATATAACTATTACCCCTATATATGTAGCCTTGCCCATATATCTCAAAACCTATCATATACCATATGTCCTTTACATATATCAAAACATTTACCCTTGGTCTCACATATATCTTATATGCGTTATCCCTATATATACTATTATTAGTCGTAAATAGATTATTGGTTTAAATATCTATATCATGGGTATAGAGAAGGGTATCACATGTTTATAGGGTGTAGTAGGATATGGGTATTGATATATGGGTACATAGGTAATCATGGGTACTAGTATATATATACTAGTACCCATGATTACCTATGTACCCATATATCAATACCCATATCCTACTACACCCTATAAACATGCGATATATATATATATATATATATATAAACATGCGATATATATATATATATATATATATATATATATATATATATATATATATATATATATATATATATCGCATGTTTATATATATATATATATATCGCATGTTTATATATATATATATATATATATATATATATATATATATATATATATATATATATATCGCATGTTTATATATATATATATATATATATATATATATATATATATAGATATATATATATATATATATATATCTATATATATATATATATATATATATATATCGCATGTTTATATATATATATATATATATATATATATATATATATATATATATATATATATATATATATATATATATATATATATATAAACATGCGATATATATATATATATATATATATATATATATATATATATATATATATATATATATATATATATATATATATATATATATATATATATATATATTACTCTATGATACTAGTACCCATGATTACCTATGTACCCATATATCAATACCCATATCCTACTACACCCTATAAACATGTGATACCCTTCTCTATACCCATGATATAGATATTTAAACCAATAACCTATTTACGACTAATAATAATATATGCATATATCTAGGAAATATCCTTGAAGGTATCAGCATCTTAGGTATCCTCACTTGGTACTAGGATACTAGAACATTAACCTATCATGGTATCTTCATACCCCCCCCACCTAGCATACTAAATATCTAACACGACACTACCATTAGATACTCACATGTATCTTTTCTATATACATATTCCACTTGTCTTACCTACCCATATCTTGCTATACTAGGCCTCAACTTGACATATCATACCATGGTATACCCTATGGCTTACCTATCATGTCCCCACACTATGCCATATTCTTCACACATATCCCTAACCTATTACTTATATACACTCCCTCACACTCTCACATACATACACTTACTTATACATAGAGTAATGCTATTCGTACCTCCAAATTGTCCCTCTAATACATCCATCCTTATGTGGCAGCTGACGTGGCATGTTAAATAATATTATGTGTCATCTGACATGACGGATGACATTGTAAATTTTAACCCAAAAAGTTAATTACCAAATTTTGTCCATATTAATTTAATGTTAGTATTAATTAATGTTAATATTAATGTTAATTTAATGTTAATATTAATTTATGTTAATATTAATATTAAGTAATGTTAATATTAATATTAATGTTGATATTAATATTATTGTTAATGTTAAATTTAACGATAACATTAATTTTAATGTTATGTTAATTTAACATTAATTTTAATGTTAATTTTAATTTTAATTTTAAAATTTGCCACGTCAGCTGCCACATCAACATATCACGTCAGCTGTCACGTAAGGAATGACGATTTTGAGGTACAAATAGCATTATTCTTATACATATAAACACACATTCACATGACACCTACCTATACATACACACAAATAGACACATACATACATGGACACCTATACACATACACACATGTGGATATAGGTATACACACACTTCTAGATACCTATATACACACACAGATATATATGTACACACACAATTGGTATATGCATACACTCTTTCCATGAATTTCCCTCTCACTACACTAGCACACACATGCACACATACACACGGGCATGCGCGCACGCGCGCACACACATATACACACACAATATATATGTAGCACATATCATTTGCATTTTGACAAACACCTATGGTGCACCACACTAGTATCACCATGATACTCTTACGATACGCCCAACATACTTCTACCAAAACTCATCAAACACTATCTAAAATATATGAACATGACTAATATACTAATTAGAGTATAATTAATGCAAATCATAGCTAGTATAATGTGTTGTGAGAAATATGACATGTGTATCATAAGTGTCGAAGGAAAAATATCTGAAACTACTATGAATCATACCGTATCATGATAAAGGGTCAAATTGAACAATTAGAGTCTAATAGAGGAGAAATTTATTAAATGACAAACACTTGGTACGCAAATCTAGGAATTCCTCCAAATTTGGGCACAAATCTCAACATAACTTTCACATAAAGGGTCATTAAAGCCTAATTCTTTCTCATATAGGTAGTCCTAGTCTATGGGTGGATTTGTAATGGTTAATTAAACAACTAGAGTCTAATTTGAAAAGAAATTGAGATGTATACCTATTAGAAAATGGATTCCCAATGTAAAGCTTGATCGATACGATTCGGACACGATCTTCTAGCAAATAGCCTCATCTTCTAGTGCTCCTAGACACCAAGCTCCTAGGCTCCTCCAAGTAATGAGAATGAAAAGAATTGGGAAGGAATTAGAGTGGAATTGAAAAAAATTGGTGGAGAGATGGATCAATTTGGGGAATAACACCAAATTGAGAAATAATGGCACAAATAAACTGAAGAGAGAGAAGAGAGAGTGCCTCTCCCTTTAATAGGGCCAACCACTATAGGTCCTCCCATGCCAATGAAAATTGTCCAAAATGCACTCCAACTTGTTACGAAGGCTAATTTAATGGATGGAAGCTTCTAATTCTAATTTGGTAAATTAGACTAATTTCTAATTATCAAATGGAATGACTAAATGGGTTTAATTGGGTCTAGTCTAAGGTGTTGGTCCATGTGTCATGTCAATTCTAATTGGGTCCACTAACATTAAGTTTAATAAATAGGCTAGTCCACTAACCAACTAATCATATGGTCTATTCTAATTAGCTAGCACACAACCAGTACATATAATAATAAATATTACCATCATTAATACAATTATTAAACAATTATTGAAATGACAAAAATAATCCTCTTTCGAAATTAGGTAGCTACACCCATGGATACGGAAGGCCCAAAAAAATCAGTTTAAATATTAATATATTAATATTTTTGTATCTAAAATAGACCTGGTATGTTTCATAGGTCCCTCTTAAACATAAACAATTATGGTGTAGTGGTTACTATAATAATCATGCATATACGATATCATCATGCATATACGATATCCTTAGTTCAATTCTTGGTAATAACAATTTTTTTTTATTTTACTTTTATTTTATTTTTTAATTTCTTTTACATTATGTATGGGGACCCATTTTGGAAGTTCGTCTTAGGCCTCCCATGAGCTCAGGGTTGTAGAGGCTAAAAATCAAGCTGCGCCACCCATTAAAGTGTGCGATCATCAGGTGGCGCCAAATCATTATGTTGCGCCAGACCATCAAGTTGCGCAGCATCATGTTGCACCAACATCAGGTTGTGCAGGAGATAGGTTGCACGAGCGCCACGTGGTGCACTTCCTCGAGAAGCTGTAACGACATCATCATTATCTGAAAAATGAAGGCACGGAGATTAAGGAAAATCTATTCGAATTCCGTACAATGCGGCGCTCGAGAAGATTTTATCAACATGTAATTAATGCTGACAGCTGATTCGCCCAAGTCATTGTGTGGCGCGAAAATTAATCAAGTACAGCACAGAAGACCTAGTCAAAGGTGCCAGTTGTTAAGTTGCGCTCATGCACAGCCTGGCTAGTTGGCGCCACCTGATTTACTCCTACTTTAAAGCAGGGTGACGTGGCGCACAAGCCACCAACTTCGCAGAGCGTGCCCACTACACTGCCCATGACCATGCGCATCTTAATCAAACGATGCCACGAGTGCATACCAGTTTGTTCAATCGCTCGTGCAAGTTGTTACATTGCGCCCATGCGCAAGCTGATGAAGCTCGCGCAGGGTAATCAAACAGTGTTCAGAACAGGGTGACGTGACGTACAAGCCACTAACTTCGCATAACGTGCCCACTGTACTGCCCATGACCATGCACATCTCAATCAAACGATGCCACGCATCCATAACAGTTGGTGCAACCGCTCGCGCAAGTGAACAGGAGGCGCGCAACCTGAAGTACGCGCAATCCAGAATAACTACTAAATAGTTATTTCATGAACTCTATAAATAGAGTTTCAAATCAATCTCAAAGCATCAAAAAAGATCATAATCTCCTGCAAAAGTGATGTTGCATCCTCCAGAGGCTCGTGTCTTCGATATCACATCGTCTAGGGGATAAAGTGATCGTCTTCTGATCAGATTCCTACAGTTGTACTTCCCCAAAAATCATTTGTACTCTTGTACTCTTTTTGTAAGTTTGTAATAAGACTTTTTTTGTTCTTGCAAACAAAATGACGACTCTACTGGGGACGACTTTCTCCTCTAACGAGAAAGTGACAACTCAATGTGATACCGCGTCAATCGGCAAGACACAGAAGACCCTGGTCGTTCAAGTCAACCAGACAACCTACGAGGCCATGATCAATGTTGGGGATGCCAAGCGCACTACTACCGCTGTTAAGAGCAAGACGCGCTCTGTCTGGACTCCTAAGTCCTCTACGGCACAATCTCCTGCCTCTGCACAACTTGCGCCCATCACTGCCCTGGCGTAATCTAAGGAAAACAGTCTTTTGGCAAATCCCTCCACTTCTCCGATTCTAAAATCGAAGGAGACTTCGTCTCGACACATTGCTGTCCAAAACAAGGGAAAGCACCCTTTGGCCTTTTCCTCCCTGGCGCAATCTGTGCATGTTTCTGCCCTGGCGCAACCTACGCATGTTCCTGCCTTAGCGCAACATAAGGGAAACAACCTTTTGGCTAACCCCTTAACTTCTCCGACTCTAAAATTGAAGGAGACTTTATCTCGACACACTGCTGTCCAAAACAAGGGAAAGCGCCCTTTGGCCTTTTCCTTTCTGGCGCAACTTGCGCATGTTCTTGCTCTGGCGCAACCTATGCATGTTCATGTTCTGGCGCAACCTGCACATACTTATGTACTAGTGCAACATAAAAGGAAGCACTGTTTAGTGGCTCCTTCTTTGTCATCAAGCCAGAAGTTTAATGAAAAATTACTAAATCAAGGAAAACGCACTTTAGCTTTTTCTTATTCTGCTCGAGTCGTTGACTGGGTGGAAAGTACTGCTAATTCAGACAGGAATCATACTCTCCTTAACAGAGACAAACAAATCTCTGTCAGGAATATGGGTTCTATTCAGAATAAACTTTCCACACAAAAGGGTATTATGCCAACTCCAAAGAGCTCATGGCATGATCTACCGACCTTACATTCTTAAGGTCCCGACAAGGCAAACTGCTAGTATCTCAAATAGATGCACAAGTAGCACCCTGTTAGACTTGTGCACCTATATCAACAGGTGTCAATCAAGGTCAACCTCGGGAAGACACAAAATGCAACCTACATCAGTTGCTAACTTGCACTAGAGGAAGAATACTGAGGTGAAAAAATCCTATGACTTATGCTAACCAGCTTAGCACGTCCTTGTACACTCAAGGTGTCACGCCCCAGTACCGAAATACGGAGACGGACTAGGCCAGCTACTCCATATGAGGTACGTAACGTCATACGGCGATCGTGGCTGTCGAGAGACTAGGGGGTACATGCTACAATCAAGTCTCCTATGGTCCCACAGAGTTCTATGTCTCAATCAATCAAGTCACATCAGCAAATAAATGAACATTAAAGATAAAGCAGTAAGACGTCCCCGACGCTTCATCAAAATGATCATGAGAGACTAGATTTATAATTTAGCTATCTCAGAGAGTCAGGAGTACAAAATTATACACAGCTGCAGTCTGTTTAATTACAATTATGTACTGACATAAAATATCAGGTAATTCGGCTAACAGGTGCCGGTGGCTAAACGCCGCAAAAGTATAAGCAGGAGTGGTAGAGAAGAAACCCACTCGAGTCTCCGAACTGCCATGCTCCTAGTATGCACCATGGATGTCAGGGAGGAAGATCGTGTCCTCAGGCTCTGCTACGGGATCTGGCCAAACAAAACCAGCGGGGTCAGCCCCGAATAGCAAGTACCGCCAAAGGGGCACAAGAGTTAAGATTAAAACCCAGATAATAGAATGATTGATAATAGTAATACTTATGCAACTATTATAGGGTAGCGCAACATCCTCGAACCCATATGGCACCCTTACAACCAAACAAGGACAAAAGGTGCCGCATGGAGTCGGGACGTGTCGTACTCTATAATTTTCACATAAGTTAAAAGGTATAAACAGTAAAATCCCCTGATCGTGACTTCGGTCGATAGCCTATCGCAGCACAATAACCAACCCAACAATCAAACAAGAACATGGGTTGGATCATGTACCATGATAGACCATGTTCCTCAGTCATTCATAGAAGTAGTACTTCACAACCAGAATAAGTCTTCCGTTCATAACTTCGGTCCACAGCCTATCATGGTACGATAACCAACCCAACAATCAAACAAGAACATGGGTTGGATCACGTACCATGACAGTCCGCTTCCCTCAGTTATTCACGGAAGGTAATAGGATACAAGCAAGTCGTTTTTACGGCCAATCAAGTCTACGAGTTTCTAGTGGGACGAGGTTATCCTCGCATCATGTTATGTAGAAATCCTCAGATCGTATCTTTCCAGCAAGGTTAGCCAACCCAGGGGTTCGCGTAGACAGGTATGATTGAGCACCGGTCCCTCGTAAGGCCACCTTGCCAAAACATATAATATATAGCAGGAATTAATCGGATACAGTCATCCACTCGTTGCAGATGACACAGTATCCGTGGAGACTAGCCGGCGCGTCAAGACAATATCTCAAGGCGACTGGTGTAACACGATCTCGGGATTTTGCCCTCCCCATGCATCTAGTACATTTAGTTGCCTAGTTTAACCCTAGGTGAAATCTTGGACTCATATGCTGTGGCCTGCATGATTATCCTCCTAAAGTCGTACTTTAGTACGAGTACCCCAAAGAGGATCCATGTCAATCAGTATGTCAACATGTTCTACCCTCCTTAGTGTAATACATCATTGCAAATACGCCACATGGAGTTACGAGTCATTTGTCGAGCATGAACAAGAACTGGGACATTCAGGTACATGTATCAGGTAGGAACACTTTGTTCACCGGGGTCACATTATTGCTCATATCATGCTCGGGACAAAATATCAAAAGTGTACGCACAAAAGCACGCACGCTCAAGCGGTGAAAAGTCACGCAGGCTCACTCAGGCTCACTCAAGGCAGCGTACGTGAAAAGTCACGCAGGCTCACTCAAGGCAGCGTACGTGAAAAGTCACGCAGGCTCACTCAAGGCAGCGTACGTGAAAAGTCACGCAGGCTAACTCAAGGCAGCGTACGTGAAAAGTCACGCAGGCTCACTCAAGGCAGCGTGCATGAAAAGTCACGCAGGCTCACTCAAGGCAGCGTGCGTGAAAAGTCACGCAGGCTCACTCAAGACAGCGTGCGTGAAAAGTCACGCAGGCTCACTCAAGGCAGCGTGCGTGAAAAGTCACGCAGGCTCACTCAAGGCAGCGTACGTGAAAAGTCACGCAGGCTCACTCAAGGCAGCATGCGTGAAAAGTCACGCAGGCTCACTCAAGGCAGCGTGCGTGAAAAGTCACGCAGGCTAAAGGGGAGACACGCTTCCATCAGGAAGCGTATTCAAGGCTGCGTACGCACGCTAAAGAGCGCGTGCAGCTCAGTATGCGTAAGCTAAACAGCTCTGCACACTGCTCACTGTCTTCTCCAAACAGCAAAAACACCACGGTTGAATCCAAAGCTTCAAAACATCACAACTTGGCCATCCGAACTCCAAATTCGGATTTCCAAAGTTCCATCTTGGGTGAAATGGAATTCTCTTCCACATGGAAGCATCAAAACCCACAAAACCCCAACGAAAATAGATCAAGACCAAGGAAATCCAAAAATGATTAAAACTTAGATCTACAAAAATCAAAGCTTCAAAATGGAAATTTCCAAGTTCTAAACTAGTATAGATTGAGGAGAAGAACATGTTTTGGCAAATAGTTTTGTAAGAAATTATTAACAAAATTTTTGATCCATCTCTTGAGCAAGTTGGTACTTGCCTTGGTTGATGGAGGAAATATTTGGTTGGTGGAGGAAATAAATGAGAGGAGAGAGAATGAGATGAGTTGTATTTGTAATCATTGATCCCAAGGGTTCATGATGAACCAAAGGGTTCATGATGAACCATTGGTGAACCAAGAATAGGTTACCCAATTGAGCCAAAACTGTAGGCCCAAATACAGAAAATAAATTAGGAAATAATATTTTGTCGAATATTTTTGGGAAATGCATGAAGAAATACTGTATAATAAATATCGTATAAATACAAGACAAATACAATTTATCGATTTACGTATTAAAATACGTATTCCAGGATTGGAGAGTGACATCTCTACCCTTCTTAGAAAAATTTCGTCCTCGGAATTCCAGCCAAGACAGGATAGTGAAACCAGGGCAAGCAAGGCACAATCATATACAAGTTAACTATCATAGCAGTTATTATCATACATCACAAAGTGCAAAACAAACAGGTGCAGATAAGCATGGAATCGTGTCAATAAGGTGCAAAAATATACCTTATTAGTCAAACAGATGCGGATACCGAGATCTGATCTCGTCCTCGCGCTCCCAGGTCGACTCTTCCGAAGAGTGATGGTTCCAAGAAACACGGACAAGGCTTATCGTCCGATTCTTGAGTACCTTCTCTCGCCGGTCTAAAATAGATACGAGTTGTTCCTCGTAAGTTAGGTCGGTACCCACGACTAACTCAGAATGATCGAGGACATGACTCGGATCCGGGACATACCCACGTAATTGGGACACATGAAACACATCATGTATGCCAGTTAACGAAGGCGGAAGGGCAAGTCGATAAGCCACATCGCCTACCCGAGCGAGAATCTTAAAAGGACCAACGTATCTTGGACTAAGCTTTCCTCGGGTTCCAAATCTGATGATACCCCGAGTAGGCAAAATCCGCAGAAACACTTGGTCGCCAACTCTGAACTCTAGAGGCCTACGATGCTGATCTGCCCAATGACGATGTCGGTCCTGTGCAACTCGAAGGCGCACTCTGACCAAATTAACTATCTCCACAGTCTGCGTGATCATCTCTGGTCCCAACAACTTCCGTTCTCCGACGTCGTCCCATGCCAAAGGGGACCTGCACTTCCTTTCGTACAATGCTTCGAACGGGGCCATCTGAATGCTAGCCTGATAGCTGTTGTTATAGGAGAACTCCACTAGATGAAGGTGGTCCTCCCAAGATCCGCCAAAATCCAAGGTACACGCCCGTAGCATATCTTCTAACGTCTGAATGGTTCTTTCTGATTGCCCGTCGGTTTATGGATGATAAGCAGTACTGAATCTTAACTTGGTTCCCAAACTTTGGTGCAAGCTCCGCCAAAAATGGGAAGTAAACCGCGTATCCCGATCTGACACTATACTAACTGGAACACCGTGCTGCCTTACTATCTGCTTCATGTAAATTTCTGCTAACTGCTCAGTAGTCTGTCCAACTCGGAAGGGAAGGAAATGAGCGACCTTCGTGAGTCGATCCACTATTACCCAGACTGCATTCTTACCAGTCGGGGATCTAGGTAAACCGGTCACAAAATCCATCGTGATGTGCTCCCATTTCCATTCTGGGATAGGAAGCGGCTGTAGCAACCCTGCTGGTCTCTGTTGCTCGGCATTCACCTGCTGACATACCAGACACTTGGATACAAATCTCGCTATCTCTTTTTTATGCCATTCTACCAAAAGTACTGCCTGATATCTCGATACATCTTCGTTCCTCCTGGATGAATGGAGTAAATAGAATTATGAGCTTCGGACATAACTTCTTGCCGAAGGTCTCCACTCGGTACACAGAGTCTGTTTCCAAACCTGAGCGTACCATCTTCATGAATCACTAACTCCTTCCTACGGCCAGATTCACACTCCGACCGCAACTTCTGAATCTGCGGATCTCCTGCTTGTGCTGCCCTTATCCTCTCTACTAAGGTTGACTGAATCTGCATACTGGTCATTCTTCCTACATCCCTTGACAAAACTACTTCGATTTCCATACTCTGAAGGTCTTCTAAAATATGCTTCTGCGAGGTCAAGATAAAGGCACTGTCTCTCCTACTCAGTGCATCTGCAACTATATTTGCCTTGCCTGGATGATACTGAAGATCTAAGTCAAAATCCTTCAGTAGTTCTAACCATCTTCTTTGCCTCATGTTCAAATCTCGCTGCGTGAATACGTATTTCAAACTCTTATGATCAGTATAGATCTCTACCCGATCTCCGTATAAATAATGCCTCCACAACTTGAGTGAAAATACCACAGCTGCTAACTCTAAATCGTGAGTCGGGTAATTCTTCTCGTGGTCTCGAAGCTGTCGAGACGCATATGCTATCACCTTTCCGTGCTGTATCAATACACATCCAAGACCCTTCCCAGATGCGTCACAATATACTGTAAAGCCTCCCGCTCCTACTGGAAGCGTCAAGATCGGGGCTGAGATCAATCTCTTCTTCAATTCTTCAAATGATGCCTGACAGCTAGCTGACCAAACAAACTCTACGTCCTTGTGCGTCAAACGCGTTAAGGGCGCAGAGATCTTGGCAAAGTCTGCCACGAACCTTCTGTAGTAACCAGCTAATCCTAAGAAACTTCGCACTTCTGCGACCGTTCTCGGGACTGGCCAATGCTCTACGGCCTCAATCTTCTTCGGATCTACTGACACTCCTGCCCCAGAAATTACATGTCCCAGGAACGAAATATGATCTAACCAGAATTCACACTTGTCGAGCTTCGCATAAAGTTAATGCTCCCTCAATGTCTGTAAGACAGTCCTAAGATGTTTCTCATGCTCCTCTTCACTGCCGGAATAGACAAGGATATCATCTATGAACACCACCACAAATTTATCCAAATACGGCAGAAAGATGCGGTTCATTAAATCCATAAATACTGCGGGGGCGTTGGTTAGTCCAAAGGGCATTACTAAAAACTCATAATGCCCATATCTAGATCTGAATGCTGTCTTCGGTATGTCTTGCTCCCGGACTCTTACTTGATAGTATCCTGACCGAAGATCGATCTTGGAAAAGACGCTGGCCTTGCTCAACTGGTCAAACAGGTCATCAATCCTTGGTAGTGGGTACTTATTCTTCACTGTTACTGCATTCAGCTTGCGGTAGTCGATGCACATCCTCGTCGACCCATCCTTCTTGGGAACTAGAATCACTGGCGCGGCCCAGGGCGATTTACTGTCTCGGATGAATCCCTTAGACTTCAACTCTTCTTCATGTTGATACAACTTATCCTGTTCTGACGGCGATATTCTGTAAACTCTGTCTGTAATAGGCCTCGTTCCAGGGTTCAACTCAATGCTAAATTCTATCTCTCTGATTGGGGGTATCCCTGGGAGCTCATCAGGGAAGACGTCGAGAAAATCTTCGATCACTCTCGAAATCTGTCCTGGCTCTGACACTGCTGCTGAGATGACGCCTCCGGCCTGATTCTTCAAGGTTCGAGTAAAGATGAACTGCTCTATCCCAGGAACGCTGAATATGACCCTACCTCCTCTACAATCAATTGTCGCATGACTGTCTCTCAACCAGTCCATGCCAAGAACGACATCAAAATTCTCCATAGGAAATTCAATCAATGATACGGGCAGTAAATGCCCACACACCTCCACCGGACATGAAAAGCACACTCTGCTAACTTCTACGAGCCCATTGCCGGTGAGTATATCCATCCTCTCCGGCAATGCCTCAAACTCTAATCCAATCCGTGTAGCATATTGTGCAGAGATGAATGAATGAGTAGCGCCTGAATCAAATAATGCTACAGCAGGAAATGAGGTGACGAGAATTTTACCTGCCACCACGTCGCTAGACGCTAGAGCCTCTCCCAAGGTCAATGTGGGAGCCTGGCCCCGCGAAGCTCCTTGTTGCGGCCTTCCTCGACCATGCTGTTGCTGCCTCTGAGGGCCTTCGGCTTCCTGTGCCTGGCGGAACATCTGTGCCTGCGTTGGTAGACACTGGGCTAGGGGCCTTACTGCTAATACTGGCCCTCCACTCGGGGTTGCCACCGGAGCTGGCAACGCTGGAAACTGCTGAGCTGGCCCTCCTGACCTCTGTATCACAGGACAAGTGGAGATACGGTGGTCTGAACTACCACACCTCAAGCATAAGCCATTCGCTGACCGGCACACCTCCCTCGTGTGCCCTGCCTTCCTACAGAATGTACAGCCCTGGGGTGCTCTCTGACGCTGTTGTTGGTTCCTCGGCTGCTGATGCCGAACTGGCGCTGTATTAGTTGACACGGCCGTCCTCCGCGGTGCTCCTGCATCATGAATACGTACACCGGGTGCTGGTGCCGATGTTCGCTGTATTGCTCCTCCTCCAACCTGGGAATGTGATCTCTTCTGACCTCCTGTCCTCGATGCCAACCTCTGCTGGGTAAGATCGTGCCTCCGAGCGGCCGTCAAGACAGCGTCAAACGTCTGGTAGTCGTGTCCTTCCACAAGCTGTAATAGTTCCAAATGAAGTCCCTGCTGGAACCTCATAGCTTTTTCTGGCTCCGTTGCCACCATTGCTGGTGCAAAACGGCACAATCTGCAGAACTCTGCTGCATACCCATCTACGGTCTTGCCTGCTTGCTTGAGACTGATAATCTTCTGCTGGAGCTCATATCGAGCTACTACGCCAAAATACTCGGCCTTAAATCTATCACTGAAGGTGGTCCAACGAACAGGGCGTCTTGCACCAACTTCTTCTGATGCCCACCAGTCGCGTGCAAGATCCTGAAGTACCAGTTTGACCTGATCAACCTTCTCATCATCTGGAACCTTGGCTGCCACAAGAATGGCTTCGATGTCTTGAATCCAGGCATCCGCAGTGATGGCATCCTCCGTGCCATCAAAATACCTCGGGTTCAAGCGACGAAATCTTCCTGATGCTCCCGAGTCAGCCCCGACACTCCTCTCAAGAGCTAACTGAATCCCTTGGTTCAGCAACACGTTCTGCTCCTGCTGCCGAGTCTGTTGCTGTTGGTTAGTGACAAGAAACCACCGGATGATCTCCAGGAGTGCTACGGCGTCTGGTACTGCCGTCGCTGCTGGTGCTGCAGGAGCCTCAGTAACCCGCGGTTCTACTGCCTCTGGTCCCACTTCCCCTTGTGCCTGCCCTGGGGAAGGTTCTCTCCCTTGTTGCTGCCCAGTCGAGCCATGCTCTTGCTGCTCTTCCTCATGGGCCTCATCCGCTACTGAGAATGAAGCACCCCAATAGAGAAAGATATAAGATTATCAAGTCCGAACGATGAAGATTTCGAGGATGCAAGTCAGGTTAGAGATCAAGGCAAGGACAGAGAATTCGAAACAGAATTTCAAGGGGAACAAGTTTTGATTGAGACTCCTAATAATTCGCAATACCCCACAAGTCTGAAAATCAGACCTGCATGGGCCACCACTAAAACCTTGTCATGCCCCAGTACCGAAATACGGAGACGGACTAGGCCAGCTACTCCATATGAGGTACGTAACGTCATACGGCGATCGTGGCTGTCGAGAGACTAGGGGGTACATGCTACAATCAAGTCTCCTATGGTCCCACAGAGTTCTATGTCTCAATCAATCAAGTCACATCAGCAAATAAATGAACATTAAAGATAAAGCAGTAAGGCGTCCCCGACGCTTCATCAAAATGATCATGAGAGACTAGCTTTATAATTTAGCTATCTCGGAGAGTCAGGAGTACAAAATTATACACAGCTGCAGTCTGTTTAATTATATTTATGTACTGACACAAAATATCAGGTAATCCGGCGAACAGGTGCCGGTGGCTAAACGCCGCAAAAGTATAAGCAGGAGTGGTGGAGAAGAAACCCACTCGAGTCCCCGAACTGCCATGCTCCTAGTATGCACCATGGATGTCAGGGAGGAAGATCGTGTCCTCATGCTCTGCTACGGGATCTGGCCAAACAAAACCAGCGGGGTCAGCCCCGAATGGCAAGTACCGCCAAAGGGGCACAAGAGTTAAGATTGAAACCCAGATAATAGAATGATTGATAATAGTAATACTTATGCAACTATTATAGGGTAGCACAACATCCTCGAACCCATATGGCACCCTTACAACCAAACAAGGACAAAAGGTGCCGCATGGAGTCGGGACGTATCGTACTCTATAATTTTCACATAAGTTAAAAGGTATAAACAGTAAAATCCCCTGATCGTGACTTCGGTCGATAGCCTATCGCAGCACAATAACCAACCCAATAATCAAACAAGAACATGGGTTGGATCATGTACCATGATAGACCATGTTCCTCAGTCATTCACAGAAGTAGCACTTCATAACCAGAATAAGTCTTCCGTTCATAACTTCGGTCCACAGCCTATCATGGTACGATAACCAACCCAACAATCAAACAAGGACATGGGTTGGATCACGTACCATGACAGTCCGCTTCCCTCAGTTATTCACGAAAGGTAATAGGATACAAGCAAGTCGTTTTCACGACCAATCAAGTCTACGAGTTTCTAGTGGGACGAGGTTATCCTCGCATCATGTTATGTAGAAATCCTCAGATCGTATCTTTCCAGCAAGGCTAGCCAACCCAGGGGTTCGCGTAGACAGGTATGATTGAGCACCGGTCCCTCGTAAGGCCACCTTGCCAAAACATATAATATATAGCAGGAATTAATCGGATACAGTCATCCACTCGTTGCAGATGACACAGTATCCGTGGAGACCAGCCGGCGCGTCAAGACAATATCTCAATGCGACTGGTGTAACACGATCTCGGGATTTTGCCCTCCCCATGCATCTAGTACATTAAGTTGCCTAGTTTAACCCTAAGTGAAATCTTGGACTCATATGCTGTGGCCTGCATGATTATCCTCCTAAAGTCGTACTTTAGTACGAGTACCCCAAAGAGGATCCATGTCAATCAGTATGTCAACATGGTCTACCCTTCTTAGTGTAATGCATCATTGCAAATACGCCACGTGGAGTTACGAGTCATTTGTCGAGCATGAACAAGAACTGGAACATTCAGGTACATGTATCAGGTAGGAACACTTTGTTCTCCGGGGTCACATTATTGCTCATATCATGCTCGGGACAAAAGGCGTAAGGATATAAAATGGTCATATAATATCTGATAAAATATCAAAAGTGTACGCACAAAAGTACGCACGCTCAAGGGGTGAAAAGTCACGCAGGCTCACTCAGGCTCACTCAAGGCAGCGTGCGTAAAAAGTCACGCAGGCTCACTCAAGGCAGCGTACGTAAAAAGTCACGCAGGCTAACTCAAGGCAGCGTGCGTGAAAAGTCACACAGGCTCACTCAAGGCAGCGTGCATGAAAAGTCACGCAGGCTCACTCAAGGCAGCGTGCGTGAAAAGTCACGCAGGCTCACTCAAGGCAGCGTGCGTGAAAAGTCACGCAGGCTCACTCAAGGCAGCGTACGTGAAAAGTCACGCAGGCTCACTCAAGGCAGCGTGCATGAAAAGTCACGCAGGCTCACTCAAGGCAGCGTACGTGAAAAGTCACGCAGGCTCACTCAAGGCAGCGTGCGTGAAAAGTCACGCAGGCTCACTCAAGGCAGCGTGCGTGAAATGTTACGCAGGCTCAAGGGGAGACACGCTTCCATCAGGAAGCGTATTCAAGGCTGCGTACGCACGCTAAAGAGCGCGTGCAGCTCAGTGTGCGTAAGCTAAACAGCTCTGCACACTGCTCACTGTCTTCTCCAAACAGCAAGAACACCATGGTTGAACCCAAAGCTTCAAAACATCACAACTTGGCCATCCGAACTCCAAATCCGGATTTCCAAAGTTCTATCTTGGGTGAAATGGAATTCTCTTCCACATGGAAGCATCAAAACCCACAAAACCCCAACGAAAATAGATCAAGACCAAGGAAATCCGAAAATGATTAAAACTTAGATCTACAAAAATCAAAGCTTCAAAATGGAAATTTCCAAGTTCTAAACTAGTATAGATTGAGGAGAAGAACATGTTTTGGCAAATAGTTTTGTAAGAAATCATTAACAAAATTTTTGATCCATCTCTTGAGCAAGTTGGTACTTGCCTTGGTTGATGGAGAAAATATTTGGTTGGAGGAGGAAATAAATGAGAGGAGAGAGAATGAGATGAGTTGTATTTATAATCATTGATCCCAAGGGTTCATGATGAACCAAAGGGTTCATGATGAACCATTGGTGAACCAAGAATAGGTTACCCAAATGAGCCAAAACTGTAGGCCCTAATGCAGAAAATAAATTAGGAAATAATATTTTGTCGAATATATTTGGAAAATGCATGAAGAAATACTGCATAATAAATATCGTATAAATACAAGGCAAATACAATTTATCGGTTTACGTATTAAAATACGTATTCCAGGATTGGGGAGTGACACAAGGTACGGGACACCTCAGGAACATAAATTATATCCCGAATATTGTCAAGGACTACATTCCTGCAACTTCTTCTTGTCCTGTTAGTGACTTCCGTGAACTCTTAATACATAAGCGGAAGGTTGCAAATCCATCCCGTCCAACGGTGGTCCAACAGCAAGAACATCATTGCAATCACCACCATGAAGTTGTCATCAAATGCTGCTGTCAGTCAGCTAAGCGGTCTGTCTTTGATCGTTTGAATTATGTTCAGACTCCTGAACCAATTCTAGTGGATGAAGATGAATTACTCTATGCTCCTGTCAACAAGGCATCTCGAAGCATTGGGGGTAGAAAACGTCCAAGACGTAATGCATCTCGCAATCCCAGTCAACAGTACTTATATATATATTCATGAATCCGGCGAAGGAGTATACCAATATACTAGATCAAGAATCCGAGAAACAATCAGTCAAAGGAATCTAATTCCAACCAAGACACAATCGGTCAAAGAAATCTTCTTGATTCTAACCAAGATTCCTTCAGTCAAAAAGACATCACTATCACTTATTGTGGGGGTAGTTCTTTATATGACTTTGATGCTGACAGTGAAAGTTCTGGAAGGACCATCTTTTCTACTAGCTCGTCTACGAGGGCTAGAGAAGTGACTGCTTGTGCCGTCACAGAAGATCAAGATACTTCCAGTTCTAGCAGTCAAGACCAGAGAATTGTTGCTTTGGAGACTAGTTTGAAGAACATGGCTGAGATGATGACAGGCATGCATGCTATGATTATGACACAACATACAGTCCCACAGGTCGCGCATTTGATTCCGACTCAGGAACCTGTAACAACATCAGCTCCCATCAATATTGATCTGTGGGTATAGTCTCCTCACACTGCTTCCACTCCTGCGCAGGCTATTCCAAGTCAATCTGGTGTCGGGGGTGGTACTTATCATACAGTACCCCCTCCTAACATATCAAATTAATCCACTCCTCCACAATCAACGGGAGATACCAATAAGGCTGTAAATCCCCCTAATTTATTAAATTATTTAATGTTAGTTTTGTGTAAATTTTTGCTAAAATACATGTATGCATAATACTAGGAGTGTAATGCATAGTATGGGTGTAAGATTATATGATATATTTATATATAGGTATATATGTATATGTGTATGTGTTAATTTATTAAGGTGTATATATTTATATATACATATATGTGGGAATATATGTGTATACAAATATATCTAAAATATTGATTTATTGAAAAGAGTTTTTAATTAGAAATAAAATAAAAATAGAATTTAGTTATTTGAATAGAGTAATAATAGAAAAATAAAAATTATTTTAAAAAAAGAATTTCTAATAAATGAAAAAGAATAAGAAATGAAAAAGAATAAGAAAAGAAAAGAAAAAGAAAAGAAGAAGAAAAAAATAACAACAGCACCAACCACTTAAGTGGGCGCCCCCCCTTTGTAGCACCCAGTTTCCCAAATGAGGGTAATTTTAAAATTTCGTGTTTATAATTATTTTAATAATAATATTTAATTCATGATATGATTTTTGGTGATTTTAAATCATTTTAAAATTATTTAAATCAATGACTTGTGGTTTTGACGTTTTGCTAGTGAAACCCTAGAGACTGTTTGACCTAGAGCCTAACCATGTGATTATGATATTTTAATGTCATTTTTGGCCTAAGAATATTTTTGCATTTGACCTCTTTGAATTATTTTGATATTATTTTATTATTTATGATATTGTTTTGGGGTTATTTGAGTCGGGTTCGAATTTCAACTCAATCCGACTTGAAACGGGACCCGGGGGTAGTTTGACTCTAGTGGGACCCACACACTAGTTAGGCATGGTCCACATGATATTGATTTTAGTCCACATGATAGAAATATTTTAGTTAGAGGTTAGACTAATTATTATGGATAAGGTTAGTGTAATTAGAGACTTTAGAATGACTAATTTAGCCCCAACCAATTAGCCATTTCCTAATACTCATAGAATAGGTTAGTGGGGGCATTTTGGACCTTACCATAATAGGACAAATAGCCCCATATGGCCAGCCACTTTGGGAGAGGATAGGCTCAAGTTCATTTCATTATTCTCATCCACACACTCTCTCTTGTTCTTCCCCAAATTCCTAGAGAGCAATCCCTAGCAATTTCTCCACCAAATCCTTCCATTTCACCACCAAATCTTCTTCTTTCCTTCTCCATTCTAGCCAAGGAGGAAGCTACCCAAGTTTGGGAGGATTCAGAGCTCGTTCGTGTCCTTTTGGAATCTCTACGTGTCAGTGTCGCTCCGGAAAGGCTTTTCTTCGATTCGATCTACCGGGAGGTATAAATCCCTTCTTCTTTTCATTTCCTCATGCATATAGGTCTATTTTGAACCCATAGGAATGACCCCATAGTTGTATCTCCATTTGTGTCCATTTCGTGTCCATTTGGAGGTCATAGGAGTGTTCTTTGTGTTGTGGTTGTGTCCATGTGGGAAAATCCTAAATTTGGACACATTATGTGTTGTTGTTATGTATGAATGAATTATTACATGTTTAATCTCATATTTTTGTATTGGAGGTGTATTCTATAGTGTCTCATATATACATATTAGTGTAGAGAGTGAGTTCTTGATATATTATGTTATATACTTGTGTTCTTTTGTCTCAAACTACCTAAATCCGTCATAATTTTTATCCACGTTTTTAATTTCAGCCCTAACTTAGAAATATCATAACTTCTAGCTCAAAGCTCGGTTTAATCTCCCGTTTTTTTTAAAAGAAGCGTATTGAAGTTAGCTTTCCAAAAACATGTATTAATAGGCCTAATTCTTTCTGTAACTTTCTGGAGAATTATTTGAGTGTCAGCTGTACGAAAGACAAACGCGTTCTCGGTGTTTTCGCGATTCCGGGAGTTTCCGGAAAAAAAAAAACGCGATCCGTTTAAAGTTTCGGAAAGCTAAAATATAGATCTATAACATACTTTAATCCTAAATTTTAATTCATGCTGAGATGGTACAGTATTGATTATTAGTAGGAGTTACTATTCGACATATGCATTTTGTGCACCCTTGTATGTAATATAATGTTCTATTTAATTTTAACCCATGTTAATGTATATACATTATGTAATTAAATAGAGAATACAAGCATGAGTAAATGGTTAAATAAATGATGTGTGAGGTGTAAGTATCCTATCTAATGTAAGCATGTATAAGTATGGCTTGTAATGAATATATAGGTTCCATAGTATGTAATGTATGGTGCATATAGTGGTGCAAGAGAATAATGAATGATGAATGAATGCAAGCATGAATGTAATGTAATAATATATGTAATGTATGCAATATACAAGTTAATGAGATGTAATATTCTATGTTAACACAAATCCTATATTACCTCATGTACCCCCTTACACTATGTTGACACTATCACACTTGACACATTGTTCACTTACACTTTGACACTCTTTGATATGTATACACTATGTATGCCCATTTAACCCTCACTTGCCCCTTTGCCATGTTCATATACACACACATAGCCTCTTAAATAAGTATTTATAAATATAGTTAACTTAGCTATGTATGTATATTATATATATGTTAGCATATTGTGTTGTAATATATAAGTTTATATAACCATTTGAAATGCCATGATTATAGACCTATTGTTGAATACCAATATATGCTTGTGTATATATGTGTAGACATATATAGCTTAAAGTAATAGATTACCTAGTGTATATCCAATGTGAATTCTTGCCTATTTGAGTATTGAATAATTGCATGCTATATAGAGTTGGGTGTATGTTGGCTTGTATAGCCTTGTATTGATGTGTGCTTGCTAGGATAGTCTTGGTTAGGCCTAGTAAGACTTACTGGGTTAGGACATGACCTAGTTTGACCTAGTTTGACTAGTGCAGTTGACCAGAGTTGACCAAGGGTTGACTTTGGCCTAGTTTGACCTAGATTCATGTAGAATGCATTGTAGTGCTTTATATTACCATTCTGGACATGTTGTGACTTGTGCTGTTCTAATTAGGAGCCAGACACCTTGTAACCTGTGTTACTTTAAATAGGACTCTGTGGCTTCATTTGGACCCCATATACTTATCAGCTGTTCAGGTTATCAGGCGAGTACATTCTCTGATAGTTCTTTCATTTATTTTTCAATTACTGTATTTCAGTTCTAGTTAGTTGTATGCGATTCTCTGTTACAACAAGTGTGGATATTACTGGATTCATGTATACGACACATATTTATTTTCTGGCCTCTATTACTGGTATCATTATTTCCGGCTTCTATTACTGGAATCACCTGCTGGAATCATTTACTGGAATCATTTACTGGTGTCATTATATTTTGGCTGGACTCATCTTGAATCATTGTGTCGGAATTATGGATTCACTTGCTGGGAGGGGAAATACTAGAGTAAGACATGTAGACATACCCCATTACTGGAATCACCCCTACTAGAATCTACTGGAATGATAGCCATCTCTCGCCTGATCAGTGAGAGGTGTGCCGGATTACCCACAGCCGTTTACATATCGATCTCGGTATTTTAAAACACACTGTTAGAGTATAGGCTGGACTCACCCTGGAATCATTGATCACTATAACTGGAATCGTCCCTTACTGGATTCATCTTGTATTAGATTCATCTTGTACTGGACTTACATTGGAGTTACACTGGTCTACATTATTGTCTGGACTTCATATCATATTACCCTGGTTCAGCTAGTTCTATTTTTACAGACTTCATTGCTATGATTCTTCTCTTGTTTAGTTATTTACTTTCCTTGCACCTTATCTGTCTTTCTTACCATCACCTGAATATAAACTGCCATTTTCATCAATACAACTGCCTATAACTGCTATATAGTTCTCTGTCATTTACTTGGGTTTTCTAGATGAGATGTGCTCGTTCCTGTCCTGACTTGACATGTTGATAAATTTTACAGATAGCTTGGAGATTACCTGCTAGCCTAGAGGAGACACCTTAGAGGTTGTTTAGATAGTTATTTCATTTGTCTGGAGTTGTATTTACTTTGTGGATTACTGTATTTGAATTTTGAGGTGTATTTCTGGGTTTTTGTATCTTAGACACTTAGACTTCTATCTCCCGTATCTCTTTGGATTTTATGTTTTATCTAACCTTATCATGCTCTACCTTAAATGTGATTGAGACTGTATCTGCTTAGCATTATATTGTTAGATGATGTGACCTAGGACAGCGTTCTACCGCCGACACTGCGACGTAGGCTGGGCGTTGTTACGTTCTCGTACCCTAACAGTGGGTGCGGGTCGTGACACGTTTTTAGTGGTGGCCCATGCAGGTCGAGTTTATGTAGTGGTATTCGAACTTGAGTACCACTACAGCCTGCAGTAGGAATAGGATATATCTTGAAGGTACTC
The DNA here is from genome assembly GCA_029216955.1 of Iris pallida. Taxonomy (NCBI): domain Eukaryota; kingdom Viridiplantae; phylum Streptophyta; class Magnoliopsida; order Asparagales; family Iridaceae; genus Iris; species Iris pallida. The sequence goes on along the minus strand of JANAVB010004599.1, from coordinate 22,618,880 downwards.
AATCACAGTTAGGAACCCTTGAGAGATTCCCGGAACGACCCTTGAGAATCTTATTTTAACTTCGATTTGAGAACTCTTTTTTCCCTTGATTTGATTTATTTTTACTTACTGTTGTTAAATTTGATTTTGATGGATTATGGTTGAATTGAGTTGTATTCATTGATTTTGATGAATGATTGTCGAATTTTGAATCTTGATGATAGCTGTTGCATCCGAGTTGTATTTTGATGGATTTTTGTTCATTTTGAATTTTGAAGTTCGTTGATAAATTTGATTTGATTTATGGGTAATCATTGTTGATTTAATTTAATTTTTTTTGACAAGATGAAATTATATGGGCTAGGTCATCTATGTTATGGAATCTAGTCTTCTATAGTCACATTAGCCAGCATGGTGAGTTCATATAGTCTGACTCTGGATATATTTCTCGGGTGTAGGAATTTAAGATTTTCGCAGCCAAGCTAGCGGCACCGCAAAAATGTTAAATACCACGATTCTAGAGGTATGTGCAAAAGTCAAGGACTCTGTGATTATCGTAGCCTTGCTTACTAGTATGACGGGGATTTAGAGTACCATGATTTTGGATAGGCGCATATGATTATCAGATTGTACCTTAATATTTTCAAGCATGTTTTCTCTACTTTGATGCATAAGTCAAGGACTCTGTAACTTCTTGCTATGAGTTTCTTCTTAATACAATGAATCGATGATTTTGCTAGACTTTATCTTAGATTTGATATTTAGCTCTGGTTTCAAAATGGTTCCTTCTTTTAGGCAAATAAGCAAACAGCTTTTATCGTTATTTCCTTCTTGCTATTATTCTAGTATTGAATAATAATAATAATAATAAAACTGCCTTGATTTCGTCAATCACCTATTTTGCGATCTTGGTAGGAATCTAAATGTTGGTCTTAACGTAAAATTAATTTTTTTTTTGGACATGAGAATATATGAGTATATTTACATAGTGGACACTTGCCTGATACGTATGCATCCTACACTTGATTTTCCACCTATCTAAATACATATTAATATGTTGTTAATGTTAAAATTTTTAAAACCCCAATATTTCTGATTTTTTGCTTTTCTAGTTTAAATTCGTAATTTAAATATAAATTTCATGTTATTAGTTTTGTCTACATAACTGCACATGTATGATATCTGCAGAGTTTCAATTTTTAGAGAAATTGGTTAAGTTATGTTAAATTTGTAAAATCTGAGACTGCATTATGTTAATATTACACTGGTTTAAATGTTAGCTTATTTTCAGATTTTGTATGTAAATGCTGAACTAAAACTTGGTTTAACCTTTCAATACTAAGCTATAACCCTGTACAAGGACACACACACACCCTAACTTAGTATACGCTATCATGTAACCTAACCTTTCCTCTCTATGTTATGATCACATACTTGTATAGATATATATAGAGCTTAGGCATACATGTTATAATATATGTATATACATAACTAAATCTCTACCTCTTATAGATGTTTATGGTTAGCCATGCATGTTATGATTAAATAGGTTGTGTATTGTAGGTTGTTAACCCATATGCCATGAGTAGTGTAACAGGATAGCTCATATATAATTTCATGTATATTTCACATACACCCATCCACACACAAACCACATAACATTACATAATGCTAGTTTTTCCTCTCTAACGCTCTCTCTGTATATATATATTGTGATTTGGATTTCAATGCAAGTGATTTTCAATTCCTTAATTTTTGAATTTGATTTTCTGTACCCTTTTTCAGATAATTGGTAGTTGCCTTTATTTTGTTTTGATAAGTACCAGTTTCATATAGAATGGCAGACCGCCTTACAGTTTTGATGGTTTGATGTTTCTGTAACTTCTCTAGTTTAGCACCATAAATTGCTTGTATGTTTTGATACCCTATGACCGTTTCGGTTAGCATGACTAGTATACCTAGATGAGACTTTCACTACCACCGTATGCCATGATCCTGTATGTCGTCCTTTTGATCACATGATTTATTTTAATCTGGGACTTTGATTGTGGGGGTTTGACCTAGAGGGAGTATGGACATTTTAATTTCGAGGACGAAATTTTTCTAAGGTGGGTAGAGTTCTCAGTTTCCCAAATGAGGGTAATTTTAAAATTTCGTGTTTATAATTATTTTAATAATAATATTTAATTCATGATATGATTTTTGGTGATTTTAAATCATTTTAAAATTATTTAAATCAATGACTTGTGGTTTTGACGTTTTGTTAGTGAAACCCTAGAGACTGTTTGACCTAGAGCCTAACCATGTGATTATGATATTTTAATGTCATTTTTGGCCTAAGGATATTTTTGCATTTGACCTCTTTGAATTATTTTGATATTATTTTATTATTTATGATATTGTTTTGGGGTTATTTGAGTCGGGTTCGAATTTTAACTCAATCCGACTTGAAACGGGGACCCGAGGATAGTTTGACTCTAGTGGGACCCACACACTAGTTAGGCATGGTCCACATGATATTAATTTTAGTCCACATGATAGAAATATTTTAGTTAGAGGTTAGACTAATTATTATGGATAAGGTTAGTGTAATTAGAGACTTTAGAATGACTAATTTAGCCCCAACCAATTAGCCCTTTCCTAATACTCATAGAATAGGTTAGTGGGGGCATTTTGGACCTTATCATAATAGGAAAAATAGTCCCATATGGCCAGCCACTTTGGGAGAGGATAGGCTCAAGTTCATTTCATTATTCTCATCCACACTCTCTCTCTTGTTCTTCCCCAAATTCCTAGAGAGCAATCCCTAGCAATTTCTCCACCAAATCCTTCCATTTCACCACCAAATCTTCTTCTTTTCTTCTCCATTCTAGCCAAGGAGGAAGCTACCCAAGTTAGGGAGGATTCAGAGCTCGTTCGTGTCCTTTTGGAATCTCTACGTGTCGGTGTCGCTCCGGGAAGGCTTTTCTTCGATTCGATCTACCGGGAGGTATAAATCCCTTCTTCTTTTCATTTCCTTATGCATATAGGTCTATTTTGAACCCATAGGAATGACACCATAGTTGTATCTCTATTTGTGTCCATTTCGTGTCCATTTGGAGGTCATAGGAGTGTCCTTTGTGTTGTGGTTGTGTCCATGTGGGAAAATCTTAAATTTGGACACACTGTGTTGTTGTTATGTATGAATGAATTATTACATGTTTAATCTCATATTTTTGTATTGAGGATGTGTTCTATAGTGTCTCATATATTCATATTAGTGTAGAGAGTGAGTTCTTAATATATTATGTTATATACTTGTGTTCTTTTGTCTCAAACTACCTAAATCCGTCATGATTTTTATCCACGTTTTTAATTTCAGCCCTAACTTAGAAATGTCATAACTTCTAGCTCAAAGCTCGGTTTAATCTCCCGTTTTTTTTAAAAGAAGCATATTGAAGTTATCTTTCCAAAAACATGTATTAATAGGCCTAATTCTTTCTGTAACTTTCTGGAGAATTATTTGAGTGTCAGCTGTACGAAAGACAAACGCGTTCTCGGTGTTTTCGCGATTCCGGGAGTTTCCGGAAACGAAAACGCGATCCGTTTAAAGTTTCGGAAAGCTAACACATAGATCTATAACATACTTTAATCCTAAATTTTAATTCATGCTGAGATGGTACAGTATTGATTATTAATAGGAGTTACTATTCGACATATGCATTTTGTGCACCCTTGTATGTAATATAATGTTCTATTTGATTTTAACCCATGTTAATGTATATACATTATGTAATTAAATAGAGAATACAAGCATGAGTAAATGGTTAAATAAATGATGTATGAGGTGTAAGTATCCTATCTAATGTAAGCATGTATAAGTATGGCTTGTAATGAATATATAGGTTCCATAGTATGTAATGTATGGTACATATAGTGGTGCAAGAGAATAATGAATGATGAATGAATGCAAGCATGAATGTAATGTAATAATAGATGTAATGTATGCAATATACAAGTTAATGAGATGTAATATTCTATGTTAACACAAATCCTATATTACCTCATGTACCCCCTTACACTATGTTGACACTATCACACTTGACACATTGTTCACTTACACTTTGACACTCTTTGATATGTATACACTATGTATGCCCATTTAACCCTCACTTGCCCCTTTGCCATGTTCACATACACACACATAGCCTCTTAAATAAGTATTTATAAATATAGTTAACTTAGCTATGTATGTATATTATATATATGTTAGCATATTGTGTTGTAATATATAAGTTTATATAACCATTTGAAATGCCATGATTATAGACCTAATGTTGAATACCAATATCTGCATGTGTATATATGTGTAGACATATATAGCTTAAAGTAATAGATTACCTAGTGTATATCCAATGTGAATTCTTGCCTATTTGAGTATTGAATAATTGCATGCTATATAGAGTTGGGTGTATATTGGCTTGTATAGCCTTGTATTGATGTGTGCTTGCTAGGATAGTCTTGGTTAGGCCTAGTAAGACTTACTGGGTTAGGACATGACCTAGTTTGACTAGTGCAGTTGACCAGAGTTGACCAAGGGTTGACTTTGGCCTAGTTTGACCTAGATTCATGTAGAATGCATTGTAGTGCTTTATATTACCCTTCTGGACATGTTATGACTTGTGCTGTTCTAATTAGGAGCCAGACACCTTGTAACCTGTGTTGCTTTAAATAGGACTCTGTGGCTTCAGTTGGACCCCCTATACTTATCAGCTGTTCAGGTTATCAGGCGAGTACATTCTCTGATAGTTCTCTCATTTATTTGTCAATTACTGTATTTCAGTTATAGTTAGTTGTATGCGATTCTCTGTTACAATACGCATGGATATTACTGGATTCATGTATACGACACACATTTATTTTCTGGCCTCTATTACTGGTATCATCATTTTTGGCTTCTATTATTGGAATCACCTGCTGAAATTATTTACTGGAATCATTTACTGGAATCATTTACTGGAATCATTTACTGGTATCATTATATTTTGGCTGGACTCATCTTGAATCATTGTGTCGGAATTCTGGATTCACTTGCTGGAAGGGAAAATACTAGAGTAAGACATGTAGACATACCCCATTACTGGAATCACCCCTACTGAAATCTACTGGAATGATAGCCATCTCTCGCCTGATCAGTGAGAGGTGTGCCGGATTACCCACAGCCGTTTACATATCGATCTCGGTATTTTAAAACACACTGTTAGAGTATAGGCTGGACTCACCCTGGAATCATTGATCACTATAACTGGAATCGTCCCTTACTGGATTCATCTTGTATTAGATTCATCTTGTACTGGACTTACATTAGAGTTACACTGGTCTACATTGTTGTCTGGACTTCATATCATATTACCCTGGTTCAGCTAGTTCTATTTTTACAGACTTCATTGCTATGATTCTTCTCTTGTTTAGTTATTTACTTTCCTTGCACCTTATCTGTCTTTCTTACCATCACCTGAATATAAACTGCCATTTTTATCAATACAACTGCCTATAACTGCTTTATAGTTCTCTGTCATTTACTTGGGTTTTCTAGATGAGATGTGCTCGTTCCTGTCCTGACTGGACCTGTTGATAAATTTTACAGATAGCTTGGAGGTTACCTGCTAGCCTAGAGGAGACACCTTAGAGGTTGTTTAGATAGTTATTTCATTTGTCTGGAGTTGTATTTACTTTGTGGATTACTGTATTTGAGTTTTGAGATATATTTCTGGGTTTTTGCATCTTAGACACTTAGACTTCTATCTCCCGTATCTCTTTGGATTTTATGTTTTATCTAACCTTATCATGCTCTACCTTAAATGTGATTGAGACTGTATCTGCTTAGCATTATATTGTTAGATGATGTGACCTAGGACAGCGTTCTACTGCCGACACTGCGGCATAGGCTGGGCGTTGTTACGTTCTCGTACCCTAACAGTGGGTGCGGGTCGTGACACCCTTCTCCCTTGCTTGCTGCAAGTAGCAGCAACCTAAACCGTGAACAACCCGTGGGCTCACATAAACTTTATTACTAAGTCTAATAGCATTAGGTTTTGCCCCAACTTGCTATATATATAACTTCCTCCACAGATCTCAAAATCCTAGACTTCCAAAACAAAAATTACGGCAGAACATACCCTCTTCGCCTACGAGTTCGTTTCATCAGCGACGGAGTTGTGTGCGTGACGAACGGAGCATCGAAAGTCAGCCCCTCGTCATCTACGGAACAGTTTTCCCACTCAAGGTACCCTACTTCCCGACGACGTAACTTTTTACTTGTAACATCGATTTTCGATCCGTAAGATTTTTTGGAAAGTAGACTTGACCCTCTTCGAGATCCTTTAGGTGGATTTCAAAAAAACCAATCGAATTGCTCGAAAAATTGAGACGAAGTTGAAGAAAAACCTGTTTTCTGTAATACTAAAAACTGTTTTAAAACGACAACTTATCAGCCAATTTTCTTGCTGTGCATTAAAGATTTTTTAGAAACTAATCAAAAATAGTAGAAGACAACATAACCGAGATCGCAATGCATCTTCTGTATCGTCGTTTCGATTAACGTGTAAAAAGTAAATTGATGTTGAAGTTGAAGGAAAAACTGTGTTAACTTATATAAAATTCTGAAATTTTTCTCGATACGGCGTTCGCCCCGGCAAACCGGGCGACGTGGTCGCGTGCTATACACATCGAAAGGCGGGTATGGACGATGCTGATGTGTGGGAATTGACGAAACTCAGTTTCGTCGCATGTGCGCGACAAAATCAGCCCGTATCCGTCAAGATACCCCCGTATCGCCAATTTGCAAACTTGATCCTAACTTCGTGTACAGTCGTCAGATCGAGACGAAACTTGCGCCAACAGGTCTGAATCAAAATTTTGGTCCTGTGTACCAAGTTTGGTTCGATTCTAAGAAGGTCGACAGGAACCCCTTTTTGGCGGGCCCACGACCCACTCAAACGGACGATTTTGTACGCGGCTCATCGAAATCCAAAACTAGACATACCGTTGAGTTCCTCTCCTTAAATTGAATCTGTAAACATATAGTTTGACGACTTTAGAGACCATAGACTTTGGCATACGTTTCGGTGCAAAGCGGGTCCAACGACGGACATTGTTTTGACCCGAAATTATAATTTTGCCTCTGTTCCAGAATTTGACTTTTGGACAGGCATTTTCTAGGTATATTTTATACATCGAGTACGTTTTTGATGTTTATTTCAGTGTCCGGAGTTGTTTGGAGATTGTGACCTTTCTTGGCTGACATTATGATTTCCTGGACTTACCACTTTGCACCATCAGGCAAGATATCTTGTCACTTTACTCTGTGATTATTATGTTCTTATTTTTAGTTGTAATTTTTAGCATTTCTTATTTGTTAATATTACAAAACTGTACGTCCAAGTCACACTTGGGTGCAGGCGACTCTATCGGTCGTTTTCTCGCTTTTATTTATTTCTCTTGCATTGACTTAGTCTAGTGACCACCCTTTTATTGATGAGGTATCGACATATCTCATACGGCATCGACACTTGCTTTACCACGAGTTGTGAGTCACATGTAGGATACGTGCTCGCGTAGTCGGCTGGCCACCGATACGTATGAGGCGTACGACGGATAGGAGTAACTGACAATAATGTTGTATGCTAATAGACTTGGCAGTTACTAGAGGTTTCATGAGTCATGGATGTGACCCTACTAGGCATTGGGTGGGGAGAACAGTTTTCTTAACGTATGGGTCCTTTATGCACTTTCCTATTACTGATCCTGCTGGCCTCTGACATTCGAGGAATGTTATGCTTTGAGGTCCCTGGTATCCTGATGGGGCCATACCTGAGTTACCTGCTCCTGAGCCAGATGCCCATGCGTTGAAGGTCTGTTCTTAACTGCATTATCACTGTAGTATTGGTAGGCACCCTATTGCATGCATCCCTTCTTCTTATTATATTATCACAGTTTATATGGCATGGTGTTTTCTTGTATCTTGCTACGTCCATCTGAGGACCTGGTTATCTCTCCAGGATTAGACGACTTTCCGCACGAGTACGGAGCGGCTCTGGATCCATCCTACTGTAGGAGCGTAAAAAGTGCTTCATAGAATGAGTCAAATTACGCCAAAGGGAGGCTAATCACTTTACGCCTAAAGCAGGTTGATCATTTTACGCCAGGGTCAAGCCAATGGTTTTACGCCTAAGACAGGCTAACCACTTTTACGCTGGACAAAAGCTGTCAAGTCTTACATTTAATGCAAAGTCTGACATGAAGATATTAATGATGGCATATACCACAGAATTCGAAGGGATTTGTTTTACACAGAGACCAATGTTGTCGTTTAGTATGTAGACTGAGCTACTTTACGCTCTCAAGGTGACTTCTTTTACGCATGGAGACTATATGAGTTTTTACGCTCAAAGGTCGACATGTGCGTAAAGTTTATTTGGGCTATTTTACGCTCAAGGTTATTTAATAACCACTTTACGCGGGAAGTCCATGTCAGGGCTATTTTACGCCTAGTCTACTGCTTTACGCTCAGAGTATATTGGGGTTATTATTACACCCTATTCTTCTTCACTAAGTGAGAACGTGGTTTGCCTACATGGCTTCCATACCACACATCTCGAAGAACGTATGTACGTGCATCATATTCTTACTGAAATGATGGGACACGTGTCAACGTATGCAGGGGATGACTTTGGTCATGGGTGGCAGTTGTTAGCGTAAAGACGGAACTTTTGCTGAGTTTTTACGCACAAGAGCCCAAGTCTATAAATAGACTTATTTTTCTCACACACAAGGCAGGACAGAGAGAGACAGAGACAGAGACAGGAGGAGAGAAAACAGAGAGATCAGAACTCAGAGATTTTGATTCTCCAGAGCATTCTTCTTCAACCTTTCTTTCAGGACAGAGTGAAGCAAAGCAGGAAAGCATTCGGCCTCGCCATCAGTGCCCAAGTGCGTCGATACCTTTCTGGTGACTTAGTTCTTCCGGTTGTTCATCTTCAAGCAGTGATCTTCATCATCATCGTATGGTCTAAGGAACAAAGAGATCATTTACAGATCAAACTTCCATAGCAATACTTTCCCAGAATCAAATTTGTACTTCTTGTACTTTTTCTCGTTTTATTTTCAAAAGCCAATTTTTCTGCCATTTTGTTAAGTGAAACAAAATGGCGACTCTGCTGGGGACGACCTTCTCCTCTGACGAGGAGGCAATTGCTCATATGATGATGTGTCGATTGGATCGACAAAGAAGACTCTGGTTGTACACTTCGACCAGACTGCTTATGAAGGGATGCTCTGAACTGGGGGTGGTTCTCGCTACTCCAATGTTCAAAAATCTCGCAAAGCACGAAAAGTTTGGATTCCTAAATCCAAAATAGCTTCTGATCTCTCTGTTGCTGCTGATGGCAAGGGAATTCTTCCCACTCTTGTCGTAGGGGCTCCCGTTTGTAACGAGGCAGTCCTTACTTCAGCGTTGCACTCTAAGTGTGACAATTTATCTCCCGTCTATGACGGTGAAGATAATCTAGTTTCACGCCCACTGCGTAAGAACCAAGTTTTACGCCTGGTGCGTAAAAATGATGTTTTACGCCCAGTGGGTAAAAACCAAATTTTATGCTCAGTACATAAGAGCGAGTCTTCCGTTTGTAATGAGGCAGACTCTAACGCTTGTGCTTCTGAGTGTAAGGATAAGTCTTCTGTCTGTGACGTGGTAGACACACATAAGTTACGCTCTTCGCGTAAAGGAAAATCTCCCGTCTGTGATGTGGTAGATAATCAATTTTTACGCTCTACGCGTAAAGATAAGTCTCCTGTCTTTGACAGTGTAGATAAAATTCGCAACGATGTTTTCACATCTAATGTGAATGTACCTAAACGCGTACAACGTAAAAATGTTGTTGGTAAAGCTTCAGTTCTACATCAACAACCTTCTTATACTGCTCTACGCAAAGTACCAAACCTACAAATTATACGCAATGAAAATGGAGTCCTTCGTGCTAAAAAATCTCAAGATTTACGCACACAACTCCAAATGCGTAAAAATATACAGTTTGGTTCTGCGAATGCAGCCAGTAATCTTCTTTATACACAAGGGACTAAACGTTTCTCTACCCCAAATGTAATAAAGAAGATTACTCCCTCTACTCCTTCTGATTTACGTGAATTGCTAATGCAAAAGCGTAAGAACAGACAATCTCCGGTGACATTCCCCCAAGAAAAACATCATTGTGAGAATCACCAGGTTGTAATCAACTGTTGTTGTTCAGCTTCAAAACGGTCAGTTTTTGATCGATTGAGTTTTGATGGGCCTCAACAACAAGCTGATGACCAAGAACATGAGCCGTCATATGTGTCAGTCAACATGGCATCTCATACTAACAGAGGACGACGCCCAAGACGAAATATGTCCCAAACTCCATGTCAACAACAGTTCAACAGACTTCTTGATTCCTTTGAAGGAGTATATCAGAATACTCGATCAAGAAGACAAAGACAATTGCAGACTTCTGATTCAGAAGCTGGGGGTACTCAATCTTTTGAGTCTGAAACTGATAGTGTTGATTCATACTTCTATACTAATCCTTCTATATCTTCAAGGGAGGTTGAATCCTACGCTATTGGAGATGAACCAGAGACGTCATCAGCTAATACGGAACAACGTCTCACTGCCGTTGAGCAATCACTGAAGGACATGCTTAACATGGTGCAAAGCATGCATCAGATAATATTGAATCAGCAAACTGCTCAGCCGACAGTAATAATACCGGTACCAGTAGCAGCACCAACTCAAGATAGTCAAGGGGCTGATATACCTTCGAATATTCAAGAGCCTGCTGTTAATCAAAATTTTGCATCTCCGGATCCCATTATTCCAGAAGATGTACAATCTCCGGTGGGGATTACGGTACATCCAACAACCATTCAATCAAATGTGCTTCCGCAAACTACTAAAGCCATTCAAGCAGTGTGTGAGCTCAAAGCACAGTTTGAAGTTTTGAAGCACAAGGATCAGCTCCAGAGGTTAGGGATTAAGCAACCTTATCCTCCTCATTGGAATGATGTACCATTTCCACCAAAATTCAAGCCACAATCAATGGTATTATTTGATGGAAGGGCTTCTCCTAGTCAGTAAATCAATCAATTACTTTGATATTATGACTGTACATCTGCAGAAAAATGATGATCTTCTCACTCGAGTGTTCATTGGGTGCTTGACGGGTTCAGCTTATGACTGGTATCGTAGTTTACCTGACAATTGTATTTCGTCCTTTGACGAATTTAAGGCAATATTTCTCTTCCGCTTCTATGAAGGAGGTATGGACATGAACATGTCCTCCTTAATAGAAATCAAACAAAAGGAGAAAGAAGATACTCGGACGTTCATCGAACGCGTCCAACAGTCTACTTTAAAGATGTCTCCTGGTATGCCAGATTCAGTATTAATTGATACATGCAAGATGAATCTGCGACCATCTATTGCTGTTTTCACGGGTTCCCAATTCACAGATTGGGCTTCGTTTATCATAGCAGCAGTTTCTGCCGAGACCAATGGTAGGTTGGCTCGTGAACATGGGATGATTTTCGCCTCAGAAGATAGAGAAAAGAAAAATAATCCTGCTAATAATTCGGGTAATCGTAATGTGAAAGGAAAATATACCCTCATGGTCAATCTTTCCAAGAATAAAACGACGTCGAATAATCAGGAATCTTCCAGGCCAAAAGAAGAATACTCTTTTGACGAAAGTGATATCCCAGGGATATTCCAATGTCTGGTGAAAAGTGGCAAACTCCAGATTCCGGAGCCAAAGAGGCATAACGAGGTGAATCTGACTGACAATCCCAAATATTGTATCTATCATAGATACATTAATCATCCTACCAGTGCTTGCTATGTCTTGAAGAAGAAAATCCAAGAGCTGATAAATGGCGGTGCTATCGCTTTAACCAATGATGACCATACGGTTACAACCAATATGGTTTCTCTTCAATTTGGAGATTTTCCTCCACAGCAAGTCCCAAATGGAATTATCCCAATCCCGAAGGCGACGATGAAGATTGTGAATTTTTCGCCTCCTAGAGAAGAAAATGAAGGATTGCTGCCTCTCACCTTAAAAAATGGTGAAATTATGTGGGTACATCCTGACTTAGTACATGAATTGGAAAATGAAGGTAAAACTTCTAAATCCAAGAAAGGTAAGAAAGTCAAAACCTGCAACATGATTTCTCATGTTATCTCAGATCCTGATGATTTGGATCATCTATGGGATGGCCTTCCTTTGGAAAATAGACTGAGAGGATTGAACATATGTCCCCCAAGTCTAGCTCCTTCTACTAAGCTCAAGCTTACTCATCAGCAGTGGCTAGCCATGAATAGTGTTCCCTTATACAGGGCACAACAAGTCTTCGCTGCTTATGAAAAAGCTCCGACAGGGATTTTTTTCTCGTATCCCAAATCCTTCTCCTGTGGTTACAGAAGGTCCTGCTTCTTCCTCTTCTGTTGAACCATCTACTAAAAGTCCACTGCCCACTCACTTGTATAGTCAGCAATCTGTCCTTCTCATGAAGAAGATGGGTTATGACTTTCAAAAGGCAGAAGGTTTGAATTATGATAAAGGAATACGACTTCCTTTACAGATTCAAAATCAAAACTCCACTGTTGGATTGGGTTCTGAAGTTCCTCATAACAATCCTTACAAGAAGAAAGCTAAGGGAGGAAAGACTAAATCCTGTAATATGGTACTTCCTTCTCCTGAGTCCGAAGAAGAAACTTTTGCTGGTACAAGATCTGGGAAAGAGTACCACAAAGATTATGAGGGATCCTCCAAAGAAACAGAAGACGTAGTGGAAACACTACCAGCTTAACCTTCTCCTGTTCCTGCTAAACCATCTGTGGTTGAAAAGGGGAAACAGAAAGCAGTACGCTTTGACGTTCTATTGAAGTTTACTTCCAGTCAGGGGATAGTGATGAAACCCTACAAATTTGATATTTTAGCTCAGTTAGCCAATACTCCGGCTAGACTATCTATATTTGAGCTGCTTCGTCTTTCTAGAGAAAGCAGGAAGACTTTGAGTGAAGCTTTACTTCAAGCAGATTCATGCTTGGCTCAACTCAAGAGTCCTGATAATACTCCAGTGTCGTGTCCGTAATGTCATAGTGTGATGGAAGCAATTTCCAACATCACCTTTACACAAGAAGATATGCTGTTGAAGCATAACAAACATGACAGGCCTCTGTGCTACACTGGGTATATTGGATCCACTAAAATTGACAGGATTTATATTGATCCTGGGTCCTCAATTAGCATAATTCTTCAGAGTATGCTAAGACCCCTGAGGATTCCTACTAGTGATCTGACTTACACTAGTACTACGATAGTTGGTTTTAACTCTGGCAAGAGTAAACCACTGGGGAAGATTCGTCTGCAGATTCAGATTGGTGATCTTCGAACTATGGTAACTTTCTATGTTATCAACTCAGACGTATCCTACAATATTCTTCTTGGAAGACCATGGTTACATGAGCATAATATCGTGCCTTCAACTCTCCACCAATGCTTCAAGTATGTGGATTCCCAAGGAGTTGTGAAGACTGAGTTTGCTAATATCAATCCTTTCAAGGGTGTCGAAGCCTATTTTTCTGATTCAAGGCTTTATAAACAGGAGCATGTGAAAGAGATATCAGACATAGCTGAAGATCAATCATCTACTAAAGATCAGTCTATTAATGAAGATCTGCCAGAAGAGCAACCTTTGAAGATCATAGTCAAGGGACGAATCCAATCCCAACCTGTCGATGATCAACCTTTGATAATCAAGGTTAAAGGAAGAACTCAAGCTTTATCTGAGAAATCAGTAAATGTTCCTGCTAAGAGCCGAGTTCAACCTTTTATGATCAAGGTCAAAGGGCGTACTTCTTGTACAAATGATCCAGGATCGCCATTGATTGTCAATCTTGACAAATCTACGCAGAAAACGGATAATGGTCCACTAGTGATTAATCCGAAACGTAGCAATCAGATTGTAAATGATGTAAATATTGATCATTCTATACTTTTTGATATCAATGAAGATTTCCTTTTCGAGTATATGGCTGTCAAGTTTATTGAAGAAGGACTTTGTCTTCTGATAATCAAAGTCATCAATATAAAGACGACATAGAACCAGAGGAAACATTATACATTGATCATAAGGAAAATTCCTTTCCTCCTCATGTCGATGTTGGACCTTATGCTCAAAAGTTCTTAACATCTTCTCCCTATCTTCTTCCTGTAGTTGCTCCATCGCAAGCTTGTGTAACTTATAGACGTCACGAAGAATCTTATTTCGTGGTTCCGTCTGATAAGAAAAACAAGCGCCAAATTGTGTTTGGCCTGGCTAGAAATATCCATGTTGCTCAGACGAATGATTTGAAAGATAAAGATAAAGGAAGAATCCGAATCGACAAATATAGTCAACAATCTATCAAGATCATCCAGAATATGGGATATGATTTGAAGACTATGCAAGGTCTCAATCAAGGCAAGGGTAGACGAATTCTGTTATGTGGTGATTCGTTTTATCAAAAGACTCGTCATGGGTTGGGATATGATCCGTCACACATGTTTAATGATGATATACAAGAAGAATTCTCTTCTAGTTCTTCGTAATCATCGAATTCAGAAGAAGTCCAATTCATCGAATCTGATATGTTCCGTTCCTCATATGATGAATCTGAACAAGTGTTTTCAGCTTATATGGTTCAAATTGATGGTGAATCTGAACCATTCGAAAATGATCCTTGGGCTCAACAAATGGACACTCAATGGAAACTTTGTTTTGAACAGCGACAGCCACCTACAGAGGATGAGGTTATCCAAATTGATGTCGGAGATGGAACTACGTCCAAACCAATATTCATCGGTAAGAACCTTTCTGAAGATGAAAAGGAAGAGTTGATAAAACTGATCAAAGAGTATATTGACATCTTTGCATGGAGTTATGAGGATATGTCGGGTCTAGATCCTAAAGTTTCTACTCATAAGCTCAATATTTTGCCTAATGTCAAACCTGTAAAACAACAGCAACGGCGCTTTAGACCAGATATGATGGATGCAATTGAAGCAGAAGTTAAAAAGTTGATTACATGTGGCTTTGTTCGTGAAGAGCAACACCCGGATTGGATTGCTAATATTGTTCCTGTTATGAAGAAGAACAGAAAAGTCCGAGTTTGCATAGATTATCGAGATCTTAATGCGGCTTGTCCAAAGGACGAATTCCCACTTCCCATTACTGATGTCATGATAGACAATACATGCGGTTTTGAATGCATGTCTTTCATGGACGGATTCTCAGGGTACAATCAGATTAAGATGCATCCAGAAGATGAGAAGCATACTTCTTTTCGAATGCCCCTTGGGATTTACTGCTATACGGTTATGCCATTCGGTCTTAAAAATGCCGGTGCCACATATCAACGGACTATGAGCAACATCTTTCAAGAACATCTACGAAAAACAGTTGAATGTTACGTAGACGACATTGCTGTCAAGAGTCGATCAAAGGATGATCATATTCAAGACTTAAAAACAGTATTTGAATTGATGCATCAACATCAATTGAAAATGAACCCTACTAAGTCTTTCTTAGGGGTTTCTAGTGGCAAGTTTTTAGGATTTGTCATTACTTCTCAGGATATCCATGTTGATCCTGATAAGGTTAAAGCAATTCTTGAAATGCGTCCTCCTCGTAATTTGAAGGAACTCCGTGGCTTTCAGGGTCGTATTGCTTATATCAGAAGATTCATATCTAATCTCTCGGAAAGATGTCAACCTTTTTCCCGTCTATTAAAGAAGGGTGTATCATTTGTTTGGGATGAAGCATGTCAAAAAGCCTTCAATGACATTAAGCAATACCTTACAAATCCACCTGTTCTGGTACCTCCAATGGTAGGGAGACCATTTTTTCTATATGTTCGAGCCTTGGATCATTCACTTGGTGCTCTTGTCGCAGAGAAAAGTGATATAGGTCATGAACAGGCGATTTATTATCTTAGCCGAATGATGGTCGGAGCTGAACACAGGTATACTCCTGTAGAAAAGGAATGTCTGGCCTTGGTTTTTGCCATCCAAAAGACAAGACATTATGTGACAGAACAGACTATTCATGGCATCTCCAGAATAAATTCCATTCGGGTATTGATGAGAAAACCGAGCATTCTTAATTCCAGGTTAGCTACCTGGGCGATGTTGCTCACTCCTTATGACATGGTTTATGTACCTCAAAAATCAGTGAAAGGTCAAGCATTAGCTGATTTCTTAGCTGCTCACCCTATACCTGAAACATCAAAGTTATACGAGGACATTCTAGATAAAGTTGCAGATTGTAACATGACTTTGAAGAATGACATATGGCAATTATATTTTGATGGAGCATCACGAGTAGGACCTAAAGGCAATATTGTCTCTGGGGTAGGAATCGTCTTGGTTTCTCCTGACAAAATGGTCATATACCGTGCCTATTCTCTCAATGAGCCATGCTCCAATAATGTAGCAGAATATAATGCTCTATTGATTGGTCTCCAAGTAGCGAAACAATTGGATATTGAATTCCTAGAAGCTTATAGAGATTCTCAATTGATCGTTAATCAAGTTATAGGGACTTATGAAGTCAGAAATCCTGATCTCATCCCTTATCATCAAGTGGTAGTCGAGTTGGTCCTTTCATTCAAAGGATTCTTCATTGAATTTGTACCACGTTCTCAGAATGTGGAAGCTGATGCTCTTGTTAGCTTAGCAGCAGACTTGGCTGTTCCAATCCGAAGGCAAAATACAATTATTTTGTTGGTCCGAGATTTATTCTGTGTCAAGAATAATCTGCATATTGAACAGAGTTATACTACAGAGTCAAGTTTCCAACAGAAGGATTGGAGAATTCCATTCATTGACTATGCAGTTCATGGGATTTTGCCTGAAGATCCAAAAGAAGCTACATCAATTAAGAGACGATCATTTCGATTTTATTATGATTCATCTTTACATATGTTATATCGTCGTTCATATGATGGACTTTTGCTGCGCTGTCTCTCAGAAAGTGAAGCCAAACAAACACTGCGAGAAGCTCATGATGGCGTTTGTGGTGCTCATCAACCAGGTCCGAAATTACAAGATCACATTCGAAAAATGGGGTATTATTGGCCTTCTATGATAGCAGATGCTGTAGACTATGCCAGAAGGTGTAAAGCATGTCAGATTTATGCTGATTTTATTCATCAACCGTCTGAATTTCTACATCCTACATCAGCCTTTTGGCCCTTCGAAGCTTGGGGTATGGATGTCATTGGTCCTATTAACCCTCCTTCTGTTAAAGGACATCGGTTCATATTAGCTATAACTGATTACTTTTCTAAGTGGACAGAAGCAGTTCACCTTGCCGAAGTAAAAACATCTAATGTGATCAGTTTCATCAAACATCATGTCATTTATCGCATCGGAATTCCTCGACGAATAATTCATGACAATGGTCCACAATTTGCCAGTCAGGCATTTTATCGGTTCTGTGATAAGAATCGAATTCAAAATTTGGCTTCTACGGATTATAATCCAGCTGCTAATGGTTTAGCCGAAGCTTTCAATAAGACGATCATTAAACTTCTCAAAAAGTTTGTCTCTTCTAATAAATGTGATTGGAATGAGAAACTTGGAGAATGTTTATGGGCTTATCGAACAACAGTCCGAACTCCTACAGGTTTTACACCATTTTTATTGGTTTATGGATGTGAGGCTGTTTTTCCCTTGGAAATCCAGATTCCATCTCTACGAATAGCTATTGCTAATGAGCTAACTATAGAGAACAATGATCGCTTACGACTCCAAGAACTTGAAGGATTGGACGAGAAGCGTCTTCAAGCACAACAACACATTGAGCTATATCAAGCCCGTATATCTCGAACTTTCAATCGTAAAGTTAAAGAGAGGGTATTCAAGATTGGCGAGTTGGTATTAGCCGTTCGAAGAGCGATGGTGATGACTCACAAAAGCAAATAGAAATTCCAACCGAAATGGGAGGGCCCTTATGTAATTGAGACCGTGTTTTCTAATGGCACCTATCGGTTATCAAAGCCTAATGGAGATCTACTCATGATGCCGATCAATGGCAAATTTCTTAAGAAGTACTATGTATAAAAAAAAGAATGAAAATAAAATTCCTTTTGTTATTTTTGTTCTGAATAAAGGATTAAGGACAAGGACCACTGCCTTCCTTATTGAATACATAGTCAGCCAGTGCTTCGAAGGCATCGTTGTCGGAGTTCATAAAAAATCTGCAGGCAGCCATCCTCAGCGCCTCTTCTTCAGGAGTTTTCCCTGGCTCTACTAAGAAAGCAAGGATGTCTTATGGTGGCTTGGGCGTTGAAGAGCTTTCGCCTACTTCGGTTGGGCCTGACACAATTGGCTCAACGGGGTGTGTCTCGATGACGTCCTCAACCTTTATGGAGGCTTCATTCTTTTGCTGCATATCCTTGGAAGACATTTCCAATTGAGGAGTGGAAATAAGAATGAAACGTTACAAAAAGTTCTCGCCTATTTATAGGAGAGATCTGTTAATGAACCGGTCTTTGAAATTGAAAATAACTTTTCATTTCCGAAAAGTCCTGTCCGTTCATTATATCAGATTCATCCATTTAATTGCGGAATTGAATTGTTCTTTCTTTTCCCGAAGGATATGTTGGTTCATTCATTCTTTTTATCGATATTGGCATATATCCTCGATGACATCTGTCTTCTTAATCTCCAGCTACCAAGGTTTGGTTAAGCTGATTTCTTGTCTCCTTGGAGAGGGATTTTAAATCTTCTATTTTTGATTAAAAAGTGGGATTCGTTATTTATCATGTTTTCATGACCTCTAGATAAATATTAAATCTACTTACGTTTCTTATCTATCATTTCCATTTGACCTCCGCATAGATATTAATCTAATTTTCTTTTGAGTTCTTACATACTGTCATGTCCATATTACCTCTGATAGTATTGTATACTCTAAAAATAGAAAACAAGATTTCACTATCTATCATGTCCATATTACATCTGGATAGATACAAATCATTGAGCATAGAAGACTTGTCATTTCCATTCTCATATCATCATAAAAGTCTATTACATTTCTTAGACTTTCTTACAAATCATAATGGAAATCTATTATATTCTTGGATTTTCATTCTATACACACAACGATAACCTAATAGAGATCTATTATTTCTTTGGATCTTCTTCATCGGATTCGTTGTTGGTGTCAATTTCTTGATGTCTGAGCCCCAGTGGTGACCAGAACAGTAGGAATTAACTCTGGTCTTCTCTCTCAGATGAGAGGAGAACTCCAGAGTATGGCAGCCCGAAGACGTGTTGCTGCCAATACAACTGGTGGAGAAGTGGCGGCCTTTCAGAGGAGATAGGAATGCATCCAGCATTGGGATACGATTCCTAGTTCTACCGTGAAAGGAACTCTCCTACCCAATTTCTTGGGTTAGAGTTGACTCCACCATCCAACTCTCCGTGTATAAAGGCTCTTCCTTCCAACAGAGGAAGACCCTTTTATCCCACGAAGAGTTCTGAGTTGTCTGATTTGCGCGTCAAAAGTGCATAAGCTTCCTGATGTTGATGTCAGAAGAATGCTCCTCACAGCGTCAAAGTCGCCAATACCGGTTCTGAAAAAGCTCTTCAGCCAAACTTCTGCAGAAAACAACAAAGAATAATTGTTTTAAACAGAAATATCATCAGACGCATATTAGTCAATTGAAAACAGATGCTTACGCATCTTGTTTTATCTTCAACAGGCTACAAGGATTTTACGCTTGAGATTTTTACGCCAGTGATTCATGAGCATTTAATCTACAAGGTCTCTATGCCAGTGTCTCATGTGCACCCTATTCAACAAGGCTTTTATGCCATTGTTTCATGTGCACTTCATTCAACAAGGCTTTTACGCTCGTGCATCTTACCTATAAGATTCTACATCTGTCAAGGATTTACGCTTGTGAGCATCTGTTTTCAACAAAAAGTTCAAAGGCAGACAATTGTTTACGATCAAACTTACCATTAAGGTCAAATAGTTCGGCTCTGAGAATGGTTGAATCAATATCTGATGACCGGGCGTACAGAAGAACGACATCAGAAAGGATCGTCATTCGTTGGAGAGTGAAATCTTGCAAAGAGCTACCGGGCGTACAGAGGAACGACATCGGAAAGCATCACCATTATCAATCTCTTGTTGAAGAATGAATATTACGAAAAGCTATCTTCAGAAGAATGAGAATGAGAATGAGAATGTATAAAACATTCTTTAACTCAGCTATTTATAAGGATTGAAGAAACAGTTGGCGTGAGCCTATTTCGGGAAAGATCCTATTAAAATGCATTCGTGACCACAAGACAGATGCCACGTGTTGTTTTGTTTCTCTTGGGAATGAACAACCATAGATGCAGTCAAAGAAGGTGTAGAACAATTCTTCCTACCAACAGATAAGATCAATATTAAGATTTTATTTAAAAGGGGAGTTGGCCCCTACAGATAAGTCGCAATACATGGACGACACTTCTACATAAAATATTATTTTTTCTCTCCTTCGTTGGGCTGACGAAGAGAGGCACCTAACTCGTGCATGTTGCGAATCCCGGAACGACGCATCAGATTAAGAAATGCTTCTGCATCTCCTGATCCTTCATACGCAGTTGAAGGACCTCCATCGATGCGACCAAAGACTGCTGGAGTCAGTCCAAAGCACTCTATAAAGTTACCTGCTCGCTCAAAATCAATCCTGGAGCTCGGAGCCTCTTCGTTGTTAATCTCTTTCTTTGGCGCCAAGACAATATGAAGATGAATGGCAAGAATGAAGAATTTTTACTTATTTATACAATCAAATCAACTCTTTATATTCCTTATGGGAAACTGTTCATTATTAATGCAAACTCGGGGAGATGAAGAGGCATTCGAAAGTTTCGAGAAGAAAATTCATTGTGACGGTTAAGTATTGACCGACACTATTTCTTGATTTTACGCCGACTGTTGGATATCCCCACTTCTACGCGGATGACTGTTGCGTATCCCAAATTTTATGCTGAATGGTCAAATCCTGACTTTTACGCTTCTGTTCAAAGTGTTTCAAATTTTGGAGATATTTGAAAACTTTGAAGGGGGGCTTGTAGGAGCATAAAAAATGCTTCATAGAATGAGTCAAATTACGCCAAAGGAAGGCTAATCACTTTACGCCTAAAGCAGGCTGATCATTTTACTCCAGGGTCAAGCCAATGGTTTTACGCCTAAGACAGGCTAACCCCTTTTACGCTGGACAAAAGCTGTCAAGTCTTGCATTTAATGCAAAGTCTGACATGAAGATATTAATGATGGCATATACCACAGAATTCGAAGGGATTTGTTTTACACAGAGACCAATGTTGTCGTTTAGTATGTAGACTGAGCTACTTTACGCTCACAAGGTGACTTCTTTTACGCATGGAGACTATATGAGTTTTTACGCTCAAAGGTCGACGTGTGCGTAAAGTTTATTTGGGCTATTTTACTCTCAAGGTTATTTAATAACCACTTTACGCGGGAAGTCCATGTCAGGGCTATTTTACGCCTAGTCTACTGCTTTACGCTCAGAGTATATTGGGGTTATTATTACACCCTATTCTTCTTCACTAAGTGGGAACGTGGTTTGCCTACATGGCTTTCATACCACACATCTCGAAGAACGTGTGTACGTGCATCCTATTCTTACTGAAATGATGGAATACGTGTCAACGTATGCAGGGGATGACTTTGGTCATGGGTGGCAGTTGTTAGCGTAAAGACGGAACTTTTGCTGAGTTTTTACGCACAAGAGCCCAAGTCTATAAATAGACTTATTTTTCTCACACACAAGGCAGGACAGAGAGAGACAGAGACAGAGACAGGAGGAGAGAAAACAGAGAGATCAGAACTCAGAGATTTTGATTCTCCAGAGCATTCTTCTTTAACCTTTCTTTCAGGATAGAGTGAAGCAAAGCAGGAAAGCATTCGGCCTCGCCATCAGTGCCCAAGTGCGTCGATACCTTTCTGGTGACTTAGTTCTTTCGGTTTTTCATCTTCAAGCAGTGATCTTCATCATCATCGTATGGTCCAAGGAACAAAGTGATCATTTACAGATCAGACTTCCATAGCAATACTTTTCCAGAATCAAATTTGTACTTCTTGTACTTTTTCTCGTTTTATTTTCAAAAGCCAATTTTTCTGGCATTTTGTTAAGTGAAACACCTACATCGATAACGAGGCAGTTCCTAGGTTGGACTCCGATCTTGTGAGACTATTTTCATAGCTGTTTGGAGTGAGCATGTTCACCCGGCAATCTTTTGATATACTTATTTATTATTTGGACTCCATTATTTTCTGTGTTGA
This sequence comes from Iris pallida, assembly GCA_029216955.1. Taxonomy (NCBI): domain Eukaryota; kingdom Viridiplantae; phylum Streptophyta; class Magnoliopsida; order Asparagales; family Iridaceae; genus Iris; species Iris pallida. The sequence goes on along the minus strand of JANAVB010004599.1, from coordinate 22,596,476 downwards.
GCTGTAATGAGATTAGATTATGTTATTCTGGCATGTGATTATTTTATTTACAGCTTATGTACATATATGAGGATTCCATATATTGGAGTATTCTTCGTACATGTGCAGCTGGCATGTTCACGTGCTTGGTCCTATGTATTTTGGGATTGGAGCGTTACAAAGGCCGTAAGGCTTTTACGTACTCAATTCGAAGCCTTCAAATAGAAAGATGGCCTGCAGAAGCTTGGGATTAAGCAACCTTATCCCATAGAATGGAAGGAAGTCCAATTTTCTCCTAAATACAAATTTCCTACTATTATGTTGTTTGATGGCAGCACATCTTCAAGTCAATACCTCAATCTCTTTGAAGTAATGACTGATCAACTTCATCCAAATGATGCTCTTTTTACTAGAGTATTTGTCGGCTGTTTAGCTAGTGCAGCATATGATTGGTATCGCAGTTTACCAGATGGCTGTATAACCTCTTTCGCTGGCTTTAAACAAATATTCTTGGAACGATTTTATGAGGGAACCAACGACATGACTATGTCTGCTCTCATCAAAATCAAACAACGACATAATAAAACTACTGAACGTTTCATTGAACGATTCCATCGTGAAGCACTTAAAATGCCTCTCGGAACTCCAGATGCTTTGACTATAGACACTTGTAAATCAAACATGTTTCCTATAATCAGCATGTGGACGGGATCAACACAGTTCTAAGATTGGCCTTCCTTCATAGTGAACGCCAAAGCAATGAAAGAGAGCGTTGACAAGTTCAAACAATTAGGTATTCAAATGCCTAATCTTGATAAAGATGAACACGCTACACCAAATAATAGTGGCCGTCAGAACAATCGCAAGAGCAAGGGGACTTTGGATATTAATCTTAAAGACAAAGAAGCCCTAGCTATCAATGTAAGTCAGCCAACATCTACTCCAACAGCACCACCACAACAGGCACCACGGCCAAAAGAATAATACTCTTTTGATGAAAATGATATCATGAGTATTTTTGATTGTCTCATCAAGAGCAATAAACTTGTAACGCCCCAGTCCCAAAATACTTGGGACCAGATACGTATCATGCCAGTTGTATACATACGAGTAAATGAATGGCTCGTATGTATACATAAGCTGTAAATAGTAAACCATGATCAAACTAAATCTCATCCACAATATGAAGGTTTAATGATATAATCAACTAGTTATTTTGTACAAACGTTGGGCGGAGACATATCCACTACCAACAATTTAAAATAAGAAATATACAAGGAAGAATTTGTTAAGTGAAGCAAGCACAATCCGAGAGCAATCGTCACGAAGGAAGGAACGACTTTAGCTAGAGCACCTGTAAGAAAACACGAAACACACACCTGGAGAAAATATCAGGTCCTCAGAGGGACATAACACGACACATAATGTCACTCCCCATTCCCAGAATGCGTATTTTAATACGTGTACTGCTTGAATGTATTTATTTAATATTTATCATACATTTTTTCTTTATTTAATTCATTTATTTCACGCTAATTATTTTTCTGTATTTTATTTTCTGCTCTTGTCTTGTTCTTAGTTTATTTCGGCTTGGGTTCATCATGAACCCAACCCCCTGCCTACCACCATCTCTATTTAAAGCCCAATCCTTTCTCTCTCTTCATTACTTTTTTTTCTCATTTACTCTTCTTCTTCCTCATAACTCACTCTACCTACCAAGTACTTAGGCAAGTGCATCTTGCTTCCACATGTGAACCTATTTTTATGGTTCATTTATCTTCCTCTCATGATTCTAAGATAGTTTAGAACTTGACATTTTGTATTTTGAAAATTTTATTTTTGTAGATCTAGAAAATTTGCAATTTTCGAATTTTGGTGGTTTTGATCTATCAAACTTCCTTATTTTCGAGTTGTGATCATTCCATGTTGTTGAGATTTGTGTTATACCCCATTTTGATCCATGGAAGTCCCATTTTTGGCTTGGATTGAGGTTCACGGAATTTGGAGTTCGAGAGGTTCTCTACGCCCACGTTTATACGTGCCCGCGTAATATGAAGCTCTTCGCCCACGTTCATTCGTGTCAGCGTGAATCTGAATTACGCAAATCTACTCTGGCTTAGCGTATTCCTTACGCGTAAATGTTATTCCTTATGCGTAATGTTATTCTTTACGCGTACAATGGCTCACGCGTAATGTTATTCTTTACGCGTACTTCTTTTACGCGCGCAATGCTGTTCTTCACGCGTATTCATTCATGCGTAAACTTTAACTTTTTACGTATACAAGCTTTTCGCATAACTCAACCCTTTACGCATGCAAGTTTTTATGCGCACTCCTCTGGCTTGGCGTATTTCCTTTACGCGTATGAGTTCAAGCGTAACATTATTCTTTTACGTGTACAAATAAATGCGTAAATGTTATTCCTTTACGCGTAACTCCATTTTTACGCGTACTTCCTTGGGCGTACTCCTTGGGCGCATGGCACCCCTTATTATATCCTTACGCCTTTTGACATGAACTCGATATAATCATGTTATGTTAATACATATTGTTGTGTGGAATGTGCCCTGTGTCTTGATTGGTTTATGGATACCCAGAATGACTGGAACTTAACCCTGAGAGTTATAGACTCGACCATACTTAAAACTAGTTTGACTTTCATGCCTTATCACGAATTGACATTGATTGTTATCTCGACTAATGATTGATCATACGTTCCTAGTTGGAACTAAAAGACTGGCTAGTCGTCTTATTGAAATTGAATAAGATACGTTCATATTAACCATGAACCATTGCAATCGACTAGCCGATCCCGAACATTGGCATATGGACACGTACAGACTTCAACTTGTTTCTATAAAGGCAGTATGTGCACCTTACAGTCAAGGCATAATTATTCCGTGGCTAGGTTTGATTGTTGCATTACGCTATGTAAGACCTGCAACCTAACCGCACGGGCATCGTTGTAGAGTTATGCATATCGTACTATGTATGAAAGTACTCATTCTGAATAACCATGATCCATGGCATGAGATTTCAATAAATATAGGTACTATTAAGTTAAATAAAATAACGATTGCATGGAGAGAATGGATTCCCGAGTTCTTACATGGCGTCCATCTCGGGACAATTAGTGCCCCGACATGCCGGCTGGTTCCCACAGATACTACAAATCTGCCACACGGACATGGAGTGGTATCTGCTTATATCTTTACATATATTGATGACGGACGTCCCGCTGGGACTCGTCTAATTCATTATTGGCGTAACTGATTATTGGGTGGACTAGCCTTGCTTGTACATAGTAAGAACTGAGGAATCCCTTATTGCATATTTTCAGGGCAACTTGGAACTTACAGTTAGCAAGCTGTAGTAGTTGTATTGCCGTTTAAATTAATTTGTTTGTGTATTGTACTTACTTCGTTAACTAACTGCGATGATCAGAATGTCAGAACATGACGGGTCAACTTCTGTCCTTGTTTGGTTGGAAAGTTGGTTTGAAGTGTCGTGATGTTGTGTGAATCCTAGTAGCAAGCAGAGACTTATTTATTATATTTTTAACTGTCACTCCCCGTTTCCGGAATACGTATTTTAATACGTGTACTGCTTGAATGTATTTATTTAATATTTATCATGCATTTGTTCTGTATTTAATTTTTTTAATTTTTTTGCTAATTATTTTTTTGTATTTTATTTTCTGCTCTTGGGTTCGGCTTGGTTCAGTTTGTTTCCGAATTTTGATGGTTCATCATGAACCGAACCCAACTCTCCACCTACCACATCTTTATTTAAAGCCCCAACCCCTTTCTCTCTCTTTATTCTTCTTCTTTCTCATTTACTCTTCTTCTTCCTCATAACTCTCTCCACCTACCAAACCCATAGGCAAGTACATCTTGCTTCCACATGAGAATCCATTTTTATGGTTCATTTATCTTCCTCTCATGATTATAAGATAGTTTAGAACTTGGCACTTTGCATTTTGAAGTCTCATTTTTAGTAGATCTAGAAATTACTATTTTTCGGATTTCATTGGTTTTGATCTAATCAAACATCCTTATTGCCAAGTTTTGTTAATTTCAGATTGTTGAGATTGTGTTATACGCCATTCTGACCCGTGGAAATCCCATTTTCGGCTTGGAATGAAGGTTCCATGGAATTTGGAGTTCGGGAAGAGCTTTACGCCCACGTTTTTACGTGCCAGCGTAATATCAGGCTCTACGCACACGTTTATACGTGCTCGCGTAATATCAAGCTCTACGGCTACGATCATTCGTATCAGCGTGAATCTGTTTTACACAAGTCGACTTGGCTTGGCGTATTACTCTTTACGCGTATTCATTTGTGCGTAAACCTGACTCTTTACGCGTGCAACCTTTACGCGTGGCTTGAACCTTTAAGCGTGGCTCGGCCCTTTACACGTACATAACATTATTCTTTACGCATACAGATTCATGTGTAAACTTTGACTCTTTACGCATACAATGTTACTCTTTACGCGTATGAGTTTTTACGCGTAACTCTATTTTTACGCGTACTATTCTGGCTTGGCATAAGACGAGTTTTTACGCGCAACTTTATTCCTTATTGAGCGTATCCCTTTTTACGCGTACTCCTTTACACGTAAAGCTATCCTTTTACGCGTACATGTTTTATGCGTAACGTTACTTTTTACGCGTACAATATTTTATGCGCGTACAATGTTTCATGCGTAACATTATTCTTTACGCAAACTTCCCTCATGCGTAAACTTCCTTACGCATAATTTATTGAGCGTACTCCTTTTTACGTACATGGCATTTCCCTATTATATCCTTATGCCTTTTGACATGAACCCGATATAATCATGATATGTTAATATTGTTAATACAGATTGTTATGTGGAATGTGCCATGTGTCTCGATTGAATCATGGATACCCAGAATGACTGAACTTAACCCTGGGAGTTATAAACTCGACCATACTAAATACTAGTTTAACTTTCATGCCTTGGCACGAATTGACATTGATTGTTACCTTGACTAAATGATTGATCATGCGTTCCTAGATGGAACTAAAGAGACTGGCTAGTCGTCTTACTGAAACTGAATGAGGCACGTTCATATTAACTATGAACCATTGCAATCGACTAGCCGATCCCGAACATTGGCATATGGACGCGTGCAGGCTTCAACTAATTTTCTACAAAAGCGGCATGTGTACTTTACAGTCAAGGCATGATTATTCCGTGGCTAGGTTTGATTGTTGTATTACGCTATGTAAGACCTACAACCTGACCGCACGGAGATCGTTATAGAGTTATGCATATCGTACTCTGTACGGAAGTACTCATTCTAAATGACCATGAACTACGGCATGGGATTTCAATTAACATAGGGACTACTAAGTTAAATAAAATAACGATTGCATGGAGAGAATGGATTTCCGAGTTCTTACATGGCAGCCATCCTTGGGGTAATTAGTGCCCCGACATGCCGGTTGGTTCCTACAGATACTGTAAATCTGTCACACGGACAGGGAGCGGTATCTGCTTATATTTATTTACTGTATACTGATGACGGGCGTCCCGCTGGGACTCGTCTAATTCTTGACTGACGCAATTGATTATTGGGTAGACTAGCCTTGCTTGTGCATTGTAAGAACTGAGGAATCCTTATTGCATATTTCCAGGATAACTTGGAACTCACAGTTAGCAAGCCGTAGTAGTTGCATTGCCGTTTAAATCGATTTGTCTGTGTAGTGTACTTACTTCGTTAACTAACTGAGATGATCAGAATGTCAGGACATGACGGGTCAACTTATGTCCTTGTTTTGTTGGAAAGTTGGTTTGAAGTGCCGTGATATTGTGTGAACCACAGTAGCAAGCGGAGACTTATTATTATATTCTTAACTCTTACCACTGGTTTTAGTTCTCATGTCGTGCTTTCTTGTGGTACTTGCTATTAGAGGTCTAACCTCTCTGGTTTTGCATGGCCAGATTTAGAGCCAGTTCCCAATGACTCAGCTTACTTTTACCTCCAAGATGGTCAATACTAGAGGGATGATCGCAGGAGGACACGAGTGGGTTCCTTGCTTCCCTGCTCGTTTTGCTACTTACTTTATATTTTGTCGCTTGGCATCGACATGTTAGTCGGATTGTCTTGTACTTGTTTTTACATAATTGTAACTAAATCAGACTGCAGCTGATAACGATTGTGTATACCTTGCTATACCATCTGGCTATTTTTTGTACAGCCAGATCTCAAGAACATTTTGACTAAGCGTTTGGGACGCCTTACTGCTTTATCTTACATGTTCTCTATTATTGATTCTTGTTTGAATGATTTAGACAACAGATGTTGAGTAACCCTAGCGAGACTTTCATGTAGTATGAACCCCCTCGTCTTTTAGACAGCATTGATCGTATTATACGGTATTTATCTACCTGTAATACGTAGCTGGCTGAGTCACTCTCCCGTTCTCCGGTATTCTGGTTCTGGGGCGTGACAAGGTTTCAGTGGTGGCCCATACAAGTCTGATTTCAGACTTGTGGGGTTTTTTAATTTATAGGATGTCTCAATCACACATGTTTCTCCTTGATCTCATGATTCGTTACTCTCGACTTGAGCTTGACATTCCGGTATCCTTTGACTTCATTGATCTTTCCTGTTCGATCGTTTGATTGTTCTCTTATCCCTTTTCTTATGGGCACCTCGTCCGTATCTGTCAGAGCTGGACAGCAACAACAAGGACAACAAGGGCAGCATGAACAACATGACCATGTTGGTCAGCAACGAAGGCCAGTGCTACCTCAAGAGACCATCCAAGAAGAGGTGATAGTGGAACCAACAACTGGACCGCAGTATCCGGAGGTTCCAACACCACCAACAGTTCCACTTACCCCCGTGGAAGTAGACACACCAGCCCTTCTGGAGATCATGAGAGGGATGATGGCTACTCAACAACATCAAATGTTAGCCCAGCAACGCATGCATACTCAGCTGCAAGAGCAGAATGTGTTGCTCAACCAAGGATTACAAACGGCTTTGGAAAGAGAAGTGAGGACTGATTCAGGGGCGTCAACCAGATTTTGCAAGTACAACCCCCGTCGTTTCGAGGGCACGGAAGATGCCATTGCAGCAGATGCAAGGCTTAAGGACATCGAGGCCATTTTGACAGCGGCTAAGGTACCGGCAGAAGAACGTGTGGATCATGTGAAGTTGTTACTTCAGGACCTCGCACGTGATTGGTGGGAATCAGAAGAAGTGGGCATCAGACGTCCTATAGCTTGGGATGATTTTACTGCGAGGTTCAAGACGAAGTACTATGGAGTTGTGGCACAGTTTGAGCTACAACAAAAGTTTACCAACCTCAAGCAGGCTGGCAAGACAGTGGATGCTTATGCAGCAGAGTTCTGCAGACTGAGTAGGTTTGCCCCAGAGATGGTAGCAACAGAGATCCAGAGGGCTATGAGATTTCAGCAAGGGTTTCATCTTGAACTATAGAAATTGATAAAGGGGCATAACTACCAGACTTTCGATGAGGTGTTGACGGCAACCCGAAGGCATGAGATCACCATCCAGAGGATCACAGCAAGGACTGGAGGTCAGAAGAGATCTCACAATCAGATTGAAGGATGAGGGGGAGTAGTGCCTCGAATAATAACACCATCTCCTGGCGTTCACATTCACGATGTGGCGATGCAAGGGCCAGCACCACCAGTCAGGCAGCAGCAGCAGCAGCAGAGGAAGAACCAGCAACCCCAAACGGGCTGCACTTATTGCGGGAATGCAGGGCCTACTAGAGGTGTGTCGGGCATTGAACGGATAGTGTTTGGTATGTGGAATTCCAGATCATCGGGTTTCCACATGTCCCATGAACACGAGGTCAGGAGGCCCAGTGCAACAGTATCTGGCTCTGCCAGCACCAGGGGCATGCCAGAATCAAGGACCAGCGATAGCAGTAAGACCGTTAGCATAACGCCCGTTCATGACATAGGCTCAGATGTTTCGACAGCAGGGACCGCCAATGCAGCAGCAACAACAAAGACCACCCCAGCATCACCAAGGCAGGGGCCAGTAGCAACACCAGACTAGACCACAGCATGGGAACCAACAAGGAGGCTGAGTGCAGGCATTCAATATGTCCTTGGAAGAGACATTGGCATCGGAAGATGTTATGGCAGGTAACATTCTCGTCGCCTCATATCCCGCAGTAGCATTGTTCGATTCAGGAGCATCACACTCATTTATATCTGCACAATTTGTGACACGACTAGGAATGGAATTCGAGGCATTGCCAGGGAGGTTGAATATACTCACTGGTAATAGGCTCGTAGGAGTTAGTAGAGTTATTCTAGCGTGTAGAATTGTAGTTTGCGGGCGTTCCTTACCCGCCAGGTTGATAGAATTTTCTGTTGGAAATTTTGACGTTATCTTAGGCATGGACTGGCTGAAAGATAGTCATGCGACAATAGATTATCGTAGAGGGAGTGTATCTTTTAATATTCCAGGCATGAAGCGGTTCACCTTAGTCAGATCAGTGGCAACTCAACAAGAAGGAGTAGTGACGGCAATGGAAGAAGTTCAGTTTCCGAAGATAGTAGAAGAGTTTCTAGATATATTTCTCGAAGAACTTCCAGGTCTACCCCCGGTTAGGGATATTGAGTTCAGTATAGAATTGGCACCTGGAACTAAACCGATATCAGATCGAGTTTACAGAATGGCAGATTCAGAGCAGGCCAAGGTATATCAACACATAGAGGAACTGAAGGCGAAGAAGTTCATTCGAGTTAGTGAATCACCATGGGCAGCACCAGTGGTACTTGTAGGGAAGAAGAATGGGTCATCAAGATTGTGTATTGACTACAGAAAGCTCAACGCGGCAACAGTAAAGAACAAGTACCCACTACCAAAGATCGACGACTTGTTTGATCAGTTGAACAGATCAAGGGTTTTCTCCAAGATAGATCTTCGATCAGGGTATCATCAAGTGAGAGTTCGAAAAGAGGATATTCCCAAGACAGCATTCAGGTCAAAGTACGGACATTACGAATTCTTAGTAATGTTGTTCGGTTTGACCAATGCTTCCGCAATATTTATGGATTTGATGAACCACATCTTCATGCCGTACTTAGATCAATTTGTCATTGTATTCCTCGACGACATTCTCGTATACTCAGCTAGTGAAGAAGAACATGAAGATCACCTCAGGAAAGTGTTGCAGGTTCTGAGAGAGAACCAGTTGTATGCCAAGCTCAGCAAGTGTGAGTTTTGGACCGATCGAATTTTATTCTTGGGGCACATCATATCAGGGGCTGGAGTAGCAGTGGATCCCGAGAAGGTAGAAGCAGTAGAGAGTTGGCCAACACCTAAGACCGTAGCAGATGTGCGTAGTTTCTTGGGATTGGCAGGATATTACAGAAGGTTCGTATTAGACTTTGCAAGACTCTCAGCACCCATGACCCGCTTGACACGGAAGGATGTGCCATTCATTTGGTCGCAGAGTGCCAGGTATCATTTGAGAATTTGAAGCAGAAGTTGATCACGGCACCTATTCTTACGTTACCGGTTGGACCCAGAGGTTTTACTGTATATTACGATACGTCAGGAAAAGGACTTGGGTGTGTCCTAATGCAACATGGAAAGGTGATAGCGTATGCATATAGGCAACTTCGGGACCACGAGAAGAATTATCCAACTCATGACTTGGAGTTGGCGACAGTAGTATTTGCTTTGAAGCTATGGAGGCATTACTTGTATGGTGATCGAGTGGACATGTACACAGACCACAAGAGTCTGAAGTACATCTTTACTCAGAAAGAACTGAACATGAGATAGAGAAGATGGTTAGAATTGATCAAGGATTACGACGTGGAGCTTCAGTATCATCCAGGCAAGGCTAATGTGGTAGCGGACGCTCTTAGCAGGAGAGGCAGCGCATTTATGTTGACATCACAAAAGCATATTTTAGAAGACCTTCAAGAGATGGGCATCGAGGTTATACTTCCTAGTGATATAGGAATTCTGGCGAGTCTACGAGTTCAATCTGACTTGGTAGACAGGATCAAGGCAGCTCAGGCACGGGACCCAAGAATTCAGAAGCTTAGGACAGAATGTGAGTCAGGACTCAGAAAAGAGATGAAAATTCACGAAGATGATACACTTAGATTTGGATCACGTCTATGTGTGCCTAGTGGAGATATCCGATAGGAGGTTATGACAGAAGCCCACAGTTCTCAGTATTCTATACATCCGGGAGGGACCAAAATATACAAAGATATCAAGCAGCACTTCTGGTGGAACGGAATGAAGAGAGAGATAGCTAGATTCGTTTTTCGTTGCTTGATATGTCAGCAAGTGAAGGCAGAACAACAAAGGCCAGCTGGATTATTACAACCGCTTCCTATCCCAGAATGGAAATGGGAGCATTTCACAATGGAATTTGTGACCGGTTTACCGAGATCACCAAGTGGTAAGGATGCTATTTGGGTAATAGTGGATCGGCTTACGAAGGTGGCACATTTTCTTCCTTTTATAGTAGGGCAATCTATAGAAAAGTTGGCAGAATTATATATGCAGCAGATAGTCAGGCAGCATGGGGTCCCTGTCAGTATAGTATCATATAGAGATACCCGTTTTACGTCACATTTATGGAAGAGTTTACATCATAGTCTGGGTACCAAGTTAAGATTCAGTACGGCTTACCACCCACAGACGGATTGGCAATCAGAAAGAACAATTCAGACTTTAGAAGATATGTTACGAGCTTGTACCCTAGATTTTGGAGGGGCTTGGGAGAGTCATCTGCACTTAGTCGAATTTTCGTACAACAACAGTTACCAAGCCAGTATCCAGATGGTGCCATTTGAAGCATTATACAGCAAGAAGTGCAGGTCGCCACTTGCGTAGGATGATATTGGGAAGAGAAAGATGTTAGGCCCCGAGATGATTGTTCAGACGGTTGAAGTGGTTAAGGGAATTAGAGAGCAACTTTGAGTTGCGCAAGATCGACACCGTCATTGGGCAGACTAGCATCGTAGGCCGCTAGAATTTTTTGTTGGGGACCACGTGTTTTTGCAGATCTCACCTACTCATGGGGTTATTAGGTTTGGCGTTCGCGGGAAGCTGGGTCCGCGATACGTGGGCCCATTTGCTATACTTGATAGGGTAGGCGATGTTGCTTATCGTTTGTCCCTTCCACCTTCGTTATGAGAGGTGCATGATGTGTTTCATGTATCTCAGTTGCGTAGGTATGTATCAGACCCAAGCCATATCATCGATCATTCTGAACTGGTTGTTGGTACCAACCTGTCTTACGAGGAACAGCCGGTGTCCATTTTGGACCGAAGGGAGAAGATACTCAAGAACCGAACAATTAGCCTTGTCCGTGTTGCTTGGGGTCATCACTCCTTAGGCGAGTCAACGTGGAAATATGAGGATGATATCCGATCACGGTATCCGTACCTATTTGACTCACAAGGTATATCTCTTTCAGTATACCTTGATTATCTTGATTCCTAATGCTTATCACCATATAAGTAGAAATTGTTTGATGTTGTAGATTGATAAACATAGATATATTACTTGCTATTGGTATTGTAAAATGATTGCTTGCTAGCTAAAATTGTTGTACTTAGATTAGTTTGGCCCTGATATTTCTATCCTGCTTGGATTTGAAATTCCGTGGACGGAATTTTTCTAAGGAGGGTAGAGATGTCACTCCCCATTCCCGGAATACGTATTTTAATACGTGTACTGCTTGAATGTATTTATTTAATATTTATCATGCATTTGTTCTGTATTTAATTCCTTTAACTTTTTTGCTAATTATTTTTCTGTATTTTATTTTCTGCTCTTGGGTTCGGCTTGGATCGGTTTGCTTTCGAATTTTGATGGTTCATCATGAACCGAACCCAATCTCTACCTACCACATCTTCATTTAAAGCCCCAACCCCTTTCTCTCTCTTCATTCTTCTTCTTTCTCATTTACTCTTCTTCTTCCTCATAACTCTCTCCACCTACCAAACCCATAGGCAAGTACATCTTGCTTCCACATGAGAACCCATTTTTATGGTTCATTTATCTTCCTCTCGTAATTCTAAGATAGTTTAGAACTTGACACTTTGTATTTTGAAGTCTTATTTTTAGTAGATCTAGAAATTACTATTTTTTGGATTTCATTGGTTTTGATCTAATCAAACATCCTTATTGCCAAGTTTTGTTAATTTCAGATTGTTAAGATTGTGTTATACGCCATTCTGACCCGTGGAAATCCCATTTTCGGCTTGGAATGAAGGTTCCATGGAATTTGGAGTTCGAGAAGAGCTTTACGCCTACGTTTTTACGTGCTAGCGTAATATCAGGCTCTACGCACACGTTTATATGTGCTCGCGTAATATCAAGCTCTACGCCCACGATCATTCGTGTCAGCGTGAATCTGTTTTACGCAAGTCGACTTGGCTTGGCGTATTACTCTTTACGCGTATTCATTCGTGCGTAAACCTGACTCTTTACGCGTGCAACCTTTACGCGTGGCTTGAACCTTTACGCGTGGCTCGACCCTTTACGCGTAACATTATTCTTTACGCATACAGATTCATGCGTAAACTTTGACTCTTTACGCATACAATGTTACTCTTTACGCGAAACTCTATTTTTACGCGTACTATTCTGGCTTGGCATAAGACGAGTTTTTACGCGCAACTTTATTCCTTATTGAGCGTATCCCTTTTTATGCGTACTATTTTACGCGTAAAGATATCCTTTTACGCGTACATGTTTTATGCGTAACGTTACTTTTTACGCATATAATATTTTATGTGCGTACAATGTTTCATGCGTAACATTATTCTTTACGCAAACTTCCCTCATGCGTAAACTTCCTTACGCGTAATTTATTGAGCGTACTCCTTTTTACGTACATGGCATTTTCCTATTATATCCTTATGCCTTTTGACATGAACTCGATATAATCATGATATGTTAATATTGTTAATACAGATTGTTATATGGAATGTGCCTTGTGTCTCGATTGATTCATGGATACCCAGAATGACCGAACTTAACCCTGGGAGTTATAAACTCGACCATACTAAATACTAGTTTGACTTTCATGCCTTGGCACGAATTGACATTGATTGTTACCTTGACTAAATGATTGATCATGCGTTCTTAGTTGGAACTAAAGAGACTGGCTAGTCGTCTTACTGAAACTGAATGAGACACGTTCATATTAACTATGAACCATTGTAATCGACTAGCCGATCCTGAACATTGGCATATGGACGCATGCACGCTTCAACTGATTTTCTACAAAAGCGGCATGTGTACTTTACAGTCAAGGCATGATTATTCCGTGGCTAGGATTGATTGTTGCATTACGCTATGTAAGACCTACAACCTGACCGCACGAGCATCGTTGTAGAGTTATGCATATCGTACTCTGTACGGAGGTACTCATTCTGAATGACCATGATCCACTGCATGGGATTTCAATTAACATTTGGACTACTAAGTTAAATAAAATAACGATTGCATGGAGAGAATGGATTCTCGAGTTCTTACATGGCAGCCATCCTTGGGGCAATTAGTGTCCCGACATGCCGGCTGGTTCCCACAGATACTGCAAATCTGCTACACGGACAGGGAGCGATATCTGCTTATATTTATTTACTGTCTACTGATAACGGGCGTCCCGCTGGGACTCGTCTAATTTATGACTGACGCAATTGATTATTGGGTAGACTAGCCTTGCTTGTGCATAGTAAGAACTGAGGAATCCTTATTGCATATTTTCAGGATAACTTGGAACTCACAGTTAGCAAGCCGTAGTAGTTGTATTGCAATTTAAATCGATTTGTCTGTGTACTGTACTTACTTCGTTAACTAACTGAGATGATCAGAATGTCAGGACATGACGGGTCAACTTCTGTTCTTGTTTGGTTGGAAAGTTGGTTTGAAGTGTCGTGATGTTGTGTGAACCACAGTAGAAAGCGGAGACTTATTATTATATTCTTAACTCTTACCACTGGTTTTAGTTCTCATGTCGTGCTTCCTTATGGTACTTGCTATTAGAGGTCTAACCTCTCTGATTTTGCATGGCCAAATTTAGAGCCAGTTTCCGAGGACTCAGCTTACTTCTACCTCCAAGATGGTCAATACTGGAGGGATGATCGCAGGAGGACACGAGTGGGTTCCTTGCTTCCATGCTCGTTTTGCTACTTAGTTTACATTTTGCCGCTTGGTACCGACATGTTAGTCGGATTGTCTTGTACTTGCTTTTACATAATTGTAACTAAATCAGACTGCAGCTGATAATGATTGTGTATAACTTGCTATACCATTTGACTATGTTTTGTACAGCCAGATCTCAAGAACATTTTGACTAAGCGTTTGGGACGCCTTACTGCTTTATCTTACATATTTTCTATTATTGCTTCTTGTTTGAATGATTGAGACAACAGATGTTGAGTAACCCTAGCGAGACTTTCATGTAGTATGCACCCCTCGTCTTTTAGACAACATTGATCGTATTATACGGTATTCATCTACCCGTAATACGTAGCTGGCTGAGTCACTCCTCCGTTCTTCGGTATTCTGGTTCTGGGGCGTGATGTTAACTCTTATCACTGGTTCTAATTCTTCATGTCGTGCTTCCTTGTGGTACTTGCTATTAGGTCTAACCTCTCTGGTTTTGCATGGCCAGATTTAGATCCAGTTCTCGAGGACTCAGCTTACTTTCACCTCCAAGATGGTCAATACTAGAGGGATGATCGCAGGAGGACACGAGTGGGTTCCTTACTTCCCCGTTCGTTTTTCTACTTACTTTATATTTTGCCGCTTGGCACCGACATGTTAGTCGGACTGTCTTGCACTTACTTTTACATAATTGTAACTAAGTCACACTACAGCTGATAACGATTGTATATACCTTGTCATATCATCTGGCTATATTTTGTAAAGCCAGATCTCAAGAACATTTTGACTGAGCGTTTGGGACGCCGTACTGCTCATCCTTACATGTTCTCTACTTACTGCTTTTCATTGAATGATTGGGACAATAGATTTTAAGTAACCCTAGTGAGACTTTCATGTAGTATGCAACCCCTCGTCTTTTAGACAACATTGATCGTATTATACGGTATTCATCTACCCGTAATACGTAGCTGGCTGAGTCACTCCCCCGCTCTCCGGTATTCTGGTTCTGGGGTGTGACACATAATATCATGCCAATAAACTGAATAGTAAAAGATCAACAGAAAAGTATGCATGACTAAATGTTCATAACCATTCTATGTGGAGTACACTTTAGAGGACAACGTTCTACACAGGGGCTGTAACGGATTCACGCAAGCAAGTAATAAAGAGTGGCCAACAAGTAGCGCTCATCCAAGACACTATCGGCCGGGTAACACGTAGCGCTCATCCGAGACACTATCTCCCAAATGTGTGTAAAAATAAATGTAGCCTCTACGCTAGTAGCTGTCCCCTCCCCCCAATGATACTATACGTGTGTCGTAACCATGACACACAAACACGTGTCGTTTCCACCACACTGTTTAATCCTTAATAACTGCCAAGTCTTCTACACAAATCTATTAGCAGTTATATCCTAACGCACGGTCTGTACGTACCGATGTACGATCGGTACGCAAGTCCGAAGCTATATGCGACTCACAACTCACACACAAGCCATGGCACATCGTGACGGTTTATGAGATGGTCTAAACATATGGTAGTCCCTTAACTCTAAGCCAATTGCATAAAATATAGTAATTTGCATCTACATATAATTTAGAAAGAAACAACTTGAAAATAAACAAAACATGCATGATATTGAGCAGAAAATTTAAACAGTAAAGGCAAGGTGTCTTACCTGGTGTGTTGCCTGGTGTAGTACGATGCTCCGACAAGTTCCAAATGTCCAACAGCTGTGTTCCATGTTTAGGGGTCCGGAGCCACGAGAAAATTGGACGCACGTTTAGTCATGAACAATGGGATAATTGAAAGGGAATTCATGAGAATAAAATATGTATATTATTTTTAGAAAACTACCAATTCTTTTATAACTTTGAAAACTATATTCTATTAGTAAATTTATTATGCGTAAATGGTAGAAAATAATTTGTTTAATGATTTAGAAACTATATTTAGTAAAAATATATTTATATTTTTCTTTAGGTAAATATTGAAAATCTAGAAAACTTATTTTTAGGAGTTAAACCATATTTTGAATGCAATTTATAGGGTCAAGTCTATACTGTATTTTTGTTACAAGAATATTTTCTAGAAAATTTTCATTTACATAATTCCTACGTAAAAAGGTAATATTAATACTACCTAACACATTTATCTACTAAATTATATCTATATACTTAGTAATATATAAATAATTCATATGTATAAATAATTTAATACTAGTAATAAAAATTTATAAAATAAAAAGATAATAACAAATAATGAGAAGAACAAAAAGTCAATCAGCAATATAGCTATGCAGTTCCTGTTTGGTAAGAGTCACCATCAACACTCGTATATAGTATGCATTACTCATATGTTCTTTTCTTTTTTTTTTCTTTTTTTTGTTCCAAAAAAATAAAATTTTGATTTTTGGTAACCAAGTTATAAATATACTAAATAAGAATATATAATACTACTTTGTAAATTGTAATGCAGTAAGCTATTTTGTATATATACATACATTCATATAAACATAGGTTAGTGGACTATCGTGACGAAAAGTGGGACGTAAGTCAAATAAAATTAAAAAGTGGGATGTAAGTACAAATTCATATTAGTAAGTGGGATGAAAGTCAAAAAATCCCAATTTTTTTCACTACAGACAACAGCTTTTAAAGCTGTCGTTCTCATTGTACGAAAGAATGAAATAGTGGATTAGAAATTTAGAGGAGAGGAAGATCGGGAGTCGGAGAAAAGAGAGGTGAGGAGGAAGAGAGGGGAAGGGACCGAGAGTGAAAGAGAGGGATGAAGTCAGGAGAGGGGAGAAGAAGAGGGGGCGGCTCGGGGGTGCTCACCTGGCGACGGGATCGACGTGGCCCTCCGGCGAGGGGGTCGACCAAAAGGGCATTTTCCGACAAGCGCACGGAAAGGGAGCCTCGCCTCGGCGGTTGCCAGCGCGCGACGGGGAGCGCTGCGCTGGAAAACGGCAGGCGGGAAGGCGATGGCGGTGTCCGGGCGACGTGGAGTTGCGACGATGCTGACGGCGGGCTCTGGGCGCTAGGCGGCGGAGGTGAGTTCGGGGTTAGGGTTTTATTTTCCTCTCTTTTTGTTTCTGGTGTGGGTGATGATGACTCTGATGGTAGTGGTTTGTCGTGAGGGAGGTGGCGGAGATGGTAGTTGATGAGGGTTTGGTCGGAATCCTCGGTCGGGAGGAGGTGGTGTTCTGGTGGCTGAAGGTGGTGCTGGTGATGGCATGGTGATGATGACGGGGTTGGGATGATGATGGTAACGATTTTAGGAGTTGATGGTGGTTTCGGGGAACTGGACATGGCGGCAGCGGCATTTGGCTGGAGTGGCTGGCCGGATGTCGGGTTGGTCGGACAACGATGGTGGCTACGGTGGTGGCGATGGTTGTCGGTGTGGGGGCGCGGGGGTTCGTCAGAAAATAACAGGGAAAGGGGTGGTGATGGTTACGCCGATGGTGGCTGCTGGATGGTCGGATGGCGATGGGGGTTCGGCGAAGGCGGGGAGGTGCTGTGTGTCAGAGACGGGGTGCCGGGGAGACGGAGGCGGGTGGTTGTTTAAACCCCTAGAGATAAATCATGCATTTATTTAAAACGATATAAATGTAATTACCTTCCATCTTTTAGTTTAAATCATATAGAATGCTCAAATTTCAGATATAGATACTGATTACATTATTCAAATAAATCAAAAGAATCAATCAAGGTTTTTAAATTACCACAAAAAAATCAAAAATAGATTTTCTAAAAATACCAATAATAATAATTTCGAAAATCATGATAATTACCTAAATATTAAATAAAAATTTATTTTTATATAATTAAGGAATCTATTATATTTAGTTTTCGAAAAACAAGTGAACATGAGATAATTTCATGTTGCTCGCTCATAATAATATATCAAAAATTTAAACTACTACTTATTTTTGAATAGTGAAATAAATAATCATTTTATATAAAAATAAGGTTTTAGTAACAACTTCAAACAATCATATTTATTATAAAAACCATACTTCTAAAATAAAAATATTTTTACAAAAATATGTACCTCGCACATATTCGCATTCGTCGAGCAAATACGAAACAAAATTTTATACCATTAATTACTTATTTATAAAAAAATAAAAACGTAGTAGAAATTTAGGGGGTTTACAAAACTTCATCTGCCATAACCAAAACAGCCAGAGGAAGTTGGTAAGACTGACCATCCCAAATATTGTGTTTACCACAGATTTATTGGATATCCAACTCGAGCATGTTATGTGCTTAAGGATAAAATTCAGGAGATGGACAATTTCGGTGCAATCACTCTCCAACAAGACGAGAAAACTGTAACGGCTAACGTCGTCTCTTTACAGTTTGGAGATTTTCCAGCTCAACTTGTACAGGACGGTGTCATCCCCATCCCAAGAACTACTCTGGAGATTGTTAATCTTCCACCTGCATGAACTGATGGTCTTGATCCTCTGTCTACTGATAGAGGAAAAATTATGTGGATCCATCCAGATTTAGTGGCGGACTTCGAAACACCGTCTTCCTCTACCAAGTCTAAAAAGGCCACTAAAAATAAATCATGTCTTATGATTTCATTGGGTGAGCATTGTCTTCCACCTCTAACTGCCACCTTCATCTCGGCAGCAGATAATCCTTCTTCTTCTTCCCCTGCTGAGACAACATTGTTAAAGTCAGAAGTCAAATATCAACCAGCTTTCCATCTATATTGTCTACAATCTCGTGAACTAATGACGAAAATGGGATATGATCTACAAAAGGCCTCTGGTTTGAACCATGGAAAGGGATCTCATTGTAGCTCTTTCACTATGTCTTTCTCACAACCAATCTCGGGTTGGTTTGGGTTACTGGACAAACTCTTCATCTTGCCAAAAGAAATTTTCCAGAAACAAGATCCAGGCAAAGAGTTGCAATATAGTGTCCTTCGAACATGTATCCGAAGAAGAAGTCTTAACTGGTACTAGGTCTGCAAAACCTTACCTAAGAGACAATTCAGAAGGTCAAGAAAACCCGGCTCCAGCTCTGGAGGCTCCTCAAGTATCATCTTCTTCTGCTGTCAATGTTCCATCAGCTTCATCACCGCCAGTAGAACCAACTCTTCCCAAACCGACAACAGCCGACAAAGGAAAACATCATGTCCGTTTTGATAAAGTATTAAAGAAGACTCCAACTTTGGGACTCGAGAAGCCGTATAACTTTGATATACTGGCTCAGCTGGCTATGTAAAACCCCCTATATTTTTTTTATTTTTTTTATTATTTTATTAGACTTAAAAATTAATTTATGCAAATTATGATTTTTTTTATTTTCATTAGAAATGACCTTAGCCATTGTTGAATTTTGGAACACAAGACTACCATGAATTTTGGCACGGAAGACGTAGCAGTGTGCCTTGACTAGTGTACTAGCCATGATAGGGGAAGCCTTGCCATGGGGATGACCGAATTAGGAAAACCAGGCCGAGTTGTGTAATGACTCATTTCAAATATTTTATTTAACTATTATTTTATTTAATGATTTTATTGACCCGGTTAGGCCAAACCGGCCCGAACTGGGCCTGGACCAAACCCAAGTCCATGTAGACATGAGGGGTGATCAAATGTGGCCATGTAGGCATATTTTATGTATGTACGAATATTTCCTAAATTATTTTAGAATTTTAAGTACAATTTCCAATCATTTAATTATGTGTACAATTATTGGTGTTTTATTTTTAATAATATTTTATTTGATTGTACATTTTCTGGACCCGGATAAGGGTGAGCCCACCTAGACTACCATGTATTACTTTAATATTTTTATTATTATTAAGGTTATTTTTATTATAATTAAATAGTCATAATTATTGATATTTAATATTATTACTAGTTGTAAATTTTATTGTCAATTGGATATATATATATATATATATATATATATATATATATATATATATATATATATTTGATGTAATATAGGTATGTAGATGAGATGTAGATTTTATTGTGAAGGGATTTATTGTGTGTATATATATATATATATATATATATATATATATATATATATATAAGACAAAAGGGAAAGATTTGAAAAAAATAAATAAATAAATAAATCAAGTGGCCGGCCCCACAATATGGGGACCGCCACATGCATGCTAATAAGAGCAGCAGCTCTTGTGCTGCTTGTGCGCCCAGGAAAGGGGGGGGGGGGGGGGGGGCGAACCCCTTTTACCAAGCTACAGTAGTAGCTATATAGGCCGAACCCCCCAACTCCTAATTCGCATACATATATATTTATATATGAACAAAAACCCTAATCAATCCCTCTCCTTCCCTCCTCCTCTCGCCTCCGCTCACCTCGAACCTTCCTCGGCCAGACTCGTGCGCCGCAACAGCAGTCCCGTCCCACGAAAACAGCGAGAGCAACAACAAACAAGAGCAGTATGTAAAATCAAGGTACCCAACTTCCCCGTTCGATTACTCTCTCAACTCTATTTCGTTTTTAATTCCGTAAATTTGTGTAGAAAGCCCACATGACCCTCTTCGAGATCCCCCAGGTGGATTTCGGCATGGCCATCCAACTTGCTCGAAAAATCGAGACGAAGTTGGAGAAAAACCACTTTTCTGGAATATTAAAAACTGTTTTAAAACATCAACTTGTCGGCCACTTTTCTCGCTGTCCATTAAACTTTCGTAAAAACTATTGAAGGCAGTCAAAGACAACATAACTGAGATTGTAACGCACCTTTTGGATTCACTTTTCATCTAGTATGTAGAAAGTTACACGTTGTTAAAGTTTTCCGAAAAACTGTAAATTCTGTTTTCAAAAAGTAGAGAAACACTCCGATACAGCGTCTGTCTCGACAAACCGGACGACGTGGTCGTGCACTATACGCATCGAAAGGCGCGTATAGATGTTGTCGACGTGTGGGAACTGACGGAACTCGATTTTATTGCATGTGCGCGACGAAATCAATGCGTATCCGTCGAGATACCCCGTATCGACTCTTTGCAAATTAAGTCACAACTTTGTGCACACTCATCATATCGCGATAAAACTTGCGCCATTTGACTCGAAATATTTTTCTGGTCCTGTGAGCCAAGTTTGGTCCGATTCTGAGACCGTTGATCGGGATGCTATTTTGGCGGACCACAATCCCATTCAACGGACGATTTTGTGCACAGCCCACCGAAATCCAAAATTGGACATACAGTTGGGTTTGTCTCATCAAAACAAATCCGTAGACATGTAGTTTGATGACTTTAGAGACCGTAGGTTCTGGCGCGTATTTCGGTGCAAAGCGGGTCCAACGACGGATATCGTTTTGACCCGAAATTACGATTTTGCCCATGTTCCAGAATTTAACTTTTGGACAGGCATTTCCTAGGTATATCTTTTATTCCAAACTCGTTCGTGATGTTTGTTTCAGCATCCGGAGCTTCTTGTGGATTTTGATTTTCGTGTTGACGATTCTGATTGTTGGATTTTGCTGCTTCTCGCACCAGGCAAGATACCTTGCCATTATACTGTTTATATTCAGTTGTATTTTATTACATATCACTGTTCATTATTTCCAGTTCTTGTAGTTCTTGATTTATTGTCTGTACAGTGATATTAGATATACTTTGTTATTATCCTTTGATTGCACATGGACTTAGAGTTAAGAGACTACCGTTGTAGTGTATTGCATATACCTCGACACCGTTGTACCACGAGGATGTGTGAGATGAGTAGCATGTAGAGGTTCTTGTGTGTGGGCTGATCCCCCATGTGCATGCGTTAGGGCTAACTGCTAATAGAGGCGTGTTAGGAGACTTAGCAGTTAGTAGCGATACATGGTCGTGGATGCGACTTGACAGGTACATTGGGTGGGGAGAACATTTCCTTGTCGTATGGGCTTCTATTGCACTTCCCTTATAACTCGGAAGCTCCGCTGGAGATACGGGTATGAGCCTCTCAGGTTGGCCACTGTCGTTTTTCAACGTCATGCTCTCGGTCACTGGTGCCCAAGTGGGAACTATACCAGATCCCATTACAGCCAGGGCTCATGCGACGAAAGGTTTGTTCTTAACTTCATGTTCACTTTAGTATGGTTAGAGTACCTTATTTATGTCTTGTCACTTTCTTTGATTGTGGCATATTTTATATTCAGTATTTATATGGCATGTTTATGTATCTTGTTACGTCCCTCTGAGGACCTGGTTATCTCTCCAGGTGTGTGCTTCTGTGATTTTGCAGGTGTTCTAGCCAAGACCGTGATCTTCTCCATTCTTTCGAAGATGGTTGCGCTTGGTTCGTCTCGTTATTTTATCGATCACTTCTGGTACATTTTATTTGAGGTAGTTGGTAGTGGACTTTGTCTCCGCCCAACGATTGTATACATGACAAAATCCAAAGTTGCTTTTATATCATTTATTTATCCAGTGGATGAGATTTAGTTATTATGGTTCTACTGTATTTTACAGCTTATGTATACGTACAAGGTTTTCATATATTGGAGTGTACTTCGTATGTATGCAGTGGCATGGATACGTACCTAGTTCTAAGTATTTTGGGACTGGGGCGTTACAGGCTAATAACTCGGCAAGATTGTCAATTTTTGAGCTACTCGTCTCTCAGGAGAAACTCGAGAGACATTGAGTGAAGCTTTAACTCAAGCAGATACTTGTCTAGCATTCCTCAAGAAACAAGAGGAAGAGCCTATAACTTGCCTTCATTGTCATATTATGATGGAGCTGATGCCAAACATCACATTTACACAGGATGATATGCTGTTGGAAGATAATCGTCATGATCGACCCCTTTACTTCACGGGATATATCGATACCATGAAGGTTGATCGCATTTTAATCGATCATGGGTCTGCACTTAGCATCATGCCAAAGACTATACTAGATGCATTAAAGATTCCTGTACACAATCTTTCAACAACTATCACGACAATCATGGGATTCAATTCTGGAAGAAGTGAACCTTTGGGAAAGATCCGCCTGAAAGTTCAAATAGACAATCTTCGTACAAATGTTACTTTATATGTGATCGATAATCATGGCTCTTATAATGCTTTGCTGGGAAGACCCTTTCTACATGAACATAACATTGTACCATCCACTCTACATCAATGCTTCAAATATGTAGATGTCAATGGAGAGGTTCAGAAGAAAGTAGCCGACCTAAATCCTTTCAGGGGCATTGAAGCATATTGTACTGACTCTCGGATGTACAAGGAATCGTTCATGAAGGTTGTATTGGTGATGGATAGTGAGGAAGATCAGAAATACACTTCAAAAGATGTTCTCATGATCCCCATCAAAGGACGTACTACTCGTCCCTCTTCTTCTCAAACGTTGACCATACATCTTTCCTCTCATAACAAACAGCTTCCTGCTGTAGAAAGGGAACAAAGGGAGCTCACCTCTTCTGAGCCTCTTGTTATCGACCTTCGTCGTAACAAACCTTCACCTTCTCCTTCTCCTACTTCTCCCCTGGTTATCAACCTCCCTAAGCCTTCTGTTAAGGCTAAAAATCCTCCTTCTCCTCCTCTGGTTATCAACCTTACTAAGCCTTCTATTAAGGCTAAGAACAATGTTGTAAATGATGATGTACAAATCAATAAAGTAGCATCTCCTTTACAGTATATTGATGTTGTCACCCCCAGTTTTTGAATTAGGGATATTTTTGTCATTTTCCAAGTTTTATAATTTTTGGGAATTTTATTTGATTTTATAGGATTTTTAGGGATTTGGTTGTTTGAGTTTAAATTTTATCCAATTTGGACTTAAGTTGGAGACCCGGGTAGTCTGGACACTAGTGGGACCCACATACTAGCTGGGCTTGGCCCACATGCCATCCTAACTAGGCTAGAAACCATAAACCATACTCCCATGGCTTAACTAGTCATTTAGAGGCTTAATTAGTCATTTTGAAGTTAAACCAAACCAAACCGAACCAAACCAAATCCAAACCAAACCAAACCAAGTCTAATGGGTGTGGAGGCCTAATGGGTCTCCACCCAAACCCACTTGGGACCCCCCATGGCCGGCCACATATAGGCCATTCCCCCCTCCCTTTACTTCACTCCTAAGTCACCTCTCTCTCTCTCTCTCTCCATTTCATTCTTTTTTTGAGTTCTTTCTTCTTCAAGAGAAGCTACAATTAGTTATGCTCATTAAACCCTCATAAATTTCTCATTTACGTTTATTCCTTCGCAATAAATGTAGAGGAGACCATTCTCTACAAATTGACCATAGCTTTTATAGGTTTCCCTAAAACCTAGTTTAAGGATTTATTAGGAATTTTTCCCTTTTAAGAGAGGTATATATATATATATATATATATATATATATATATATATATATATATATATATATATATATATATATATATATATATATATATATATATGAATTTGTGTGTGTGTAGAGGAGAATGGTGGTGGTGGTGGTGTCATGAGAGGCCTAAGCTATCAACCTGAATTTCTGATCCTTGGGTTTGGTCACATAGCTAGTGTATTTCTCCTCCCCGACCACAAGTACAAGAACATGAAAGTACAAGAGAACATGATATCGTGTCACATCGTATCATCAAGAGAAGTACAAGATATGAATGTAAATGTACAAGACCATAGAATGTACTTGCCTTGCTCCGGGTGATCGGAAAAAAGTAGATCTGAATGTCCACCTGTTTTGGTATAAATTAGTTAAGTTCTAATCCAGGGCAAATAATTACTTATTTGTTAAACTAACTATCCCCTTTAATAATAAGTACAGTTTGGTTAAAACTACACAATTATCAATTAGCTCCCTATCTCTAATTATCAAAATTATCACTAACTTTGTTAAGTCCTATTTATCCTTAATAGTAAAGAAAAATGGTTAATACTCAATTACTTTGCAAGAGTAATAAATATCATAACAAAAATCCTTAATAGCAGTTCAATTCAAATCCTGCTAAAGCCTAACCAAACTACCATACTGCACTGGCCCAACTCATTTAACAGAGCTAACCATAGTGAAACCATAACTGAACTTATCAGTTGATTTCTCCAACTTCAAAGTGGAGCCCAATCACAGAAGAAATTATACATACAATATTACAAGCTTGACCTAGACATACAACCCACTCATTAGAATATAGTAGGTCTCCCTACTCTTGGATTCAAATCTATCAAAGTAACGGCTATGACTCAAAAATGTTATGAAAAGAAGCATAGAGCGGTAAGAGGTTTCTCAACATAAATTCATCATTCCAAAATTTATGAATCTGAATTCCTTCTTCTTGCACCCGACACTAGCTTAGGACGTATTTGACACGGTCTAACCAATCCCATCCAACGCATCACAGCCGACTCTGCCTAACAAGGAGTACGGACACTCGAACTCCACATACCCGACCCCAGGCCTGTACACACACACACACCATCGTTCTAAGCATAAGGAACTCTTCATAAATCCAGGAAGTAGAGAAAATACCTGAAATGAATCGAATTGGAAGTGAAGACGCACACCCCACCGCGGACACAACCTCTACGTGTCCAAATCACGGACGAAATCCTGAAGTAGACATTTCAGCAAACAGTTGGTGCTCAAGAAAATATTCGAAACTAGCTACCTTCTCTCTGTTTCTTCCATGTGAAATCGATTCAGGACTTCCAGATTCAAATTTTTCAAGAAGAATTCGATGAATCAAGTCCCAATTCGAGAATTAAAACGTACTAAACTCAACCTCAATAGAAAATACTGAAAGAGTAAACAGAACAACTCACCTGATTCAAAATTGCTGATCAAAAGAGTTGACGACTCAAACGATCGGTCCATTCGATTTGCTACTGAAAATTCGAAGATCAACAAGAATCATGAAGAGCCCAAGACAATTTGGACACAATGTATCCATACCTCACCGATCAGAAAACTTAAATGAACGAAGGATCGATCCACTAACCGTTCTTCTTCAATCCAGGCACAACGCAGAGATTCTTGATCTATATGAACAGTTGGATCGGGCGTTCTACAGAAATTATCAAAGCAAGAAATCGATCATGAAGAATCGAAGGATACTTCCCGTGATCAAGAATTTAGGTACAATGAGAGATCAGCACACTTACTGGTTCCTAGATTGATCGATTGATCGACTTCGTGGTTCCGATCGCTCGTCGGTGCTCGTCGGAAAGTATGATCGTTGTCGAGGAACGATCACGTAGTCGTCGGAGTGACTCCTCGCCGCCGAGATGGCCGCTCGTCTTCTGAGCTCTCTGTCGAAGTAGCAATCCTTTGGAATGGCTCAGTCGTCGGCAGCAGCATCCACCGTAGTCGCCATGGCCGTTTCTCCAAGAATTTAGGGTTTCGATCTGGTTGTTGGGGAAAGGAAACGAAGAGCTCTGACAATTTGGTTGGGAAATGCTCAGAATAAAAGAGTGTGGGGATCGGTGGTTTAAATAGGAGCTCTTGGGTTGTTAGGCTGTTAGGAAATTTTGAAGGAAAGAATAAATGGGAGGGAAAATTTAGTGTGTTAAAAATTTGGATGCTTCCACAGAAGCACATGGTTGGGAGAGTAACAACATTTCTTTG
This sequence comes from Iris pallida, assembly GCA_029216955.1. Taxonomy (NCBI): domain Eukaryota; kingdom Viridiplantae; phylum Streptophyta; class Magnoliopsida; order Asparagales; family Iridaceae; genus Iris; species Iris pallida. The sequence goes on along the minus strand of JANAVB010004599.1, from coordinate 22,569,761 downwards.
TAGGAATTATAAACTTCCAACCATTCAGTCCATGGACTTGAGTATGATTGAAATGACTGGGCTAGCCTCAAGCCCAAATACTTAAACTAATTTAGGTATTGGTAACAAACATTCCACTAAGGCTATGAAAGAAAATATTGAATATTCTTAAATAGATATTCCAATAGAATTACTCCTTTAAATCCATAATAATAAAATATATAAATCCATAATAAAAAAATCTCCTTTTGGGAAGTGGGATTACATCTATAGTATCAGAAAACTGTAATCATGTCTGAAGTCATTTTATCGATAATTTATTTCTCGCCAATGTCCATCTGGCTGTAGTAGATCCTTGGTTTTCATGACTCAAATACGATACAATATCGGATATTTATTAACTCTATCCAATATTGACACAAGGGTAACTAAGATAAAAAAAAAGACCACTAAGACATAGTTTTAGCAATATTCGAACCTACGTTTACTTGATATAATTTCAACTTTAGGGGTCGTGCCTCGCCAGTGCGCTGCTGGCTGCAGTGAACCCATAGTCTCCATAGTTTAAATAACTGGCGACAGTGCGCTGCTGTCCTGCCATTATGGGTCAACGAACATTCTAATATATATTTCAAGTGTATTCAAATAATTGAGGGAAACTTTGAATCAAAACTAACTCGAGACTCATATAAGGATAACAGAATCAGAAATAATAAAAATAATTCCTTATGGCAAAATGGGGATTTAATAGGCAATTCGGTCTTATGATATGAGGATGATACCTAAAGAGGATAAGAAAAGAATTGAACAATTTATCATGGTTAGAGCACCACTTCTAGGGAGGCCTAACTTACCAAGTCAATAGTCTATCTATATTGGATCATATCGTCATATCAAATTACAATAGTGTATCTATGGGGATATGTCAAGCAATCTAAAATTAATAATCCCTTACCTAAATTGCATGGTCTATATAACAACCTTAACTACCCAATGATCAATTTGAATAAGGGACTCCTAGTCCTAGTCATTCTCTTAAATCAAATTAACCCTAACTTGTGAATGAGCATTTCCTAGTCGCAGGCTCGTAATAGTACGACTAACTTAAATACTATCACGAGTTCGCACAATTTGCGAAAACTGACCTGCATGGGCCACCACAAAAATTTGTCATGACCCACATCCGTTTTTCAGGATACGAGTGCGTGTCCAAGCCAGCCTATGCTGCAGTGTCGATGGTAGAACGTTGTCAAGCCACAATGCTAAAATCAAAAATAATGCTCATTCACAATAATTAAATTAAATTACAATATTCAAGGATTTACATTTGATACAAGGTACAAGGTCTCATAATTTATAAAGAACAACTGAATAAATACTCATCTATCTAACTAGTCTCTAGGTTTGGCCTGCAGGTACACCCGTCTCCCCAATGCTAAGCGTAGTCTCGGCTGACCTGAAAAATGTTGGATTACCCAGTCAGGATGGAACAAGTACAATTCATTGAATATAGTTCCAATATATGAAAACGACTATAAAGCAGAGGTTAGCCATTAAATATATTATTTAAAAATAAATAAGGAAAGACATGAAAAAATTGGACAGAAATTGGACAGTAAATGAAATAAAAAAAGAAAATACTTTCTAAGTGACAGAAGTATCTTTGATATATGATCGGTCTAGGGACAATTACACCACACGATCTACGATATCTAAATACTGTCTACGATGTCTACTTTGTAATAATAAATCACTGTCTACGATATCTACTTTGTAATAATATAACACTGTCTACGATGTCTACTTTACAATAATAAATCACTGTCTACTTTTGTAACGCCCCAGTCCCAAAATACGTAGGACTAGAAACGTAGACATGTCAGCCGTATAGTAAATATAGTAAGTTGTAAAATGTAGTAGAACCATAATTAATCTCATTCACACAAAAATAAATGAATATAAGATATCATATAATGATAATGAATTGTCTTTGGTACATGTAGTTGGACGGAGACAAATCTACTACCAACTATGAAAAGAAATACAAGATATACAAAAGAATGATTTTGGCGAACGAAGCGAAGACGATCAAAGGGCAATCATCCTCGAAGAAATAGCGATGACCACGGCTAGAGCTAGAACACCTGCGAAAGACAAGAGCACACACCTGAAGAGATAACCAGGTCCTCAGAGGGACGTAACAAGATACAAGAAAACACCATGCCATATAAACTGTGATATATAATAGAAAATAAGGGATGCATGTAATAGGATACCTAACCGTACTATAGTGAATATACAATAAAGAACAATCCTTCACATATGGGCACTCGGGCTGTATAGCAGTGGCATCGTCCCTCTCATCGGAAATCAATACAATCCGTCCATAACGTTCGACGAACGTCAGAGGGAATCAGTAAGAAAACGTCCATAACGATCAGTACAATAGGGTGAACCTGCGTCTCCAACGGAGCTTCAGGTACAATAGCAGTATGTAAATGTGGCCCATACATCAAGAAACTGTTCTTCCCTCCCAATGCCTAATGGAGTCACATCCATGACTCATATGACCATCTAGTAACTGCCAAGTCCACTAGCATACAATTCTATTGGCAGTTACTCCTAACTGTCGTATGCCTCATACGTATCGGTGGCCGGCCGACTACGCGAGTACGTGTCCTATATGTGACTCACAATACGTGGTAAAGTACGTGTCAAGGCCGTATGAGATATACCAATACCTCATCATAAATGGGTGGTCACTAAGCTAAGTTAATGCAAGTAAATAATATAAAGCAAATGAACGACCGATATGGTCGCTTGCACCCAAGTATGACTCGGATGCACCGTGATATAAAATATAGAACAATATATATGAAACTGAAAAATAAAGTAAAGTAATCACAGAGTAAGGTGGCAAGGTATCTTGCCTGGTAGGAGGCCTGGTGTACTGCTGTAGTGTCCCGCTCCGCGAAGGCACTAGATAAGACAGAAAGATCGGATTGCTGGCTCTGCAACAGAAGACGATTAATCTGGGTGAGTGGATGAAGTCTCATTTGCTGATTCGCTTACGCCTTAAGAATCTGAGTTTTGATTGAATGCTTTTGTTAATAACAAGATGGTAAATCATTGAGTATGCTTTAAGAGAATTCACATGTTGCCATGCTAAGAACAAGGAAAGAGAGAACCTGTATGCTAAAGAAAGAATTAATCTGCATGCTAATAAGAATACTCGTTGCCTGCTAATAAGAACTGAAATGATGCTTGTCATGCTTGATAGGATAAGAGAAGACAAATGAATCGAATTGAATGCTTGATAATTGCTTGCTGCTAAGTATGCTTGAGAATTATAGACATGTACAGACGGACTTGTACATTTTGACCTGAATAAAAGAAAGGCACGAATTGAACGTGTCGTATATCTGCAAAGGCATGAAAAGAAGAAGATGAATATGTTTGCAAGTTGCTTGATTGATGCATGATTGTTTTATATGATAGTTGCATTTGCATTGGTCTAGACGGCTTGTGCACAAGTGGTAGTCTCTCGACGATTCTGGGGGCGCCCGGAGTCGATCGGCCTAGGAGAGAACAGGACACCTGGGGCTAGAAGTCCCCACAGAAAGAGGGGGTGTCAGTCTATTAGTAGTTGGGCAAGAAGTTCCGACTGCTAATATGGGTATTGCCCATGGACCACAAGAGTTATTGTCATGCTGCATATTGACAAGAGTTAAAAGAATATTTTACAAGAGTTAAAGCAGAGACGAACAGGGAATGATAATATTGGTTTTATAATGTTTATGCTAATCCTTGTCTTGTGCAGGGATGGACGGTCGGCTATGGTAAGAATCACTGAAAAGTGATACACATGTATTGCTTGAGTTTGATATATGAATTGCTTCAAAGATTAATCTGTTACAAAGAAGTGCTATGTTTCCACTAAAGAAAAGATATGCTCATGAAACACGTTGCGCACTCCACGATAATAAGTATCGTGCTTGAAATAATTAGTCCCTTGTATGCTTGAAATGAACTGTGGCTTTTCAAAGATGTTTTAAAAAAGAGAATATAAACTGACTCTATATGCATGGAATGAATCTAGGTAAAACTAGCAAGATCACATCACAAGAAACGTTTTTTCACTAATTGAACAGTGATCATTTCAGACAAATGTAGCTATTTGTCCACAATTCAACAGTATGCTGATATACTGACCCACCATTAGTCTGCATGCAGGTGCACTATGCATCGAAAAGGATAGTCCGAAGCGATAGCCCGAGCCTCATCCTCAGGAGCCAGAAATCAGAAAAGATGCCCAAGAGATGACATCTGTGCAAGAGTTTGGTTTTGTATATAAAATGATGTAATGTATGGGAACGGGATCATTGTAATCTGTAAAGTTCTGAGAGATTTTAATATTGTATCAGAGAGAATCGAGAGCTTGTAATCTGTTCAAATAAAATCAATAAAGAGAAATGTTCTTGTTACCATTGTGTTCAATACTTGTATTCTGAAATATGTCCGCTGCTGCTTCAATTATCTGCGATACGTTCCGCTGCGTATTGTCAAACTTGTCTATCTTGTCTTGTTTCAGGTCTTGGCCTTGTGCAAGCGCAACTTAGGCTTGCACGGCATCACGCCTTAGCGAGGACGAACGGTCCTAAAGAGCCCGAAGCGAGGACGAAAGGGACTCTGCGGGATCGGGGCGTGACAACTGCAATGATCAAGGTGGCATGAACTGCGACTTCGGTGTAACAACTATGCAAGGTGACCTCGGGTGGTGGCACAGACAGTTCCATTGGGTCTAGAAGGATCAAATTAGTTAGGGTCGACATAAAGAAGTACATAATTTGCAAGGAATTGAGAATGATGGGATTGGACAGGGTGACAATCGAAGGATATTGAATGAGTAATATATATATATTTTAGAGAATATTTTATGATATTGAAAAGAAAATTATATGTATATAAATAAATATTTTATTGACTAGGATATATTTTTTTAGATACTGCAAAAAACAAAAAAATATTTTTAGACAGAAACTCTAAGTTTGTCAAAATAAAATTTTTACGTAGAAAGCTATATATAAATATTTTGAAGCGACTTGAAATTTATAATATAACTTGGTAACAAATTTTATACAAAAATATTTTTTAAAAAGAAGAATATAATATCTCAAAAATTGACTTAGGAAAAACAATATCATAGGATCATAATCATAGGAAAACTAACCTTAAAATTTTTTTATAGACCTCTATTTTTTCACTCAAAATTTTGAAAATATTATCTATATATATTTTAACAAATAATACAATAAAAATAGTAACAGTTATAATAATAAAATAAAACCAGTAAATAATAATAATAAAAATTCTGGTTATATATACATGCATATATCTTAATAATAATAATAAAATAATAGGATTATAAAGGTATCATATATACTTTATATATATATATATATATATATATATATATATATATATATATATATATATATATATATATATATATACCAGTATATGTAACTAGTATATATTGCTACAAAATTTGATAATAATAATAATAATAATAATAATAATAATCATGTCTAGAGATATCTCTTGCTCCTCATAACACAACAAAACACAGAAGAACAAAAGCAAGCAAACAAGAAGTAAAGATAATAAAATAAAATAATAAATAATAAATAATAAAAATGCAACAATTATTGTAGCGCTTGTAGCTTCCCTTCCCGAAGATTTTTTTAAATTATTTTTATTATTTATTTGATTTAAATAGTGATTTTAGAATTTTATAAATAATTATTTAGTTAATTATTACGGTGGATGATTTTAGCCATGATTGAGTTTTGAAGTACCAGACGACCAGGAATCATGGCACGAATAGTGCGGTGGCGTGCTTTGACTAGTGTTTAGCCATGGTAGGGGAATGCCGAGCCATAGCAATGTCCTAACTAGGGAAACCAGGTCAAGTTACGACTTAACCCTTACCGAAGTTTTATTTATTTATTATTTATATTATTGAGTTTTAGGGAAAACCGGTTATACCATTTTAGCCCGGACTGGACCCGAACTGAGCCCAAGCCCGTGTAGTCATGCGGCACGTCCAATGACATTCGTATTGATGGAATTTGGAATGAGGGTGTTGTATTTTGTTTTAATGATTTAATGAATATTTTTTGAGTATTCGTAATTAAATATTATAAATATTATTATTAGTTGATATTCAATAATATTGGTATAAAATGGGTTCTTGTACATTTTAGAATTTTTAGACTGTACATAAAGGGTATATACACCATTATAGATTTATTGCATTTGATTATTATTATCATTATTTATTATTATTTTATTGAGGTTATTATATAGATAATATTATTTAATTATTATTGGTTATAGTATTTTTTCATTTATATATATATATATATATATATATATATATATATATATATATATATATATATATATATGCTTATTTAAAAAAAAGAACTAAAACCACCCATACCCGATCTCACCTAAGCACACCAACCCGAGCCCACCCGAGCGCATTCCAAATCCCCTGAAACCGACCCAGCTTATATATACAGCGTATACATAAGGAATCGGGACCGAGAAAGAAACGAGGGGAATACTCGTCAAACCCTAACACCTACTCCCCCGTCGCGCGCACCCCAGCCACTGGGCGGCCGCTCGCCGCCGGCGCGCCACCACACGTGGCCAGGAACCGCCGACCAACCGCGCGTTTGAGGGATAACAGGGCAGCCGCAACGTGATGCCGAGCCAACTTTGCAATGAACAATCTCGAAGATCGCTCGATCGTTTCGAGAGCCGTTTCCTCTGGTATGCACTTAACCTAACCCCCTTCATTTTGATTCGACTAGCTCGTTATATCTTGCACTACACGCATCGCAAACCAAGTCCGAAGATCGACGAAAAACCCGCTAGTAAACAGGGCAAAACCCAGTCCCAAAGTAGGTTTTGGAAGGCGATTCTTCGCCGGTCCACCAACAGTTTAGAAAATATATCTGAACAGTATTGTAGACAACATATAGGGCATGGAAACCCAATTAATAGTTTTAATTACGGATAAGTATGCAGAGGTATAAACCAGTTTGAAATTGGAGAAAAACCTGTTTTAAAATCAATAAAATCCTTCGATACGACATGCATTCCGCCAATCCGGGCATCGTGATCGTGAACCGAAAGCATCGAAAGGTGCGTAATGGCTTCGTGGTCGTGTGGGCTTTGACGGAATTCAAATTGGTCGCGTGTGCGCGACGAATTTGATACGTATCCGTCGAAATTCACCGTATCGGCCTTTGTGCAAATTTTCTAATTATTTTGTGCACGTTCGTCAGATCGAGACGAAACATACGCCAACAGGACCGTATCATTTTTCTGGTCCTGTATGTCAAGTTTGGTCCGATTCTGAGACAGTTGATTGGATCGCCGTTTCGCAGGCCCCACGATCCGATTCAACGGGCAATTTTGTGCACGGCCCACCAGAATCCAAAACTGGACATACCGTTGGGTTCGTATCATCAAAACAAATCCGTAGACATGTAGTTTGATGACTTTAGAGACTATTGACTCTGGCACGCTTTTCGATGCAAAGCGGGTCCAACGGCGGACATCGTTTTGGCCCAAAATTATCGATTTGCTTCTGTGTCCAGAATTGGACTTAAGGACAGGCAATCTTAGCTAATTTGACTATTCTGAGAATGTTGGAAATGTTTGTTTCAGCTTTCGGAGATATTTATGGATTTTGGACGTTATGGCGTACTAGTTGACAGTATTTATTGGTTCTTCGTGCTACCACCAGGCAAGTATACATTGCCTCCCTCTACAGTTTATTTTCATGCTTATAGTACACCTATTGTAGTAGGTTATCTTTAGTTACCTTAGTTGTTATAGATTTATATGATACCGCGTTTACCAGTTTATTGTCTTGCTTGTATATCAGTATTTTATGACTTGATAGTGTAGTTATACCAGGCTTGTTTACGTCATAGATCATGTTAGAGTTGTCCTTACCTGTATCATGACTGAGTTGTATCATGTCTTCACCTATATCTTGACTGAGTCGTGTCTGCAAGTATGTGTGAGTGAACTGCTATTCCTTTATCTTTCCCACAACCTGCGAGTCCACACACGGGGCGAGGGTTGTCCTTTGCACCCGCGAGTCCACATACGGGGCGAGGGTGACTTGTCTTGAAACTGACCTGCGAGTCCACATTCGGGGCGAGGATTGGTATTCCATTGATCTTCCAGCAGTTCATTTATGCATACTTGATCCCGTGTCCATGTTCATAGTTACTTGTCAGTAGCCACATGTCAGTTTCCTATCTAGTTCCTGTTTATACCCTGTATATATTATTGCATGATTAAACTGTTAGATAGGCATATTTTATGCATCTTGCTAGTCCTCTGAGAACCTGATGATCTCTTCAGGTTTAGCGACTACATGGAGTTAGTTAGCAGAGCGGGATGGTAGAGGATTGCGATGTATGGTACAGGTATTTTGCTTGTGATATTTCTTTATTATCCTCTCGTGCTTTATATTCAGTACCATGATATTTTCTGCTTATTTTATAGACTCGTATCATTCTTAGAGTCTAATCGGACAATATGCTAATGGACTGCAGACCATGACCCATACTTATTCATTCTTGCTTTATATGATTCTTGTGGATTGAGATATAGCTTAGATTAGATATGATACCATGACCTTGACAGCTTATACGTACTCGAGTCGGGCTGGAGTCCGCTCGATACGTAGCTGGCTTGCTCACGAGCTCGCGTCCGAAAAGCGGGTGCGGGTCGTGACAAGTTTTTGTGGTGGCCCATGCAGGTCAGAGCATATCGTATCGGTTACGTAACTGTACTGATACGAGCATGCGACAATGACTAAACCTAGAAATCTCAATCCACTCTGCCTTGAAAACTCTTCTAGAAATTCTCTACGTCCTTGAAAACTCCATATTTGCTCTCGATTATACTTTCTTGCTTTCCGTACCATTGATTATCGTCCCTTCCTATTCCGGGGTGACGAATGATCGTGCTGTCTAGGATTCATTAAAAATTCTTAAATTATAGTATAATATTGCTTGACTATTGAATGTGTGGTTGTTTATAGATATGAAGGATTATAGTTTCCATATGCCTAGATATCTGTCGGTAGAATTGTTAGCAACTAGTTAGAAGACCATAAGGTTTTAGTGACCGTGTTTTGAGGAGTAGTATGACCAAAGGTGGGTAGAAGTCCTCAAGTATTCTGAGTTATAAAATGACTAGAGAAGGTCATAAAAATATTTTGGAGAAATTAAATTTGAGGAGATTAAGGACTTTGAATTTTAAGGAATAGTCATGAATTGGAATTTCGAGGACGAAATTATTTTAAGGTGGGTAGATTTGTAGCTTCCCTTCCCGGAGAATTTTTTTTAAATAATTTTTATTATTTATTTGATTTAAATAGTGATTTTAGAATTTTATAAATAATTATTTAGTTAATTATTACGGTGGATGATTTTAGCCATAATTGAGTTTTGAAGTACCAGACGACCAGGAATCATGGCACGAATAGTGCAGTGGCATGCTTTGACTAGTGTTTAGCCATGGTAGGGGAATGTCGAGCCATAGCAATATCCTAACTAGGAAAACCAGGTCAAGTTACGACTTAACCCTTACCGAAGTTTTATTTATTTATTATTTATATTATTGAGTTTTAGGAAAAACCGGTAATACCATTTTAGCCCGGACTGGACCCGAACTGAGCCTAAGCCCGTGTAGTCATGCGGCACGTCCAATGACATTCGTATTGATAGAATTTGGAATGAGGGTGTTGTATTTTGTTTTAATAATTTAATGAATATTTTCTGAGTATTCGTAATTAAATATTATAAATATTATTATTAGTTGATATTCAATAATATTGGTATAAAATGGGTTCTTGTACATTTTGGGATTTTTAGACTGTACATAAAGGCTATATACACCATTATAGATTTATTGCATTTGATTATTATTATTTATTATTATTTTATTGAGGTTATTATATAGATAATATTATTTAATTATTATTGGTTATAGTATTTATGTTATTTAAATATATATATATATATATATTTTGTCATTTATATATATATATATATATATATATATATATATATATATATATATATAGGGCTACACTAGGAATGGATAATATTGGGGTTTAGTTAGATATTATGGAGATTGTTATATATATATATATATATATATATATATATATATATATATATATATATATATATATATAAAACCACCCATACCCGATCTCACCTAAGCACACCAACCCGAGCCCACCAGAGCGCATTCCAAATCCCCTGAAACTGACCCAGCTTATATATACAGCGTATACATAAGGAATCGGGACCGAGAAAGAAACGAGGGGAATACTCGTCAAACCCTAACACCTACTCCCCCGCCGTGCACACCCCAGCCATTGGGCGGCCGCTCGCCGCCGGCGCGCCACCACACGCGGCCAGGAACCGCCGACCAACCATACGTTTGAGGGATAACAGGGCAGCCGCAACGTGATGTCGAGCCAACTTTGCAATGACCAATCTCGAAGATCGCTCGATCGTTTCGAGAGCCGTTTCCTGTGGTATGCACTTAACCTAACCCCCTTCGTTTCGATTCGACTAGCTCGTTATACCTTGCACTACACACGTCGCAAACCAAGTCCGAAGATCGACGAAAAACCCGCTAGTAAACAGGGCAAAACCCAGTCCCAACGTAGGTTTTGGAAGGCAATTCTTTGCCGGTCCACCAACAGTTTAGAAAATATACCTGAACAGTATTGTAGACAACATATAGGGCATGGAAACCCAATTAATAGTTTTAATTACGGATAAGTATGCAGAGGTATAAACTAGTTTGAAATTAGAGAAAAACCTGTTTTAAAATCAATAAAATCCTTCGATACGACGTGCGTTCCGCTAATCCGGGCGACGTGGTCACGAACCAAAAGCATCGAAAGGTGCGTAACGGCTTCGTGGTCGTGTGGACTTTGACGGAATTCAAATTGGTCGCGTGTGCGCGACGAATTTGATGCGTATCCGTCAAAATTTACCGTATCGGCCTTTGTGCAAATTTCTTAATTACTTTATGCACGTTCGTCAGATCGAGACGAAACATGCGCCAACAAGACCGTATCATTTTTCTGGTCCTGTATGCCAAGTTTGGTCCGATTCTGAGATAGTTGATTGGATCGCTGTTTCGCGGGCCCCACGATCCGATTCAACGGGCGATTTTGTGCACAGCCCACCGGAATCCAAAACTGGACTGTCACTCCCCGTTCCCGGAATGCGTATTTTTATATATGAACAACTCATGTGTATTTATTTAGTATTTATCATGTATTATTCTGTATTTAAATTTCTTTAGTTTCATGTTAATTAATTATCTGCTCTTTAAAATTTTCATGTTAATTAATTTCCTGCAATTTTATTTTTGCAATTATATTTCTGTAATTTTATTTCCTGCATTTTATTTGCTGCTTTAGTCTTATTGGGTTTCGGTTTGCTGAATCCCCTTAAACCCGGCCCAACACCCCACCTACCACAATCTTCCTATTTAAAGCTTCCATCTCTTTCTCTCTCCTCATTACTTCATCCTCACCATTACTTCTTCTTCTTCCTCTCATTACTCCCCACCACCTACCAGCAGCAGGAGAAGGCAAGTGCAAACTTGCTTCTCAATCACCCATTTTTATGGTTCATTTGCCTTCTTCTCGTGATTCCAAGAGAGATTAGTTCTTAGCATTTTTGATTTCTACGGCTGGTTTTCTCTAGATCTAAGTTGTAGTATTTCGGCTGTTCATGGGTTCTTAGTCCATCAACTTTGTGTGTATTTCTCTGACACTGGAGCGAAGGCTCCATAGTACTTGGAGTTCGGGAAATATTGTACGCACACGTTCTTACGTGCTCGCGTAAAACATCAGCCCAGTCATGCACGCGTCTTTACGTGTTTGCGTGTATTTTCAGTCACGCACACGTCTTTACGTGTTTGCGTGTATTTTTAGTCACGCACACGTCTGTACGTGTCTACGTGTATTTTTAGTCCCGCACACGTCTGTACGTGTCTGCGTGTATTTTTTAGTCACGCTCACGTTCTCATGAGCGTGCGTGTATTTTTTAGTCACGCTAACGTTCTCATGAGCGTGCGTGTATTTTTAGTCACGCACACATCCATGAGCGTGCGTGTATTTTAGTCACGCACATCCTTGCGTGCGTAGATTTCTTGTCACCTTTTTACGCTCACCAGAGTCTGCGTGAATTTCCCTTCACGCTCACGTTGTGCTTGCTTGCGTGACTTTTCACGCTCACGCTTGCCAGCGTGTATCACTTTTCACGCTCACTATTCACGCCCATTTTCCACGCTCACCCCAGCTAGACTTAGCGTGACTTGTTGGTCTTAAGCATAGACTTCTTGCGTGACTTTTGGCCTTAGCATAGATTTGTTGGCGTGACTTCTTGACCTGGGTGTTTTAATTGTCTTATAATTATTCATTTAATGATGGCATGATAATTCTTCTATTATATCCTTACGCCTTTTGCATGAACTTGATAAATCATGACATGTTAATATTATAAATATGGATTGTTGTGCAGAATGTGTCATGTGTCTTGATTAATCCATGGATACCCAGTATGACTAGAACTTAATTCTGAGGAGTTATGGACCCGACCCCATGTAATATTGATGACTTTCATGCCTTGTCACCATTGATAATGATTATGACATGGACTAAATAATTGATCATGCGTTCCTAGTTGGAACTAAGAGACTGGCTAGTCGTCTTATTGAATGAAATGAATGAGACACGTTCATGTAATGAACTATTATACTCGATTAGCCGATCCCGAATATTGGCATACAGGCACATACAGGCTTCAAAGTAATTATTTATTATTTAATTTTCTATCTATCTTACAAAGACAGCATGTGTACTTTATGGTCAAGGCATGATTATTCTGTGGTTAAATTGATTGTTGCATCACGCTATGTAAAACCTACAACCTAGCCGCACGGGTATCGTTGTAGAGTTGCGCATATCGTACCCCGTACGAAAGTACTCATTCGAATGACCATGATCCACGGCATGGAACTTCACTCAACGTAGAGACCAATAAGTTAAATAAAATAATGATGGCATGGAGAGAATGGATTCCCGAGTTCTTACATGGCAGCCCCCTTGGGACTATTAAGTGCCCGACGGACCGGCTGGTTCCCACAGATACTGTAGATCTGTCACACGGGCAGGGAACGATATCTGATTATATTATTGTACATGCTATAACGGCGGGCGTCCCGCTGGGACTCGTCTAACTACATAATTGGCGCAATTGATTGATTGGGTAGACTAGCCTTGCTTGCACATAGTAAGAACTGAGGAATCCCTAATTGCATAATTCCAGGATAACTTGGGACTCATAATAGCAAGCCGTAGAATTTGATTGGCCGTTCAAGATGATTTGTTTGTGTACTGTACTACTCTGTTACCTAACTGGGATGATCAGAATGTCAGGACATGACGAGCCAACTTCTGTCCTTGTTTGGTTGGGAGGTTGGTTCGAAGTGTCGTGATGTGATGTGAATCCTAGTAGCAAGCAGAGATCTATTATTATATTCTTTTACTTACTGGTTTATGTCCTTCATATCGTCCTTTCTTGTGGTACTTGCTATTAGAGGTCTAACCTCTCTGGTTTTGCATGGCCAGATTTAGAGCCGGTTCCCGAGGATCCAGCGTACTTCTACCTTCAAGATGGTCAATACTAGAGGCATGATTGCAGGAGGACTCGAGTGGGTTCCTTACTTCACCGCTCGTTTTGTCATTTACTTATACTTAGCCGTTTGGCACCGACATGTTAGTCGGATCGTCTCATACTTACTTTCGCATGATTGTAATTAAGTCAGACTGCAGCTGATAACAATTGTGTATACTTGCTATATCATCTGGCTATGTTTTGTAAAGCCAGATCTCAAAGGACATTTTGACTGAGCGTTTGGGACGCCTTACTGCTTATTCTTACATGTTCTCTATTTTTCTGTTTCTTGTTTGAAGGATTGAGACAATAGATGTGAAATGACCATAGTAAGACCTTTATGTAGTATGCACCCCCTCGTCTGGTTAGACAGCATTGATCGTATTATACGGTATTCATCTACCCGTAATACGTAGCTGGCTGAGTCATTCCCCCGCTCTCCAGTATTCTGGTTCTGGGGCATGACAAGGTTTTAGTGGTGGCCTATACAGGTCTGATTTCAGACTTGTGGGGTGTTTTGATTTATAGGATGTCTCAATCACATATGTTTCCCCTTGATCTCCTGATTCGTTATTCTCAACTCTTGCTTGACATTCCGATATCCTTTGACTTCATTGATCCTTCATGTCCGGTCGTTTGATTGTTCTCTTGTCCCTTTTCTTAGGGGCACCTCGTTCGCACCTGTCAGAGCTGGACAACCGCAGGAGCAACATGGACCACCTGACCCTGTTGGTCAGCAACAAGGGCCAGTACTAACTCAAGAGGCTACCCAGGAAGAAGTGATAGTGGAACCAGCGGCTGGATCGCAGTATCCGGATGTTCCACCACCACCGACAGTTCCACCTACCCAAGTGGACACACCAGCCCTTCTGGAGATCATGAGAGGAATGATGGCTACTCAGCAACATCAGATGTTGGCCCAGTAGCGCATGCACACTCAGCTACAAGAACAGAATGTGTTGCTTAACCAAGGATTGCAGACGGCTTTGGAAAGAGGAGTGAGGGCTGATTCAGGAGCATCAGCCAGGTTTTACAAGTACAACCCCCGCCGTTTCGAGGGCACGGAAGATGCCATCTCAGCAGATGCATGGCTTAAGGATATGGAGGCTATTTTGACCGCGGCTAAGGTACCGGCAGCAGAACGTGTGGATTTAGTGAAGTTGTTACTTCGGGATCTCGCACGTGATTGGTGGGAATCAGAGGAAGTGGGCATCAGACGTCCTATGGCTTGGGACGATTTCACTACAAGATTCAAGACTAAGTACTATGGAGTTGTGGCGCAGTTTGAACTACAACAGAAGTTTATCAACCTCAGGCAGGCTGGCAAGACTGTAGATGCTTATGCAGCGGAGTTCTGCAGATTGAGTAGATTTGCCCCAGAGATGGTAGCAACAGAGAGCCAGAGGGCCATAAGGTTTCAGCAAGGGTTTCATCTTGAACTCTTGCAATTGATAGAGGGGCACAATTACCAAACTTTTGACGAAGTATTGACGGCGACTCGAAGGCATGAGATCACCATACAGAGGCTTGCAGTAAGGACTGGGGGTCAGAAGAGATCCCACAGTCAGATTGAAGGAGGAGGGGGAGCAGCGCCCCGAGCAACAGCACCATCCACTGGCATTCGTATCCACGATGTGGCGATACGAGGACCAGTACCACCCAGGCAGCAGCAGCAACAGCATCAGAAGAAGAACCAGCAACCCCCGGCAGGCTGTACTTATTGCGGAAAGATGGGACACACTAGAGATGTCTGTCGGATATTGAATGGACTATGTCTGATATGTGGAAATCCAGACCATCGGGTTACCACATGTCCCATGAATTCGAGGTCAGGAGGACCAGGGCAGCAGTTTCCTGCTCTGCCAGCACCAGGGGCAGGCCAGTATCGAGGACCAGCAGTGGCAGTAAGGCCGTTGGCACCGCGTCCGTTAGTACCGCAGGCTCAGATGTTTCGGCAGCAGGGACCGCCGATACAGCAACACCAGCATAGACCACCCCAGCATCATCAAGGAAGGGGCCAGCAGCAGCATCAGGCTAGGCCGCAGCATGGAAATCAGCAAGGAGGTCGAGGGCAAGCATTCACTCTGTCCTTGGAGGAGGCATTGGCATCGGGAGATGTTGTGGCAGGTAACATTCTCGTCGCTTCATATCCCGCAGTTGCATTGTTTGATTCGGGAGCATCCCATTCATTTATATCTGCACAATTTGCGACACGACTAGGAATGGAGTTCGAGGCATTGCCATGGAGGTTGAATATACTCACTGGTAATGGGCTCGTAAGGGTTAGTAGAGTTATTCTAGCGTGTAGCGTTGTAGTTTGTGGGCATTCCTTACCCGCCCGGTTGATAGAATTTTCTGTTGGAAATTTCGACGTTATCTTAGGCATGGACTGGCTGAAAGATAGTCATGCGACAATAGATTGTCGTAGAGGGAGTGTATCTTTTGATATTCCAGGCATGAAGAGATTCACCTTAGTCAGATCAGAGGCAACTCAACCAGAGCAGGGAATAGTAGCGGCAATGGAAGAAGTTCAGATCCCGAAGGTAGTTGAAGAATTCCTAGACATATTTCTCGAAGAACTTCCAGGACTTCCACCGGTTAGAGATATTGAGTTCAGCATAGAATTGGCACCAGGAACTAAACCGATATCAGATCGAGTTTACAGAATGGCGGATTCAGAGCAGGCCAAGATATATCAGCACATAGAGGAACTGAAGGAGAAGAAATTCATCCAAGCTAGCGTGTCACCATGGACAGCACTAGTGGTACTTGTGGGGAAGAAGGATGGGTCATCCAGATTGTGCATTGACTACAGGAAGCTTAACGCGGCAACAGTGAAGAACAAGTACCCATTACCCAGGATCGACGACTTATTTGATCAGTTGAGCAAAGCTAGAGTTTTCTCCAAGATAGATCTTCGTTCGGGGTACCATCAGGTGAGGGTTCGGAAGGAAGACATTTCCAAGACAGCATTCAGGTCGAAGTATGGGCATTATGAGTTCTTAGTAATGCCGTTTGGTTTGACCAATGCTCCAGCAATATTCATGAATTTGATGAACCGCATCTTTATGCCATACTTAGACCAGTTTGTCGTTGTGTTCCTTGACGACATTCTCATATACTCAGCTAGTGAAGAGGAGCATGAAGACCACCTCAGGAAAGTGTTGCAGGTTCTGAGAGAGAACCAGTTGTATGCCAAGCTCAGTAAGTGTGAGTTCTGGACGGATCACATTTCATTTTTGGGTCATATCATATCAGGAGCTGGAGTAGCAGTAGATCCCAAGAAGGTAGAAGCAGTAGAGAGTTGGCCAGTACCCAAGACCGTAGCAGATGTGCGGAGTTTCTTGGGATTGACAGGATATTACAGAAGGTTTGTGTCAGATTTTGCAAGGCTTTCAGCGTCCATGACCCGCTTGACCCGGAAGGATGTGCCATTTGATTGGTCGGCAGAATGTCAGGCATCATTCGAGACTTTGAAGCAGAAGTTGATATCAGCACCTATTCTTACATTGCCAATTGGACCCGGAGGTTTTACAGTATATTATGATGCGTCAGGTAAGGGACTTGGATGTGTCCTTATGCAACATGGGAAGGTGATAGCATATACATCTAGGCAGCTTCGGGACCACGAGAAGAATTACCCAACTCATGATCTGGAGTTAGCAGCAGTAGTGTTTGCTCTGAAGTTATGGAGGCATTACTTATATGGTGACCGAGTGGAGATGTACACAGATCATAAAAGTCTGAAGTACATCTTTACTCAGAAGGAGCTGAACATGAGGCAGAGAAGATGGTTGGAATTGATCAAGGATTATGACGTGGAGCTTCAGTATCATCCAGGCAAGGCTAATGTAGTAGCAGACGCTCTTAGCAGGAGAGGCGGCGTATTTATGTTGACAATACAGAGGCATATCTTAGAAGACCTTTAGGAGATGGGCATCGAATTTATACTTCCTAGTGATGTAGGAGTTCTAACTAGTCTACAAGTCCAATCTGACTTGGTAGATAGGATCAAGGCAGCTCAGGCACAGGACCCAAGGATTCAGAAGCTTAGGGAAGAATGTGAGTCAGGACTCAGGAAGGAGATGAGGATTCACGAAGATGGTACACTTAGGTTCGGATCGCGTTTATGTGTGCCTAGTGGAGATATCAGATAGGAGGTCATGGCAGAAGCTTACAGTTCTCAGTATTCTATTCACCCTGGAGGGACCAAGATGTACCAAGATATCAAGCAGCATTTCTGGT
This sequence comes from Iris pallida, assembly GCA_029216955.1. Lineage (NCBI taxonomy): Eukaryota > Viridiplantae > Streptophyta > Magnoliopsida > Asparagales > Iridaceae > Iris > Iris pallida. Next base: position 22,551,729 of record JANAVB010004599.1, on the reverse strand, counting down.
GGAACGGGATGAAGAGGGAGGTAGCTAGATTCGTTTCCCGTTGCTTGGTATGTCAGCAAGTGAAGGCAGAACAGTAGAGGCCAGCTGGGTTATTACAACCGCTTCCTATTCCGGAATGGAAGTGGGAACACATCACAATGGACTTTGTGACCGGTTTACCGAGATCACCAAGTGGTAAGGATGCTATTTGGGTAATAGTAGATCGGCTTACAAAGGTAGCACACTTTCTTCCTTTCAGAGTAGGACAATCTACAGAAAAGTTAGCAGAGTTATATATGCAACAGATAGTCAGGCAGCATGGAGTCCCTGTCAGTATTGTGTCGGATCGGGATACCCGCTTTATATCACATTTCTGGAAGAGCTTACATCATAGTCTGGGTACCAAGTTAAGATTTAGCACGGCTTACCATCCGCAGACGGATGGGCAATCAGAAAGAACGATTCAGACTTTAGAAGACATGTTACGAGCCTGCACTTTAGATTTTGGAAGATCTTAGGAGAGCCACCTGCACTTGGTTGAGTTCTCATACAATAATAGTTATCAAGCCAGTATCCAGATGGCGCCATTTGAAGCACTATATGGTAAGAAGTGCAGATCATCGCTTGCATGGGATGATATCGGAGAGAGGAAAATGTTAGGCCCAGAAATGATTGTTCAGACGGTTGAAGTGGTTAAGGGAATTAGAGAGCGACTTCGAGTTGCGCAGGACAGGCATCGTCATTGGGCAGACCAGCATCGTAGGCCGTTAGAGTTCTCTGTTGGGGACCACGTATTCTTGCGGATCTCACCTACTCGTGGGGTCATTAGATTTGGCGTTCGCGGGAAATTGAGTCCGCGGTACGTGGGCCCATTTGTTATCCTTGATCGGATAGGCGATGTTGCTTATCGTTTATCCCTCCCACCTTCGTTACGAGAGGTGCATGACGTGTTTCATGTATCTCAATTACGTAGGTATGTATCGGACCCAAGTCATGTCCTCGATCATTCGGAGCTGGTTGTTGGTACCAACCTGTCTTACGAGGAACAGCCTGTGTCCATTTTGGACCGAAGAGAGAAGATACTCAAGAACCGAACAATTAGTCTTGTCCGTATTGCTTGGGGTCATCACTCCTTGGGAGAGTCAACGTGGGAATGTGAGGATGATATCCAATCACGGTATCCACACCTGTTTGACTCACAGGGTATATCTCTTTCTGTATACCTTGATTGTCTTGATTTCTCATGCTTATCGCCTTATGGATAGAACTACCTGATATCGTAGATTGATGGATTTACTTATATAGTACTTGCTTTTAATATGGTAAAATGATTGCTTGCTCACTAGAATTGCTTGTATTAGTTTAGCTCTGATATTTCTATCCGGCTTGGATTTGAAATTCCGAGGACGGAATTTTTCTAAGGTGGGTAGAGATGTCACTCTCCGTTCTCGGAATGCGTATTTTTATATATGAACAACTCATGTGTATTTATTTAGTATTTATCATGCATTATTCTGTATTTAAATTCCTTTAGTTTCATGTTAATTAATTATCTGCTCTTTAAAATTTTTATGTTAATTAATTTCCTGCAATTTTATTTCTGCAATTATATTTCTACAATTTTATTTCCTGCATTTTATTTGCTGCTTTAGTCTTATTGGGTTTCGGTTGCTGAATCCCCTTAAACCCGGCCCAACACCCCACCTACCACCATCTTCCTATTTAAAGCTTCCATCTCTTTCTCTCTCCTCATTACTTCATCCTCACCATTACTTCTTCTTCTTCCTCTCATTACTCCCCACCACCTACCAGCAGCAGGAGAAGGCAAGTGCAAACTTGCTTCTCAATCACCCATTTTTATGGTTTATTTGCCTTCTTCTCGTGATTCCAAGAGAGATTAGTTCTTAGCATTTTTGATTTCTACGGCTGGTTTTCTCTAGATCTAAGTTGTAGTATTTCGGCTGTTCATGGGTTCTTAGTCCATCAACTTTGTGTGTATTTCTCTGGCACTGGAGCGAAGGCTCCATAGTACTAGGAGTTCGGGAAATGTTGTACGCACACGTTCTTACGTGCTCGCGTAAAACATCAGCCCAGTCACGCACGCGTCTTTACGTGTTTGCGTGTATTTTCAGTTACGCACACGTCTTTACGTGTTTGCGTGTATTTTCAGTCACGCACACGTCTGTACGTGTCTGCGTGTATTTTCAGTCCCGCACACGTCTGTACGTGTCTGCGTGTATTTTTTTAGTCACGCTCACGTTCTCATGAGCGTGCATGTATTTTTTAGTCACGCTAACGTTCTCATGAGCGTGCGTGTATTTTTAGTCACGCACACATCCATGAGCATGCGTGTATTTTAGTCACGCACATCCTTGCGTGCGTAGATTTCTTGTCACCTTTTTACGCTCACCAGAGTCTGCGTGAATTTTCCTTCACGCTCACGCTGTGCTTGCTTGCGTGACTTTTCACGCTCACGCTTGCCAGCGTGTATCACTTTTCACGCTCACTATTCACGCCCATTTTCCACGCTCACCCCAGCTAGACTTAGCGTGACTTGTTGGTCTTAAGCATAGACTTCTTGCGTGACTTTTGGCCTTAGCATAGATTTGTTGGCGTGACTTCTTGACCTGGGTGTTTTAATTGTCTTATAATTATTCATTTAATGATGGCATGATAATTCTTCTATTATATCCTTACGCCTTTTGCATGAACTTGATAAATCATGACATGTTAATATTGTAAATATGGATTGTTGTGCAGAATGTGTCATGTGTCTTGATTAATCCATGGATACCCAGTATGACTAGAACTTAATTCTGAGGAGTTATGGACCCGACCCCATGTAATATTGATGACTTTCATGCCTTGTCACCATTGATAATGATTATGACATGGACTAAATAATTGATCATGCGTTCCTAGTTGGAACTAAGAGACTGGCTAGTCGTCTTATTGAATGAAATGAATGAGATACGTTCATGTAATGAACTATTATACTCGATTAGCCGATCCCGAATATTGGCATACAGGCACATGCAGGCTTCAAAGTAATTATTTATTATTTAATTTTCTATCTATCTTACAAAGACAGCATGTGTACTTTATGGTCAAGGCATGATTATTCTGTGGTTAAATTGATTGTTGCATCACGCTATGTAAAACCTACAACCTAGCCGCACGGGTATCGTTGTAGAATTGCACATATCGTATCCCGTACGAAAGTACTCATTCGAATGACCATGATCCACGGCATGGAACTTCACTCAACGTAGAGACCATTAAGTTAAATAAAATAATGATGGCATGGAGAGAATGGATTTCCGAGTTCTTACATGGCAGCTCCCTTGGGACTATTAAGTGCCCGACGGGCCGGCTGGTTCCCACAGATACTGTAGATCTGTCACACGGGCAGGGAACGATATCTGATTATATTATTGTACATGCTATAACGGCGGGCGTCCCGCTGGGACTCGTCTAACTACATGATTGGTGCAATTGATTGATTGGATAGACTAGCCTTGCTTGCACATAGTAAGAACTGAGGAATCCCTAATTGTATAATTCCAGGATAACTTGGGACTCATAATAGCAAGCCGTAGAATTTGATTGGTCGTTCAAGATGATTTGTTTGTGTACTGTACTACTCTGTTACCTAACTGGGATGATCAGAATGTCAGGACATGACGAGCCAACTTCTGTCCTTGTTTGGTTGGGAGGTTGGTTCGAAGTGTCGTGATGTGATGTGAATCCTAGTAGCAAGCAGAGATCTATTATTATATTCTTTTACTTACTGGTTTATGTCCTTCATATCGTCCTTCCTTGTGGTACTTGCTATTAGAGGTCTAACCTCTCTGGTTTTGCATGGCCAGATTTAAAGCCGGTTCCCGAGGATCCAGCGTACTTCTACCTCCAAGATGGTCAATACTAGAGGCATGATTGCAGGAGGACTCGAGTGGGTTCCTTACTTCACCGCTCGTTTTGTCATTTACTTATACTTAGCCGTTTGGCACCGACATGTTAGTCGGATCGTCTCATACTTACTTTCGCATGATTGTAATTAAGTCAGACTGCAGCTGATAACAATTGTGTATACTTGCTATATCATCTGGCTATGTTTTGTAAAGCCAGATCTCAAAGGACATTTTGACTGAGCGTTTGGGACGCCTTACTGCTTATTCTTACATGTTCTCTATTTTCCTGTTTCTTGTTTGAAGGATTGAGACAATAGATGTGAAATGACCATAGTAAGACCTTTATGTAGTATGCACCCCCTCGTCTGGTTAGACAGCATTGATCGTATTATACGGTATTCATCTACCCGTAATACGTAGCTGGCTGAGTCATTCCCCCCGCTCTCCAGTATTCTGGTTCTGGGGCGTGACATGGACATACCGTTGGGTTCGTATCATCAAAACAAATCCGTAGACATGTAGTTTGATGACTTTAGAGATTATTGACTCTGGCACGCTTTTCGGTACAAAGCGGGTCCAACGGCGGACATCGTTTTGGCCCAAAATTATAGATTTGCTTCTGTGTCCAGAATTGGACTTAAGGACAGGCAATCTTAGCTAATTTGACTATTCTGAGAATGTTGGAAATGTTTGTTTCAGCTTTCGGAGACATTTGTGGATTTTGGACGTTATGGCGTACTAGTTGACGGTATTTATTGGTTCTTCGTGCTACCACCAGGCAAGTATACCTTGCCTCCCTCTACAGTTTATTTTTATGCTTATAGTACATCTGTTGTAGTATGTTATCTTTAGTTACCTTAGTTGTTATAGATTTATATGATACCGTATTTACCAGTTTATTGTCTTGCTTGTATATCAGTATTTCATGACTTGATAGTGTAGTTATACCAGGCTTGTTTACGTCATAGATCATGCTAGAGTTGTCCTTACCTGTGTCATGACTGAGTTGTACCGTGTCTTCACCTGTATCTTGACTGAGTCGTGTCTGTAAGTATGTGTGAGTGAACTGCTATTCCTTTGTATTTCCCATAACCTGCTAGTCCACACACGGGGCGAGGGTTGTCCTTTGCACCTGCGAGTCCACATACGGGGCGAGGGTGACTTGTCTTGAAACTGACATGCGAGTCCACATTCGGGGCGAGGGTTGGTATTCCATTGATCTTTCAGCAGTTCATTTATGCATACTTGATCCCGTATCCATGTTCATAGTTACCTGTCAGTAGCCACATGTCAGTTTCCTATCTAGTTCCTGTTTATATCCTGTATATATTATTGCATGATTAAACTGTTAGATAGGCATGTTTTATGTATCTTGCTAGTCCTCTGAGGACCTGATGATCTCTTCAGGTTTAGCGACTATATGGAGTTAGTTAGCAGAGCGGGATGGTAGAGGATTGCGATGTATGGTACAGGTATTTTGCTTGTGATATATTTTTATTATCCTCTCGTGCTTTATATTCATTACCATGATATTTTTTGCTTATTTTATAGACTCGAATTATTCTTAGAATCTAATCGGACAATATGCTAATGGGCTGCAGACCATGACCCATACTTGTTCATTCTTGCTTTATATGATTCTTGTGGATTGAGATATAGTTTAGATTAGATATGATACCATGACCTTGACAGCTTATACGTACTCGAGTCGGGCTGGAGTCCGCTCGATACGTAGCTGGCTTACTCACGAGCTCGCGTCCGAAAAGCGGGTGCGGGTCGTGACAAGTTTTTGTGGTGGCCCATGCAGGTCAGAACATATCGTATCGGTTACATAACTGTACTGATACGAGCCTGCGACAATGACTAAATCTAGAAATCTTAATCCACTCTGCTTGTCCGTAAGTCTAATTTTGGACACAGAGGCAAAACGGTAATTTTGGGCCAAAACGATGTCCGCCGTTGGACTCGCTTTGTATCGAAAAATGTACCAGTATTTACGGTCTCTAAATTTGTCAAACTATAAGTCTACGGGTCTGGTTTGACAAGACAAACTCAATCGTATGTCAAAGTTGGATTTCGGCGGACCGTGCACAATTTTGCCTGTTGGATCGGGTCGTGGGCCCGCCAAAAGGACGTTCTGGTCGACCTTCTCAGAATCGGACCAAACTTGGCATGCAGGACCATAAAAATGATATTGTCCTGTTGGCACAAGTTTTGCCTCGAGATGACGAACGTGCACAAATTAATTGGCTAGTTTGCAAAGAGGACGATATGGGGTATCTCGACGGATACGCCTCGATTTCGTCGCGTACACACAACAAAATTGAGTTCCGTCAAATTTCACATGTCGACAACATCCATACGCGTCTTTTGATACTCATGTGTTATGACTACGTCGTCCGATTTGTCGGGACGCACGCCATATCGGTGAAAATTATTAAATTTCTATTGTTTTGACAACAGTTTTTCGTCAAATTGGAAATCCGGTTTCTCGGCGTACAGTCGTCAAAATCGACTTATGTAAAACAAGGTTGTGTATCCCTATAGGTTGTCTAGGCCTTTCCTTATTTAGTTCTTGAAAATCCTAATGGTTGGTTCAGAAATCGCCTTCCAATCAAGGGTTTGGGACTGCTTTTGGTTCTGTTTTTGAACGAAAATTCCCTAGACTTCGCGTCGATTTATCGGGCAATCCAATTCATTTGAATTAAAACTAACTGAAGGCCAATAAAGATGGATAGATTGGGGTCTTACCTGAAGAAACATATCGTAAAACGATCGGGCGTACATCGAGAACACGCTCTGCAAAGTCAGCCCAAAAACTGCTGTCATTGCCGTGCACCCAGGTTGCGGCTGCTGCTGTGGCTCTTGTGGTGCGCGGCTGTCCACCGGCGGAGCTCCGGCGGCGCACAGCCATCCTAGGTGGTCGCCCTTGGTATCGGGTAGGAGGTGTTAGAGTTAAGGTTAGGGTTGTTCTTCTCCTTTTCTATATGAGTATATCTATATATATGTATATTGATGGGCTCTGTTGTTATCAGTTTGGGGGGGGGGGGGGGGGGGAGTTGTGTTACTCTCGGGTTAGTGTTCAATGAACAGTACCCGAGAGTATATATATATATATATATATATATATATATATATATATATATATATATATATATATATATATTCTTTTTTTATGTTTTGTATAAATAGTTATAATGATATCTTAATAATTAGAAAATATTTATATAAAAAATATAAATTCACAATAATTTATATAATTACTTACTTAATTTATATAAATTCACAATAATATATATATATATATATATATATATATATATATATATATATATATATATATATATATTATATATATATACAATTAATATATATATATATTATATATATTAATTGTATATATAATATAATATTATATTATATATATATATATATATATATATATATATATATATATAAAAATAAAAATAAAAAATATATATATATATATATATATATATATATATATATATATATATATATATATATATATATATATATATATATATATACATACAATTACTTACTTGTAGACATAAGAAACATTTGTCACTAATATTTTCTAAATACATAAATCTCTAAAATTTTCAATATAACTTTATAAAATTTTCTAAAGGCTAATATAAATCCCAAAAAAATAATAAAATTATTCTGGTGTATATATTTATCTCATTTACATATCATGTATAAGATATTTACTATAAGCAACACTTAACATGATAACCTTAAACTCAATTAACATATACCCATTCTTGAAAATATATTTAAAATGATGATAATAAAAATTTCCTAATATTAGAGAAATATTAAAATTTTATTTAAAACATAAACCGAGGGGTTTTGCAGACACCCGGGACAGAAGCGGACCTTAGCGTTGTTGGAGACTGCCTACTACTGGCCTCGCATGCGTGAGGATGTGGAGGACTATGTATGCACCTGTCTTGTGTGCCGATAGGACAAGGTGGACCATCAGAAATGTGGGAGCCTACTGGAGCCTCTCCCCTTGCCAAGCCGGCCATGGGAGAGCATATCGATGGACTTCATCCCCGTCCTAACGAAAGTAGGAGCACTCGGGTCCATTCTCGTGGTGGTGGACCGATTCTTGAAGTACACAATCTTTATTGCTGCTTCAACGGACTGCACAGCAGAGGAGGCCGCGCAAATGTTCATCAACCATATGGTGAAGTTTTGAGACATTTCGGAGAACATAGTCAGCGACCGAGACCCCCTCTTCATAGGAAAGTTCTAGACGGAAGTGTTCAAAATGCTCGGAGCGGACTTGCACTTCTCGACCAACTTCCACCCGTAGACGGACGGACAAATCGAGCGGGTCAATTCTCTGATCGAGGAGTACTTGCAGCACTTTGTGAGTGCAAATCAGAGGATTGGGTGCACCACCTCGACGTCGCTCAGTTCTGCTACAATGTTCAACGGAGCGAGTTATCACATAACAGCCATTCGAGTTAGTCATGGGTCAGCAGCCGCTTGTCCCGTACACGCTAAGTACGGGATCCTTGAGTAGAAGTCCCGCGGCCAACCAGTTCACTTCAAATTTTAAGGCAAAGGGGGACATTGCCAAAGCATTTCTGGAAAAGGCCGCGAGGAAGACGAAGAAATGGGATGACGTGAGGCGAAGGCCGGTTGAGTATAAGAAGGGGACATGGTGATGGTCAAACTTCAGCCACAACAGTTCAATGTGTTCCGGAAGGTGCACAAGGGACTGATTCGGAAGTACGAAGGCCATTTTCCCGTGCTCAAGAAAGTAGGCAAGGTGGCCTACAAGCTCGAGCTTCCGCCAAGCTGAAGATTGATCCAATCTTCTATACGAGTTGTTGAAGCCTTATCGTGAAGACTTGGAGGATCCCCAATGAGGAGTTTCGAAGCGACCCACGGCGACCATGCCTACGTCCTTCAACAAGGAAGTGAAATCCGTGTTGGATAAAAGGACCATTCGTCGATGAGGCGCGTCTCCGTATGTGGAGTACCTCATCCAATGGAAGGGCATATGCCGCACGACGAGTCTAGCTGGGAACGTGCTGATATGCTGCATCAGTTCGAGGCCGAGATCCAGGTGTTTCTCAGCGAGCATGGTTGACGAGGACGTCAACACCTTAGGTGGGGGAGAATGTAACGTCCGAAAAGTTGTGCCCCGTCCGAGGCAAAGTTGCATAGCCTTCCACGGACCAAGGTTATGCGAAAAGTTTTAAGAACGTTCTAGAAGATGGTAGAACTTTCCAGAAGGCTCTAGAATCTTCCAGAGAACCCAAAAATCTTCTAGAAGACTCCAGATCCTTCCAGATGTATCATGATCTCTCTGGATATACTAGAAGTTTCCTTTGTTCTTATCTCTTATAGAATAATTCTTGAAATATGTCGATTCCAGAAGTTTTCATGTAAGCTTTATGAGCACTATAAATAAGGGGGAGGCCTCATTTGTTCCTCACCACCTAAACTTATAAGCATTCTCCAAGTAATAGAAGAAATTCTTACGAGTCTCATTTGCTTCACTCTTCTTAGTTTTCTTAGCATTCTAGCTAAGCGGGTTGGGAAGGCTTGCACGAGTCTTCGCGAAGAAAGATAGTGTATCGCACGCGATGAAGTGTAGGTAAAAATACTAAGTCCGTGACACTGGGGAATATGATAGAATTTGTTATGTATATAGATAAGGACATCCATATTTGGGTTTATCTAAATCATAACATATATTTGTTATTAATTTTTGTTGTTGTAGAATTTTAGAGAATTTAGAGATCTCAACATAAATTCAGAAAATATTATTTATCTTAAACAAATTTATATACGAATAGCATATAATAATATTATAATTTTTTTTTATGTATAAATAAATAATAAATTTTTATTGTTTGAGAAGAAATAGATTGTAATTATAAAATCTTGAAGATGGAATAATATAAAAATATTATACGAGTGAAATAGGAAACAAAATGATGGATTGGGAGATGGGTTAGCTCAAAGGAATCTCATTTGTTCACCAATCCCTATTTTAAATTTAAACCCCAATAATTCATCAAAGGATAAGGAGAGGAGAGTGAAAGTGTAAGGAACCTCTCTCCTCTTAAACCCTCCTCTCTCTCACTCCATAGCTCCACTATCCACTCCTCTCCAATGGCTGCCATTGCTGCAGTTCTCGTCCCTCCTTCCCTCTCCTCCTCCTCTCGACGAAGAACGGCGTGCTCCTCCCGCAGCTCCCCTCTCTCGTGGAAGCCATTCCTCCGGAATCGCCATTCTTCCAAAGAAAGCAGCAACGAGGAGGTGGTGACCCGGAAGAAACTTCAGCACTTTTTTTTTTCTTTTCCCTTTCGCGCGCGCGGTTTACTCACCAATTGTTGTCCATGGTTTCTTCAGGTCGGAGTGGGTTCCCAGAAGAGGTTCCTGGGAAGAGGGAAAGACGAGGCCGCGGCCGCGCCGGGTCCGAACGCGTTCAAGTCTTTCGGAACGCCGGAGAAGGAGAAGGGTTTGGTGTACGATGTCAAAGAACAGCAGGCATGGAACTCACCTGTCGCTGTTCCTTCTATGCATGGAAGATTGGAAGTTAACTGATCAATTTGTTATTGAACTTTAATTCAGATATAGGAGCACAACATAAATGTGGTGGATAACCGTGCCCGTGTGTCCGTGTCCTTGTATATGCAACTTAGGTTTATTGTTAGGCTGAGCATTGGTGATCTGTCATTGCTATAGTTGGATTTATAATAGCAATGGATCCTATTGAAATGAGTCTAATATCTCAGATAATTTTATTGAGGGCTACTGCCTACTACTTATAGAGGGTCCAACCCCTCTTCATATTACATCTAACCGATGTGGGACTAAAGTCCCTTATTTACTCTCAACACTCCCCCTCAAGATGGACGATATATATTAATCATCCCCATCTTGTTACATAGCTTTGACAGACTCAATGAACTAAGACCCTTAGTCAGACAGTCTGCCACTTGTTCTTCTGAGTGAACATAATCAATCTTCAGTATCCCTTGTTCCAGCTTTTCCTTGATGAAGAATCGATCGATCTCGATGTGCTTCGTTCTGTCGTGCTGAACCGGATTGTTCGCTATACTTATCGCAGCTTGACTATCGCTCAGAAGGCGCAATGGTGTCCCCTTGTCTAGTTTCAACTCTGTCAGCAGCGCCTTTACCCATAGCAATTCTGATACTCCTAGAGCCATTGCTCTGTATTCTGCTTCAGCTGTCGACCGTGCTACCACTGACTGTTTCTTGCTTCTCCATGAAACCAGGTTTCCTCCTACAAAAACACAGTACCCTGTGGTAGACCTTCTGTCGTCTATACAGCTTGTCCAGTCTGCATCGCAGTATCCCTCAACATCTGTGCATCCATTCTTCTTGAACCACAGTCCTTTTCCCGGCGTCCCTTTCAGATATCTTAGGATCTGAAATACTGCATCCATATGACCCGTTCTTGGATCATGCATATAGCGGCTTACAACACTTACTGCAAATGAGATATCAGGGGGAGTATGCCCTAGATAAATCAGTCTGCCTACTAGCCTTTGATACCTTTCGCGATCAACAGGCTTTCCTGCTTCTGCTCCCATCTTGCACTTCTGGTCAATTGGAGTGACTGCTGCTCGGCATCCCAGCATTCCTGTCTCCTTCAGCAGATCTAGTGCATATTTCCTTTGTGAGAGAACAATTCCTTGTTCACCATCACACACCTCGATACCCAAAAAGTATCTCATCTCTCCCAGGTCCTTCACCTCAAATTCTTTGGCAAGTTTCGTCTTCAGCTTAGTGATCTCAACTACATCGTCACCTGTGATCACTATATCATCTACATATACAGCAAGTATAGTAATGTGGCCCCTTGCATGCTGGAGGAAGACAATATGATCTGCATTTGTCTGATGGTACCCCATGCCAGTGACAGCCCTTCTGAATCTGTCAAACCAGGCTCGAGGAGATTGCTTCAGCCCGTACAGCGACTTCTTCAGTTTGCACACTTTTCCATGTGACGTTCCTTCACCTGAATCTGACACAGAGTAGCACCCCGGAGGAGTCTCCATGTATACTTCTTCTTGTAGGTCTCCATGAAGAAATGCGTTCTTTACGTCTAACTGGTGTAGCTTCCACCCATAGTTTGCTGCAATGGAGACCAGCGTTCTTACGGTACTCATCTTCGCTACTGGGGCAAAAGTCTCATCATAGTCGATACCATATGTCTGGGTATAGCCTTTTGCAACCAGTCTCGTCTTGTATCGTTCAACTTTTTCTTCTGGTGTCTCCTTCACTGTGTAAACCCATTTGTATCCCACAGCTTTCTTCCCTTCAGGTAATGACACCAGCTCCCATGTCTTATTTTTTTCTAGTGCCCCAAGTTCTTCCATCATTGCGGCTTTCCATCTTGGGTCCTTCTTTGCTTCCTGCCAATTCTTAGGTAAAGAAGTGGAGTCTAACGAAGTGAGGAATGTTTGATAAGTCGGAGAAATATTAGAATAAGATAGGTAGTTGGCGATATCATGTTCATAATCTTTATACCGAATAGGAGCCTTTCCCGCATTAATGCGAGAAGACCTCCTTAAGGGAGCAATGGGTGGTGGAGAAAGCATACCATCATCCGAATCGGAGAGACCCGCTTTCGAATCCGAGCGATCCGGTGCGGGAGTAACATCTTCAGGAGTCGGGGCAGGAGTAGACGAGGGACTTGGCACTATAGGCACAGGGCACGTCTGCTGTCTTCTTCTGTAAACTTGGAGCTCCTTTTCCCTTGTCTGCTTCTCCCCCTGCGTAATGTACGTATTGTCTTCTTCATCCTCCGTATCAGTATCAGTATCATTGATGCTTTCTCCCCCTTTCTTCCAGTTTGTCACGACAGGACAAGGTACCGATCCGACAACTACGTTTGGGCGTACTACCTCCCCCTCACGTCTAACACCCGCTGTGTGAGGCGTGTTCCCAAACGCAGAACCTTCGTCCGAACCATAATAAGGTTCCAGCTCTCTGAATGTAACGTCCATGCTTACAAACAGCTTCCGTTCAACCGGGCTCCAGCATACGTAACCCTTCTGTGTCCCGGTGTACCCAACAAAGACACACTTAACTGCTCGAGGATCCAGCTTATCAACGCCAGGCCTGTTATCGTGGACGAAGCATACGCAACCAAATACTTTTGGAGGAACGGTGTACGCAGTTGTCCCCGTGAGCATTTCCAAAGGCGTCTTTCAGTCCAGTAATTGAGAGGGCATCCTGTTGATGAGATAAGAGGCTGTCAAGACAGCCTGCCCCCACAAAAATTTAGGGATATTCATAGCCAGCATCATTGTCCGAGCTACCTCCAGCAGGTGCCTATTCTTTCGTTCGGCAACACCATTTTGAGCAGGTGTATATGCACAAGAGGTTTGATGCAGTATACCATGAGAGGATAAATACGCAGCAAACCTCTTATGGGTAAATTCCGTCCCATTATCCGACCGGAAACACTTAACACGAGCATTATACTGTGTCTTCACCCGTTGATGGAGGCTTTGAAATGCCTCAAAAATATCACTTTTATTCTTCAGCAGGTAGACCCACGTTATGCGGGTAGAGCAGTCAATAAAAGTAACAAACCATCTATAACCGTTAACACCGTTTGTAGGACAAAGGCCCCACACATCGGAATGAATCATATCAAAAGCAGCAGAACAGCGATGCCCAGAACTCACATAGGAGCTTCTGGTATGTTTCTCCAACTCACAAGCATCACAAACTAACAACTCTTTATTTGCTTTTTGATATAAGGACGGATATAGTCGACTAATAACGGAAAAAGAAGAATGTCCTACACGCTGATGGTGGAGTAGCAGCTCGGCTTCGACACTTCGACTTCGGACTTCCGGTTGTGCGTCTGCAACCAAAGATGCCAGTGCTCTATCCAGACCGTTCCTGTCCAAGTACCATAGACCCTTATGCCATGTGCCAGTGCCTAGTCGTCTCCCCGTTCCCTTCTCCTGAAAAGTTACCTTAGGAATATCAAAGGAAACAATACAGTTTAGATCAAGGATAATGGCGCTAATGGATATAAGATTGACAGGAAAGGAAGGAGCATGTAAGACATTAGATAGAGTGATGGAAGGAGTGCAATCAACAGTGCCTTTACCTGTAACAGGCCTGGAGGTACCATCATCAGTCTGAATGCTTTCTGGCGGCGTTAGAGTAGAGTATTCCCGGAACTCACCTCGGGACCCCGTGACATTGCAAGATGCCCCAGAGTCCATAATCCAAGCTGGCTGAGAGACTGATGCAAGAGCACGCGGAGGTATACCGGCACTGGTTTGGAAGAAGTAAGTGCAATAATCTCCTGTAGGGGACGGCGCCCCAGGAATGACTTGTCGTTCACCAAAACCAAGCTTTGAGCCGCGCATCTTCTCGAGAACTTCTCTCTCAAATGGAGTGATGTCCGCCAGCTGATTGTCCCCACCTTCATCCGCTAGATGCGCCTTGTTGCCTCCAGAGTAAGTGCCCCTTCCACCACTGTAGCTGCCTCGACCACCTCGTCGTCCACCGCGACCACGGCCCCGACCAGTCGAGGGAGTCCGTGTCGGTTTTGGGCAAAAGCGGATGTGATGCCCCGTGTCACCACAGTTGTGGCAAACGCCTCCCGTAGAAGGAGGCTGTGTGAAAGTGGCAAGAGCAGATGTATCAACTCCGGCCTGCTCCCCCTGGGAGATACCCTTGGTAGGCATCAGCTTCAACCGTGTTTCTTCTTGTGCCATGGCAGCTATGGCGTCTTCTAATGTCGGCAGCGTCGGTTGTGCGAGAAGTACATTCCTCTGTTGCTCAAATGAAAGGTTGAGCCCCTTCAAAAACTTCATCATCCGTTGCCGCGAGATATAATCCAAAAATTTCTGGAAATGTTTTGCAAAAGCCGGTTCAACCTGAGCATCCTCCATGCCAAGAGGATCATAATGGTCAAGATCAGACCAGTACCTCTTCAACAAGGCAGCGTACTCAGAGATGGTACGATCGTCTTGGATTACCCGATCGAGCTCATCCTGCAGTTGGAAGACTCGTATGGGGTTACTCGAACCGGAGTACATGTCTTTCAATGTTCTCCAGATATCAGCAGCTCCCTCCATTGCTTCAACGTTACCCGACACTTGGTCGGTCAAAGAGGCTGTCAACCAACCAGCCACGACATTGTTGACAATGTCCCATACAGCAAACTCCTTCGAGGAGTGATCGACAGGGGCTTTGGTGTTGCCATCTACATAACCAACCAAGTCACGTCCCTTCAGCGTCCGCATCGCCTGCCGCGACCATTTCAAGTAGATCCTCGACCAGGGCCTTCATTTCTTCTGCTGTCAACTTTCCATAGATGGAATCCATGACTTCTTCAACTGCAATCAGTGAGGTGTTGTTGTTTCCTTGGTCGTCTTCTTTGGAGTCGTCTTCGTCTTAGTCAGCTACCGGGGGGAAACAACAAAACGAGATCCCTCACTGATATGTCGTAGTTTATACGACCAACTAGAACCGCGTCATGATAACGCGTTCGGACGGCTCAAGGATAACCAACGTAGTTGTGCCTCTTTGCATGAGACAAACCAGAGGTATATCAGCCGTGCAGAAACGATTGTAAAGACAACGTTTCTGAGATACGAAAATCTAAAGAGATTTCGTATTCGTAGTAGAGCTTCTAAAAAGAAGGTACTGATTCTCGAAGGCAACAACAGAGATCTTCTAAAGAGAAGGAAATCTGTTTTTTTTTTTTTTTTTCAGAACAGCTAAAACCCTAAAAAGGGCGGCTGTAGCCCTAAAAAGGGCGGCACGGGGGGAGGGGGGGGGGGCGGGTTACCGCTGGATGGCGGGGGGGGCGGTTTACTGCTGGATGGGCAGGGGGGGGCGGGGTGCTGCTGAGAGGGAGGAGGAGGGGGGGTCGGCGGGGGGGGGGGGGGGGGGGAGGGTCGGCGACAGGGGGGGGGGATGGTCGGTAGGGGGGTCGGCGGCCTTGGAGAAGGCTGGAGGGGGGGGTCGGCGGCTTGGGGGGGTGAAGGGGGAAAAATATATTTTTTTTTCTGTGGAGAGAGAGAGAGAGAGAGAGAGTTATGGCTCTGATACCATATTGAAATGAGTCTAATATCTCAGATAATTTTATTGAGGGCTACTGCCTACTACTTATAGAGGGTCCAACCCCTCTTCATATTACATCTAACCGATGTGGGACTAAAGTCCCTTATTTACTCTCAACAGATCCATACCGGTTTCATAATGTTTTGCTACACACTATCATTTGAACTGTAGAAACATATAGTCCTAATCACGTTTTTTCCCCTTGGTTTCGACTGTAATTATTTGAAGGGCTGGAAATCCGCTAGCTTTCATGAGGAATGTAGGTGTTTATCACATTACCAAGACTCCTTTATTGGTGTAATTATGGTCATCGAGTAGGGGTCGTGCCAAATAAGTCAGATTGTCATGCAACAAATGTCCTACTATTCTAGGAAAGCGTGACCGCTTGAGATAACGGGAGGGTTATGGAATAAATATATGATAATTGGTTAATTCATCGCCGAGTCATATCTTGAAATTGGAGATGACAACAATCGGAGGAACTATCTGCTTGAATTTTGTAGAAGTTCGATTATGTTGGTACCTACAGCAGAGAGAATTCCGGAGTAACATTACCGACTATGAAAAGAATACAACTAGCTTTACTTTCATTACAATTTAGTTAAACCAAAAAAAACCTTTTACACTCGCCTGCTTTGAAAAATTCTCTCTTGTCATGAACGATTTGGACAAATGACGTAACTTATGTTACTATACATGATAATTTTAAAGTAGTCATGAACTTTATTTGACATGCTATGCCTCATGAGTAATTTACTTATATGTTGATTTTATCATCTCATATTCCACTTTTGCATGAAGATGTACTAAGAGAGGGCATTGTATATTAGGTCAACGACACGGGAGATTTGCAGGGTGCAACTTTTCTTAATGCTGTTGTGAAGGTATGTCTCCTGACTCACTCTCTATAGTTAGGCAATATATGTTTTAAACCAGTTCCTTGTAATTTTATATTCATTGTGAAAGGTTCTTTCTTCAGTACTAGTCTGCTGCAAGGTTCGCGGTATCAGAATCGATATCGGACCCTTCCTGTGAGGATCGACGGTATCGGCAGTATCGACGATTTCAGATCAGAATATCAGATTTTTTGGGCATCGGAAAGCAAATAATTATTAATAAATTAGTAAAAATTTAGAAAAAAATATTTTAGACATTTAGGCATAACTTTAAGTATTTTCTATGTTGTCTCATTAAGAATTTTCTATGTTGTCTCATAGTAGTTTTAAAATTGAATGAAATAATAGTCACTCTTGCCGATTGGTTTACCTGCGATAAATGATTTTTCTTTATTTACATGCTTTTACAACCTTGCTATGCTTTTACGTCCTTGCTGATTGTTTTACCGAATTGACTGGCATATGGGTATCGGTCGGTGTCGGATCGGGACGTGCCAAACCGTATTGGTATCGGTTGTATTGGATCGATATCTGCCGATACTGCAAACTATAAGAATTTTGTATCTGTCAACGAATCGGCTGTATCGGATCGATATCGTCCGATACTGCAAACTATAAGAATTTTGTAACTGTCAAGGTAGTCACACCTGCGTAGGTGCATAGCAATACAGGCCTCTAATGGCCCTTCTTCTGCATCCTTGTTGGCCTGCATAGCTGCCTAAGAATTTCAAACTTGGTTGCCCTTCTTCTGCATTCTCTACATAGTTCTAGTGAATGTATGTATATAGTAGTTTTTTTTAGCTTATAATGGATATTATATTATTGAATTTGTTTGCCAAACTAAAGTTTTTCATGGTTTATTTGCCAGGTTTACTGCACACATACTGCACCTGATTATTCACTTCCTTGGCAAAAGCAAAGGCAGTTCACAAGTACTGGAAGGTAAGCTTCTCGTTACCAACTAATCAATAACTCTGAATGTAAGCAGTTTTTATTTTTATTTTTTTTTAGTTTTCTGCACACGAACAGACCTTGCTTTATTACTCCACCCAAGTGAATCCTGTGATGATCATCGACATTAGATTTGGTCACCTAGAGAGCTACACTGATTTTTGCTCTTTTGAAATTGGCCAATCCTATCTAGGACAACACTCATGGGCTATATCACCTCTCCTAGGTTTCCCACTTCCTTCGGAGATGAATTCCCTCCATAGTCCATAAAATATTAGCACCAGTCCAGCTTTTGTATTGTTGTCAGGGCCTCACCTACTTATTACCGGATATGTATATAACATTTTCATCGGTTCTCCACCAGGACCACCACCTTATCATCCAAGTTCCAGCAATGCACTTCCAAAAGCATCTATTGTATGAATCTCAAACATATTTGCATCTGTGCAATCCTCACCTTATTTCCTTGATTCTTTTAATCTTGGTGTCTTAAGTGTGTAATTATTTCTGTTTCTTAACTTTTATATCATGATTTTGCCTTATTCTCTAAATTACTTCAGCATTAGCATTGATACGATTACAAGGATTTGTACTATTTAAATGGTATATTAGATGAGATTGTTTTTTCCGGTCATATAAGAGGATCCACTCTGACTGATGCAGGAAAATCTGTTGCAAACTTGAATTACTTTTCTCCATGCCTTTAATTCCATAGCAATTTTTTTTTTTTTGATTATTAAGTACAGTATTGTGCATAGACAATCCATGAGGTATACTGCTTGCATCAATTATTAATACGGTGGCCAAAAGCTATGTTGCTGAATCTATGCAGCCTTTGGATCTTAAAAGTCGTGTCCTCTTCTGGCCAAATATACTTTTCATTCTTCTCTTCCATTACGCTCTACATGGGTCAAACCTCTAATGTGGATGTACTTGTAAAGTTACACGCGCTTCTTCTACCCTCTTTTCTATCACTTTGGCACACCTTCTTCCACACTCCATACTTCCCTCTCTTATTGATACGGCTAGTCTACATGTCTGATGTTTGGACCCTCATGAACTCTGTGGAAAGGGAAGACACTGTGCCTTCTTGGTTTTCGGGATCTCAGTTTTTTACCTGGTCCAGCCGGGCAATCAACTAGTTTCCTTTTCCAGTTCTCCGAGTTTTGAAAGCCCATTAATTACAAGGAACCATTACTTCATCTTACTTTTTTGCAGTGCTTTTATGATCGGTGAAGGAAAGCTTCTGACAAATGCTCATTGTGTTGAACATGGAACCCAGGTATTGATCCCTTTGGTTTTGTATATAAATTGCATATTATGTCTGTAGTTCTTGTTCTTTAGCAAATAATTTTAATTTGCAGGATGCAAAGCTGAAAATAACATGTATCATCTTTTACAATGAGAGGCATAAGACATGCACACCGACGATTATATATTTATCTTTAACTTCTAATGATTCAGATATGGCCTGAGTTCATGAATCACATGCTACATTTAGTATCCATAAGGAAAGAGTTTCTTGCTTTCTTCTTTGAGCACTCGAAAGATGATGTCTATAATGATAGGATTATTATTTCCTCAATCCTCTATAGGCTTCTTTCTTGGTGTGATGCTTATCCAAAATTTTGTTTGCATATGCTGGCTACAGGTTAAAGTTAAGAGAAGGGGAGATGACAAAAAATTTGTGGCTAAGGTATTTCTTTTTTAATGAACTTAAAGCTTGGAATTTTATGTGAAACTCTTTCTCTATATGTGTGTGTGTATATATTGTCAACAAGCATTAGCTCAAGTGGCAATGACTTGAAGACATAAAGACCCAGAAAACTAGGCCGGAGCTTCGTATCCCTTTGGAAATGCTATGCGCTTAAATATTAGAGAGGGATCAACCATGATATTCATGTAGCGGCTGATTGAGAGCCAGATCTTAAGGAGTCGTCTACGCAGACAAGAGGATCATGGTACTGATGGTTAACCTGAGTAGAGTGTACGGTAGAGATCAGTCAGAGCAGTGGATCGATGGGTTGCATCGGACGCAAAATCGAGGCTCAGCGTGCATAAAGCCAGACCCAGGAATAATTCGGGGTGATATATAATAACAAGTCTGGAGCTTAAGTCAGACAATAGATGTAGACCTACCGTTTGTAAAAAGATCTAGGGCATGGTTCAGTCAGACGATTTCGATTTGGGAGGCGATATGGAAGGGGTAAGACTGGCGCTTTAGAGGTGGAAGAGCATGTCGGTTACCAATACAGATGCATGTCGGTTACCCTCAACCATCACTACAACTGAGTTTTTGGTGTAGTGGTAGAAACTTTAACATAACAACCGAGGTCTTAGTTCCTCTGGAATGCATTTTAAGCATATTTTATAAAAAATTATACCGCTGCATGAATCCAAGTCTCTGCCCAAAATTGGCATTCGACCTGCAGGGCATGCTAAAATATATAAATACATAACTCTCAACCCTCACTACACTCCTCATTAAACTCCTCACTACACTCTAGAGTTTTTCGTGTAGTGGTAGGCACTTTAAAAAGACGTTTTCAGATAAATGAGATCTGTTTACTCTTTTATCTGATTAATTGATCTTGGGTAACATACTTCCTCAGTGACCTGATTTGCAGGTTTTAGCTAGAGGTGTAGAATGTGATATTGCTTTGCTCTCAGTGGAGAGTGAGGAATTCTGGAGAGGAGCTGAACCACTTCGCTTTGGAAGACTTCCATGCCTTCAGGTACTTGAAACTTCTATCTTTTTTGGAGCAAGTGTTTTAAATACTAACAGGGATCAAATCTGTTTGAAACATTTCGAAGTCATCCATAAATTTGGGAATGTATTTCAAGCATGGCTGTCAGATGATTTAAGATTCATGTTTGAGGCATACAGGAAATATAATTCAACTCCTAATAAAATTATTCTTCAGCAATTTTGTGGTGAAGCTGTGTTTTAATTGGCAAGTCTACATACTATAGGAACTTTTGTTTTTGAAATGCATTGAAATACATAAATCATCAGTTTTTTCATGGACAATCAGTAGGCTTGTACGCGCCAAGATGTCTCACAATTAATATCATGTGAACTAGCAAGAAATGGAGCCAAGTCCTCTTTATAGGAGAGAGTGATAGCTAAATGGAGCTTCCAGTATCTGAAAACTAATAGAGAGATAATAAGACAGTTCATGACCGTTATGTGATTGTTATCCCTCATGCTCTTCATTGTCGCTAATATGAGCTTTCTTGGTTTTTCAACTAACTAATAACCAACCATCAGTAGTGAGATTAGGAGGTGTTCCTGCTTCTTTAGCAATCTTTATCCTTTATGCTCGTTAATTACCGATAGCAATCTTTCTTGGTCTTTATAACAAATAGCCAACCATCAGTAGAGAGATGATGAGGTGGTTCAAGCCTCTTGAGCAATCTTTATCATTTATGCTCGTTGGTTACCAATACAGATGCATTTGTATTATCGTGTACGTGCATAATCACACATGAAACTATATAGAGGGAGTTCCACACCATATACTAGTTAAATGCAGACCAAATCAATTCAAAATACACCCATTTTTATGCAAGTCTCCATAAGTTCATAAATGCCAAGTCCGTCATCAACAGATGGCTCACAAGTGTCTGGAATTTCTTCGAAACAAGCAATGGTAGATGCGTCAAGTGTTTCCAAAAGCTCGAGCTAGCTGATAGGAACGGGCCAACATCACATAGTATAGCTCTTAACACCCCCTTCACGTGCATGTCGGTACCACACGTGGGTTAGCCTAGAACATGCACTTGGGCTAAAGCCAAGTGGAAGGAGGATCACACATGAAAAATTAGTCAATATAAACCAATTTAATTGGTGGATGGAGGGATTTGAACCCATGACCTTTTGGTCTGGTAGCTCTGATACCATGTTAAACCAGTGTTCCCAAAAGCTCGAGCTAAAAGGAATGGACCAACATCACATATTATAGTTCTTAAAACATCCAAACAATTCGGCGCCTCCCACATAATTGTGACAAGATGGTAGGTACGAGCTAATGCCCGCTTTTATTAGTTCTGATTTTTGTGGTCATCTAATTAAGACCCGGGTTATCCTTGTGGAATACTACACCAGTAAGCTCATTTGTCTTGAATAGTTTCCATGATTACAGTTTATTGTTAAATTGTTGCGTTTATATACTGTGGTATCTTCTGACACTTTATGAGTCTTGTGAATATATGGCCTGTGGAGCCACTATTGATCACCTACTTCTTGTACTTCTTTTAACCACTAAATACGCCCCATTGATATCTTTAGATAACATTTTCCAATATTTGCATACCTACCTGGCTTTTCTATTTCAAGTCTGTGTTAGAAAAGTTTGAATTTAGAGTGCACTTTGTAGTTTGTAGTGATATCCAGTAAAAGAAATCTGCATTGTTGAATGTCTTAATATTTAGGGTTCTTGTTATCATTTTAATTCAGCCGACCCCACATTTTTGGGGAAAGGCTTTGTCGTTGTTGTATCATTTTAATTAATTACTTGTAGGCTTATATGCCTTTCACGATTCAAGCATATTTAAAGATAACTGTATGCTCACTGATTGGCCTTTTCTTTCCCTTAGTAAGATCATTTTCACATCATTATTTGGCTTTTCACTGTCTACTAGTGCTATATTTTTGTACCATGTGTGGTGCATTCTTGGCAAGGAACATGTTTCTTTATTCCCTCTCCTGTTGATGCTTCTATTTGTATTGGCAGGATTCGGTTACTGTTGTGGGCTACCCACTGGGCGGAGATACTATCTCAGTAACGAAGGGTGTGGTATCTCGAATTGAGGTTTGATTTCAACCATTATTATTGAGGTTCCTGCTGTAGAACTGCTATTGAATTGTTTTATATTAATTTCACTTTGAATATTTTCAGTGATTCTAATTATGAACTAATGCATTTAAGGAGTAATCTTTGTCATTGTCTTCATTATTAGTCTATTGTTTGTAGGATATTGTTAGTCGATCTTATAAGTTTAAATTAAAGTGATGAATTGATTACATTATTTTTTTATTAACCTCAATCGAACAACCCCATTACCGAAAGTACACACGCCACCCCGACCACCATCACCATTGCCACAAATTTCAACAAGTTCCAGAAGATTAATATAAAGCATACAACAATTGTACATTCACAAACTCGCACATGGCCTGGGCTGCATTCTTCTATGAAGGACTAATGTAGGCTATCTTATGTTGTATTTTTCGCCAGTTACCCTAACTCGAGCATTTAATGTTATCCAGGTCACCTTTGGTCTCGGTTTCATAAATATCTTATAAGTTATTTTAGTCATTGGCCTCTTTAACTTCAAAGTTCTTAAATTATTTCCATCTCTGACTTCATCCATGTTTATACTACTTATCATCCTGGTGAACTTTCCATGTGGACGATCTTTTCCCTCAGCTTTGCTTCCCAACATTTATCACATATGGTATACTTGAAATAAATGAAAGGAGAGGAAGGGTGTGTTAATTACACTTAATGAACACACTTTAAAGGCACATGCAATGTTATGTACCCTTGCTTACTTATATCTCATGTGTTTGGCCATGCTAATTAGGGGGAAGTGGTATGGTGGGCTGAAAATTGACTCGTACGACGAAATGTAAATTGTTGCTGCTGTGCAGGCAAAATGCGATGCTGTGCGAAGGAAATCCCCCGACCCTATCGTCGACGTGTTCGGTGCAGCAAACCCCGGTGCTGCACCATGGACCCTTATGTGAAGCTCGCTGCGCTCAGCCAGAAGGCTGCTGCGCGACAGAAACTGCTCTGTGCGATGCAGTCGAATTGCTTTGCAGTCGAGTTGCGAAGCAGTCAAAATGCGATGTTGTCCGAACGAACATATCATCGCCTAGCTCGGTGCAGCACAACTCACTGCTGCACCGTGGAACCCCGTGCAAGCCTCGTTGAGCTGAGCCAGAGCCCTGCTGCGCGGCAGAAATTATTCTGTGCGGTGCGGTCGAGATGCGATGCTGTCCAACGAACCTATTGTCGCCTTGCTGGGTGCAGCATGCCACGCTTCATTCAAACAGCCGACCCCAGAAATTTGGGATAAAAACTTTATTGTTGTTGTTTGGCCATGCTAATTGTTTGTATATCAGATGGCGTTTCAAATACTGCAAAAATCAATCTATCACAGTTATCGATCACACAGTTCCTCTTTTTGATTTGTATTCATGTTATAATATTGCCCAAGTTTTTTTTTAGTTCAACTTCAAACACATTCATCCTCATCCATTTTACTGAATGACTGGTAACCTGTTCTTCTATTCTTTCATCCATGAAAAGTTAATGGAGATGTCAGCCTTACCATTGTAGGTGTTGAGGTTGCTGCTTAACATTAACCATGGTACATTTTGTAGTTATAGCATATATTCATTAATGTGTCCATCCAATTCATATTTCTAGTTTTCTTACAACCAACAAGAAAATATTTGAACACCCAGCCATTATTCTCTTGAGGACTGCTAGTAGGATGCCTGATGCCCTGTATTCTCCCAGTGTAATGATGTTAGAGCTGTTGTGATGAGAAATGACACAGGACAAGACTGATAGGAACCTATGTATATGGACCACTTGGAAACTCTAGGAAAAGTAGGGGTGCATAAGCTTTTACTATAACACTTAATTTCTCACAAATAATATAACAAAATTGTAAAATTTAACAATTGAGCACTCTGGAAAGAAGTTACCAAACTATTGCTATGGAATATGGTTCAGATAGCCTGGACGACAATCTGTAAAGATGACAATCTATGAAGATGGCGATCCACGAAACAATCAGTCTGCAACTATAGAAGGAATAGGAAATTAGGAGAGAGATAACGAGGGATAAAATTTCGATTGGCTCCTTCTCAACACAAATCTTATTCTCAATTAATCAATCTCTCCATTAAATATGTTGTACTTTCGCCTATTTGTGGGCATACTTCTCAAATAGAAACCCTAAAGAGAGAAAAATGAATAAAACTAAAAGATTACATTAAACAATTGAAATCCTATCTAACTCAAATTAAATAAAAACAAATCTATTGGATTTGAATTGACCCAACTGATGGTTTTCTGTCAAGAAACTTACTATTTTATCCTAAGAAAAAGGACCAGTTGCAACAAAGGGGTATAACAATTTGATTTGGGTGGTATCATTGTTGTTGCCCCCCTTAATCCCTTCACATTTATATGCAACTATGCCAACTTGTGTACTGTAAGATACAACAAATCATGTCATAGTTGTAAGTATGTAAGAGCAATCTAGAGAAGTAACTAACTGAATGAGTTCTAAGAATAAAACAATCATATATCTTTATCAAGTTTACTTTTTCTTTTTTGTTGCCTCACTCATAACATCTTGTTGATTAACGAATAACGATCTGCAGCAAACTATTATTTTTGTCCTCACTTCGAATATTTCAGGTAACTTCATATGCTCATGGGACATCTGATCTGCTTGGCGTTCAGATTGATGCAGCGATAAATCCTGGTGTGATGATATTTTGAAGTTTAAACCTATTATTGTGACTTGCCATCACTCATCACAATGCTAATAGCTTAATGTGTACTTTATTTCCAATATTAATTGCATTTACGTATATGTTGGAAGCATTTCTCATACCTGTATTATTACAGGTAATAGTGGTGGTCCTGCCTTCAACGATCAAGGAGAGTGTATTGGAGTTGCATTTCAGGTATAGTTCCTTCTTTAACATCATATTTACTGGATTCCTGGAAACATATGGAGTAACTATAACAGTGTTCCTATTATAGTTGGGATAATAATATCATGCCTTGCTAAGTGCTGGCAGACACTAGCAGAGAAAGGATGCTCATGTCTATGATGCATATGCTCTTCAATCCAACTGTCTTCAATAATTTCTCATGACTTTCATTGTTCATTGTAAACATCAATTTCTTGCTTCTTCGTCTTTACTTTTTGTTTTGAGTCTTCATACAGCTATATTCAGATGTTATTACTTTTTATGTTGCGTCCAGATGTGATATCCTAGCTTACAGGGGTTCCCACTTTTTTTCCCTAGGGGATGTTCCATATCTTAGTAAGCCAATCTCCAAAAATCCTGAATCTCAAAAGCTAATCATAAATTTTATAACAAAACAATAAAACTCCCACTTTGGACCATAGTTTGCAGTATCGGCCGATACCGATACGGTTTGGTTTGTCCCGATCCGACAAAAATGACCGATACCGACATTGGGGGTCTCTTTTTTGGTCAATTCGGTAAAGAAAATTGAACGAAAAAGACCAATCAACATGGATATAAAAGCATAGTAAGGTTGTAAAAGTATGTAAAAGAAGAAAACGTATCTATCGCATGTAAACCAATCGGCATGGGTGACTACTATTCATTCAATTTCAAAACTACTAAGAAATAACACTGGAAATACTTCAAATTGTGCTTAAATGTATAAAATATATTTTCAAAAATGTTAATAATTATTCGTTTTCCAATACCAAAAAATCCGATACTATGATCCAAAACTGCCGATACAGCCGATATTCATAGGAATAGTCCGACCCCAATTCTGATACCGATACTGTGAACCTTGCTTTGGACCCAACTTTGATCCAAAGTGGGATAAAAAAGTATAGAAAGTGCAATCTTTATTACTAAATTATTCTAACAATCACCTTTTTGAATTTTGGGACTTGGGTGTTTTGACTTGCCAGGTGGGCTCTTAAGAATTTTGACATTCTAGTAGTCATTATCAATATTAGATTATGCTCTCATATCTGGCTTATGTTGGCATCACTTGTTGTCTGAAGTATCAAGGCAAAAAGAAGAGGTATTTCCTTGTTTATTTAACTTTAGTCCTTTAGTTTGTTATCGAAATCAAATATATTATTTTAACATCTTAGGCCTAGCCATGCTATATGGATCGGGGTGTTGGACAATTAAAAAATATGTCCAAGAAATGAGCATAGCTGAAATGAGAATGATAAGATGGATGAGCGGCATTACATTGAAATGAGCATAGGACAAAGAAATGAGCGTATTAGCGGAAAGTTGGAGGTGACATGAGATGAGAGAAACTCATCTCATTGGTTTGGTCATGTGTAATGTAGAGTAATAGATGCTTATGTTAGGAGCGACCAGATATTAGTCAAAGGAGCCGCTAGAACTAGGGGTAGGCCCAAATGAACTTGGTTTGAGTATTTTAACAAAGGATATGGTTTTTCTTAATGTTACAACGGACATGGCCCTTAACGCAGCTAAATGGAAGAAAAAGATTCAAATAGGAGACTCAAAAGATTTGGATAGGCTTGGTGATAGTTGAATTTGAGTCCTAGAAATTATATTTTGTCAAAATGATAAAATATCATACTTACCATTGTATTTTATATCTAAATAATTACAATTTCTATTCCAACCCAAAACTTGGGCCAACACTTCTGAAACTGCAAAATTCGAAAGCCCAAAATTAAGTCCGAAACTAAAACATAAGGGAGTTGTTAAACTATGGTCTTTGTTGAACTCATCACAATCCCACTTCTTATTTGTCAACATGTAGTTTGAAGATACTGGAGATTGTCCTCTTTTTGCTACTATGCATTTCATCAATTTATCATTGGTTAAGATAATCTGTTCATGAGATTTCTATAAGCAACATTTGCAACAATTATGGATGTCCGACATTTTCTTATTCATTTACTTGTTCCAAAACTTCTTTATCGTACCATGATATAGTGCCTTTTATATCATGTTTGTCATTTTCTTATGGTTCATCTCTTGCAGTGCTGCATTCCTTAATATGTTTGGACTTCCCAATCTTGTGGTGCTAATCCAGGATTCTTTTGTCCGTGGCCCCTTATGTAGAATTCCTCCTTGGGGGACTTTTCAATATGTCAATTCAAGTGCCTTCTACCACTAACAATCTACCATGTATATAATCATGCTTATTTCCTTGTATCTTTATTACCAGTGTTGTTACCTGAAATTCCTCTTGAATCATAGTGCTACATTTATGTTTACTAATTCATCCTGCATTTGAGGGCCTATATTCGGCCTTTGGTTCTTGATTGATTCCCTTGCATGATCCTTGCCCACTATGTTTCATCTCAACTATGCTGCATCATCATTTTTCTGGTGACCGTACACATTGGTGTGTCCTAGAGAGTTCCCTCAGATCATCTTTAAATCATTTCCATACAACCTTCCCAGTATTCCCTGTATGGAAAATCTGGTATTTGCTCAAACAACTGTCTGGTCCACCTTCGATCTGAGGGTGCAGATAGATATTCTGATAGCCTTATCATGTTCCTATGATATATAGGCCACTTCTCCCTATTGAAGATTGACATCCGACATGGCATTCTTACATGTCATGCGACATACTTGTCCATCCGCGTGGGGCACTTGTTTGAATATTTGCAAATGTCTATCATCTATTTCACAAATGTGCTTTAAGGTGAATCTACTAAGTGTCTTGGCATAAATTGTGCACTTTGTTATTCTTTTCTCTTTAAGGTTCTACTTGAAAACACACCCAAATATATTATTGTGTGTGATTTGTTTGTGTATACTAAATTCTATATCTATTCACAATCAAGCATGCATATCATGTCTGGATTTTGAAGAATTTTAGGTTAAATATGCCCTGCAGGGCCGGCCATGGCCCAGGGCGACCGCCTAGGGCCCCATGAAATTTGGGGGCCCAAAAAAAAAAAAAAAAAAAAAAAAAATAAATAAAAATATATATATATATATATAATCTTGTATCGAAAAAAGAACTAATATATAACATGACCCTTCTTTATCACAAAACAATTGTGGGCCTGTGGCATAGTGTTAGTATGTTAAACTTGTACATTAGAGGTCATAGGTTCAATTCTTGGCTGTAACATTTTTAAAAATTTACTTTTAGTTCATTTTTTATATATATTATATATGGGCCCCATTTTAAAAGTTTGCCTAGTCTCCCATGAACTCAGGACCGGCCCTGATGCCTTGTGTGAGGAACGTGTAAATATATGTTATATGCGTCTAATGAACCGTCACAAGTCCTGTTAGGTGCATGAGTGTGCCATTTATATTCTTTATTTGTCAAGTTAGTATATAGTTTATTGATGCATTTGGTATTATCTCGTGTGAGCGATTCCCATGGAACTTCTCTTTTACACACAGTTGATCCTCTAATTAGTCAATCGTTTTACTCCCTCTGTTGCTCCCCAAGGTTTTTGGTAAAACATAACTCACCATGGTGAATCACTGCTTCATTTGTCTGGCACATCTTGGCTTGAACTTGGGGTATGTTGTATACGTAGTTCCTAGTTTCCATCTCTTAGTTGACCTTGTCCTCATGATTCACCTCTATTCATGTTTGCACTTGCTTTAGTTCTTCTTCATATCATACTGCTGTCGATATGTTGTGCATCTCTTTGAGGGAAGGATTTATGTAACTATCGGTAGTTTTAAACTACCCGTTCCTCTCAGTTCCATAAATGGCATATACCTACTATTTTGCACGGTACTTGACGCCCAATTAT
The DNA here is from genome assembly GCA_029216955.1 of Iris pallida. Classification (NCBI taxonomy): domain Eukaryota; kingdom Viridiplantae; phylum Streptophyta; class Magnoliopsida; order Asparagales; family Iridaceae; genus Iris; species Iris pallida. Next base: position 22,522,340 of record JANAVB010004599.1, on the reverse strand, counting down.
AATAATCCACTTCATCAATATAATCAATTTCTCTATGTTTCTAAAAGGATAATTTTTTTATTTTTGTAAATCATCTATCCCATGAGCATTCATGTCTTCTTGTGTTCCTCACTAGATGCTTCAATTAGGTACTCAGGTCTGAAGATGCTGAAAATATTGGCTATGTGATCCCCACTACTGTGGTGTCCCATTTCTTGGATGACTATGAAAGAAATGGAAGGTATACCGGTGAGTACTTCACAATAATCGTCTCATGATAATGAATCCGATTATTGGATTGAACTTTTTGTGATCTATGTGTTAAAAGAACTTCACTAACATTGTAGGTAATACTGACCCTTCCAAATAATTCACGACCATAAATTTCTCCAATACTCACGATTAGACTGGAGGAGCTATCCCTGCTTAATAGTTCTGGACATCGACACATGGTAAAGACTTCTGAGCCACGACTTCTCCAGATAATTCATGTTCTTAATTCCCTTCAGAGCACGTCTCAAAAGCCTTTTGATATATATATATATATATATATATATATATATATATATAATGTCCAATCTTACTCCACTATATCCTCATACATCAGGATACAACAGACACAACAGCAGTGAGCCATGCGTAGGATTTAGTTCAGCTATGCCAAAGACCACCAACTATACAAATGAAACCTAACCCTATGCTGATTGCAGTCTTGGATATTCTAAATTGTTCCTGCAATAGACCCAGATCAACATTTCCATGACCTCAAAATATAATTATTTATTCTCTTCATAAAAAGGAGGTAGAATCAATACAGATTTCTTTTTCAACTCACCTCTGATGTTGAATAACTCATTCAGGAGTCTTTCAATAGTTTAAACTTTAATCATGATATCAGGGTATACTTCCGAATGTCCACATACTCGCTCCCGTTTTACAGGTATACGTTGATTATGTCATCTAAGATTCTTGTCACTCGTCAAACTTATTGCTTAGAAGGGAATATGTCTGTTCTGATTTTCACCTTTAAGTTAGAAAAAGAACCAATTTCCAGCTTTGATGTTTATCTCGAAGTAGGATGATTCAAAGGGTGTTACTATTATTCAATACCTCTTATGCCATGTTGTGTCCACTCCAACAATAACATCCTTCGCTATGGTGCATGGATAAATCCTATATGCCCAACTATCAGCACCACCCACTCACCAAAACATCATTGCTGCCTGATCAATGGCTTGTTAGAAGTTCCTAAAAGAATGTATATGCATATCTAGTTGCTTAATTAATGCACATAAATCTTCTTTGAGAAGCATTGTGAAATTGTTTACGAAGTGTAGTCTAGTGCGGAGAGGTTGAGTAAAGATAAGTTGGAAGAAAATGGTGTTTCTGAAATCCAAATTGAAGCATTTAACAATTCTATCACCTGAAACGTTTATATCCCATCATCTATAGTTTTGTGAAACTCCCCTGATTAGTTACTATACATAGAGGTATATTTCTAGACTAATTTTGAATATTGCAATTTCTATTGGCAAGTTATCAACAATAGAATGATGGGAGAAATTGCAATATTCAAATATTGTTGATAACTTGTCACTAGAAATTGCAATATATTTCCATCATTCTAGATGTGCCATAATTTCTGAAAGTTTTTATTTTGGGGTATTATGGCACATCTAGAATGATGGAAATTGGAAATAGACCGGCTAGGGGTAAAAAGAGCCACCCCAGTCCACCGCCACCTTATCTCCCCACCCATATTGACAGAGAAATCGTGTACTGTGTATATGTAATTTCTTAAACGTCAAGTAATCTTAAAACCACCCCTACAAGTATATTAACCATATAATATCCACCCCCTTCTGACGGTCCTTGCCTTAACCATCAATCGACACATGACTGACCAAGGAGTTTAACTCTTATCTAGCAACTTCTGTCAAGAATACCCTTTTAATAGCACTCGAGTCCCATCCATCTGAATTGCACATGTTAACAACATCAGAATGGTTCTCTCATTAGTGAATGAGTGCAAGTCCTTGTGCATTAATGTTTTTATTTAAACTCCTGCGTTTGTGTGAATTGTGATTCCATAAATTGGTTGTTGTTTTGCTGCTGTCTTTCTAGATATTCCTCCGAACTTTACGTATTCAATTTACAACACCTCCTTTTCTCTCTCATCTGCTTAGGGAACCTCTCCCAGTCAATCCGATCGAGCGCAGTGGCCTATAAGTATCCTTTTCTCTTCTTGAAAATTTAGTACCCTCCTTGTCAGCTTTAGATGTTAGCAAACTTTCTGTCATATCCATTTGCTAAAGAATAGCAATGATAAAATAAAATCTTGAATTCTCCTAACAGGACTTCTTCATTCATCTATTGTTCAAATAAGTTCATATATATATATATATATATATATATATATATATATATATATATATATATTTGGAACCAGGTAAATTGTTTCTGGAATCGCTCCCACTGGGATTCGAACTCCTGACCACTCGGACCGCATGCATCTCTCTTAACCACTAGGCTAGAGGTCATCTGCTGTTCATATATATATATATATGGTCCGGATCGGGAGCCCCGTCGCTCTCGACCGTTGGACCGAGCGGGCGCGCGCAGGCCTCCGATCCGATGGTGCCGGGAGGCGGAGCTTTCGATCCGTGCCCATATATATATATATATATATATATATATATATATATATATATAACAAGCACTCCTAGCTCAAGTGGCTAGGGTGGGAGTCATCCTCTGGAAAGGTCTTGGATTCAAACCTTGGGGGAAGCTCTTTAATTCCCAAGTGGTGGAGGAATTAAAGAGGTAGCCGAGCCGGTGCTACAGGTCGGGTGCGGGCCTGGCGGACTGGATGTGGGTCAGACGGCCCGGGTTGTAGGTCATACGGTGGCCAAAAAATTGTAATAAACAATTACCATTATATATATATATATATATATATATTGTCACAGGCGACGTCTAGATACGCCTAGACGGCCTAAGCGTACAGGTTTGGAACAGGCCGAGGCGACCTGTAGAAAATATTGCACTGGCAGGTGATGGGCGCCTAGATGCGCTTAGGTTCGACCAGAGGGAAGCAATGCGGTCGCCTAGGTGGAAGGAAGTCAGGATGGGCTGCCATCCATGGACTTTTTATCAATAAATATTTTTTTGGACTTTAGGATTATTTCAGGTATTGCTGCTTCCTACTGCTGTTGCTCTACTGCTGTCTATTGCTGTTGCTACTGCTGCCTACGGCTATATTATACAATGATATTATACAAATTTTGGGCGGGTTGGTGCTGCCTGGTGCTACTGCTGCCTACTGCTGGTGCTGCAAGCCTGCAATTGCAGGAAAAAAGTCCACAAATTCTGGGCGGACGCCTAGGCGAGGCGGGCCTAGTGTCGCCTCGTCTCGCCTAGCGTCCAATACAACATATATATATATATATATATATTTTGGAAAAAGGGTAAATTTTATTCCAAAATCCGACAATACTCATACAACAAACAGACAAGATGGTCGCCCACCCATCAGTCAACCATTTCTTTTACATCAAACTCCACATTGTGAAGGATACCAACCGGAGGGGTGATAAATCCCTCGAAAATGCGCCGATTCCTCTCCCGCCAAACATGCCAGACAGCAGCAACCAGCAGAATTCTCGCAGTCTTGAACCAGACCATGCCTCGCCCCCTGCAATCCCGAATACCTGTGATGATTGTACCCTCCTATGGTTTGTACGTATTTTGATAACTGTCCCTGTTGTTTTAAAAATAAAGAACACCCTCCTGGTTTATAAAGTTAATTAGTTGTACCCTCCTGATGCATGGAAGAAAATAAGTGAAAAATTAAGCAGCCAGGGGGGTATTTTTTATTTTTGAAACAACGGGGACAGTTACCAAAATACGTACCTATATATATATATATATATATATATATATATATATATATGACCTCTAGCCTAGTGGTTAAGAGAGATGCATGCGGAGAAAATAGGAGAGTAAGGGATATTATTTGAATTGATTTTTGTTCAAATAATAGAGAGAGAGAGAGAGAGAGAGAGAGAGAGAGAGAGAGAGAGAGAGAGATTATTTGAATTGATTTTTATTCTTTACTTGAAAATTCATTACTTACAATGTTTGTTAAAATTATAGAACTTATGCACGTTCCAGTACACACATCAAATACACACCATATTTCATTTGTATGAATTCAATCATTTTAGAATTTAGATGATACCAACTCCTATGCTCCCAACCCTACGCCAGCACGTACACACAGGAGAAAATAGGAGTTTGGCTTCCTATGTTATCTGTAAATGCTGTAATCATAGTTACTGCCTTGTCATGTTATCTGTTAAAACATTTTTGAATCAATTTTAATACTTATTTTAAGATATATAATGCTTTATGTTTATGCAACCAGCTCCTTTTGGGGTCCCTGCTTTCACACTCCCGTCTCTAGTTTTGCATCCATGTTAAGACTAAAGGTTTGGCTCATTTTGTCGTGCCTGCCCGTCTTGGAATGCAATTTGCTGTAATGCAAATTGGACTTTTTCTATGAGTACAATATGGGGGTTTAGTCTAAGTTCCCTAGTTGATAGTGCTGTGTAGAATAAAGCCGGATACTTTTAGGAACAACTCATACATACACAAGGAGAGAACTATATACTTATGGAAGGCAATTATAACTTGGACTGCTGGAAATCGTCTGCAATCTCATTTATATCAGATTGTGTTAGAAAAATAATTGCTTTTCTCCTTTAATAATTAGTAAACAAAATAAACAAAATCAAACGTTACTGGCCTCCGGAGAAGTCGCGCACGAAGCACTGCCCTAAGAGTTAATCCGGATTTATGTGCAGACTTTTCCGAATGCTCCTAGTGGTAAAATCTTAGCTCTACCGGTATTTCATCGTCGCACACAACTCGGAAAGATTGACCCGAACTTAGCTTTTACCCAGAAGTTAGAATGAAAAAAATGGAGGAACGGAATAGAGAAAAACTTTCATGGTTTGTAGAGGAAGAAGAAGACCAATTCTTCACTTTTTTTTTAAACCACATGACCTATGAGAATATATAGGCTACCTTATAACAATAGGTTTTAATAGAAGTTAGTAGAATTTAATGGACATAAAAACCACCTAATACACAACCAAATAAAATAGCCATTAAGGCATTGATTAGAAAATAATGTTGATTGAAAATTGGTTTTTTATTATTACCAATAATTAGAACATGTTAGTCCCTTGGCGAACAATCGATGGAAAACCACGAATTCAGAAACTATTGTAAAGACAATGTTTCCAGCAACAATACCTTAAAGAAGGTGATGTTGTATTACGGGAATCTAAAAAGATTTCGTAATATTCTCGAAGGCAACAGAACCGTATAACTTCTAAAGAGAAGCGACGGTATTCTCGAAGGCAACAGAACCGTATAACTTCTAAAGAGAAGCGACGGTATTCTCGAAGGCAACAGAACCGTATAACTTCTAAAGAGAAGCGACGGTATTCTCGAAGGCAACAGAGGAAGAAGAAAGCCTGCTGGGGTGAAAGATCACCGGCGCTCAAAGCTATATCCGCCTTACGGACAAGCCTCCAGGAACCAGCAAGTTCGAAGAGAACTTTAGAACGCTGGCCAAAAATGTCGACGACTCCTCGGAATAGCAGCAGCACTTCTCTCTCTCTCTGGAAATTCTCTGATTCTTTTTTTTGTAACCCTGGAGAGAGGAGATGCTCCTGATATTATAGGCACGAGGTGGGCTTTTCAAATTCTGAACGCACGCCCTGGTTTAATGCCAGATCCGGATTTTCTAGATCTGAGCCATTTCCGGATCTGAGCCCACAAGACCCGCGGACGTTACATAATTTGAACGGCCCACTCGACCCGCTCGGCCCGCTCGACCCGTACGACCCGTACGTCCCGTACGCTCCGTACGCTCTGTACGCCTCGCACGCCACGCTCGACCCGTACGACTCGTACGTCCCGTACGCTCCGTACGCTCCGTACGCCTCGCACGCCACGCAGGGCCGCGCAGAGGCTCGCGCACGAGCGCAACTAAAGCGCACAATGCGCCTTGCGACGAGCTGTCGTGCTAAGTGCAAAGTGCCATCAAAAAGCCACAATAAGCCTCAAAAGCCCATTAGCCCAAGTCCAAGCCCGAGTCCGAGTCCGAGTCCGAGTCCGAGTCCGAGTCCGAGTCGCTAAGCCCCTTCGGGGCTTAGCTCCAATCTATTTTCATTTTGGCCAAAAGTTGGTTTCTTATTCTCACCTCTATGTAAAATCCCCCCACATGGCACCCTCCATTGGGCCTCAATCCATGTGCATCTCTTTATTCCTTCATAAGTAATATATAGAGATACATATTGGTGTGATTTTCCGATGTGGGACTATCTTTTAACAATAGAATGTTGTGAACACACAATACATAGAATAAAACACCAACAATCCCCCACATATCTCTATATATATGAGTTAAGCGTTCCACATAATAACTGTCAATTATACATTAGGATAGATGTCGCTGACGACTTGAATCTTCCCGCATGGGTTGAACAACAGTATGATACAAGAATGGACTACGCCTTGAATTCTGTACCACAACTGTAATTTTTTCCACTCACATAATGTAGTTATCTGTGCTTCTGGCTGCACATTAAAGGCCTTGTGCCAGCCTGGATTTCAATGTATGTATTTTGGGCGTCTACAAATTTACCCTCAAGAAACGGCCTATTTTTCTGTCCATACATTATAGGTGAGTTCTTTATTAAAGAGACATGGCATGAAGCGTCCAACGCTTCCTTTGCGGTGCTACGCCGCTATGACATGGCCTTAAGCCGAGGACCTTACCCCGAATCACCGGGAACCTCATCGTAGTGTCATACTACCCGTAGCATGAGGTCTAGCCCCTTTGTAGTGCCAAACTACCCAGCATGAAGCCTTACGCTTCTGTGCGGTGTTACGCCGCTACGACATGGCTTGTAAGGCCGAGGCTTTATCCCTAGCCGGGTTTACCTCATTGTGGTGTCGTGCCACCCGTAACATGAGGAACACCTCCTCTTTGTAGTGCTGACTACATCCCTCTTTAATTCAATATACAGCATTAGGCCAACTGCCTATTTGCGGTGCTACGCCGCTGTGACTTGGCTAACATAGCCGAGGATTTACCTCTTTCGAGAACCTCATGGTGGAGTCACCGCCACACATAGCATGGAGTCACACTCCTTGTAGTGCTGTGCTACCATGCTTCCTGTAAAGCATAACAGACCTTTACTCAGTCTGAGAACTCATTAAGGCATTATGCCATCCTTCCCACAGGATCAATTTTCCGTAGAAAATTCATAGTAGACAACAGTGGTTCTGGGTTCGAAACCCTTCCATGTTCTGCAGAACAAGTACCCACTGTTAACTAATATTTTTCCAGTCAATAGTCCTCCCTTGAATCAAAAAATTAGATATCTGGTAGATTTCTCTTTGAACCAATAACATAAAATTTATTGATAGGATTATAATGACACAATATTAGAATGCCTTCAAACCCATCTTCCTTGCTGTGTCCTCGACCAGCTGTCGTTTGAGGCCTTTCGTGAACGGATCCGCCAGGTTCTCCTGACTCCGAACATCGATCACTACAATGACGCCTCGTTTGATGAGATCGTTCACTGCTCTGTGCTTTAACCGCACAGTCCTCTTCTTTCCGTTAAAGAGTTCATTTGATGCTACTGCTGCTGCCGCCTGGTTATCACAGTATATCGGGATTGCCGGTATCTGAGCTCCAACCACTGGAAGATCATATATGAGCTCCCGAAGCCACTCTGCTTCATCTGCAGCAGCATCCAATGCAAAGAATTCAGATTCCATGGAGGAGCGAGATAACATTGTCTGCTTCTTCGATTTCCACGATATAGCAGCTCCGCCCAAGGCGAATATGAATCCACCTGTAGAATACTCGCTCTCCACCTCTGAACACCAGCTAGCATCACTGAAACCTTCCACTACTGACGGATCTCTGCTGTAGTATAGTGCAAATGTCTGAGTCTTTTTTAGATATCTCATAACACGCTTCACAGCGTTCCAGTGTTCAACGCCTGGGTTGCTAGTGAACCGACTCAGCATTCCCACCGCAAAAGCTATGTCAGGCCTTGTGGCAGTAGTAGCGTACATCAAGCTTCCGATGACGCTGGCGTACTCCAATTGCTTGACGCTTTCTCTCGAATTTGGCTCCAGCTTCTGATCACTCCGGTACGGTGTATCAATTATAGGAAGATCTTGATACCCGTATCGAGTGAGCATTTTCTCAATGTAATGAGATTGTGACAGTGCTATTCCCGTGCCTGTCCGGATGATCTTGAGCCCCAAGATAACATCGGCATCCCTCAAGTCCTTCATACTGAACTTGGTCGAGAGAAATTTCTTTGTCTCTGTGACACAGCTTAAATCCGTACCTAGGATTAGCATGTCGTCAACGTATAGACAAACGATAACTCCTCTTCCGTCAGCAAACTTAGTATAGACACACTTGTCTGTTTCACTGACCTTGTAGCCATTTGACCTTATCACTTTGTCAAACTTCTCATGCCACATTTTGGGAGCTTGTTTCAAACCATACAGAGACTTCATCAACTTGCAGACTTTGTCTTCCAGACCTCTGACGACAAAACCTTCTGGTTGTTGCATGTAGATCTCTTCTGTCAGCTCGCCATTAAGGAAAGCCGTTTTCACATCCATCTGATGTATCACTAGTTTGTGTATTGCTGCTAGAGCAATTAACAATCTGATGGTTGTCATCCGAGCTACTGGAGCATAAGTATCAAAATAGTCGATCCCCTGTTTCTGAGCAAACCCTTTGGCCACTAGCCTGGCCTTGAATTTGTCGATGGTTCCATCTGCTTTCATCTTCTTCTTGAAGATCCATTTGCATCCGATGGATCTTGCTCCTTCTGGCAGGTCAACTAACACCCATGTATTATTGGAGGTGATTGAGTCAATCTCATTGTCTATCGCCTCCTTCCAGAATACATCTCTGGTCTTCATCGCTTCATCATAGGTAAGCGGATCTGCTTCCATATGATAAGTGACGAAGTCATCTCCGAAGTCTTTCGGCCTCCTTACTCGCTTAGTTGACGGCTCAGCGAGTTCTGGTTCAACTGGTGTCTCTTCGACAATAGCTTCTTCTTGGACTACTGGTTCTTTAAGGACTTCTGTCTGCTTTGCACTCTCATCATTCTCCGGAAGATCCGCGAGAACAATATTTTTGTGCCTTGCAAACTTGTCTTCAAAATATTCAGCATTGCGAGATTCAATGATATGATTTGATTCTATATCAAGGAATCTCCGAGCATCACTCTTCTCGGCATAACCCAAGAAGATAGCCTTAGTGGTCCTAGTCCCCAGCTTCTGAATCTTCAGATCTGGGAGCTTCACGTAAGCCAGACACCCCCACACTCGAATGACATTCAAGTTAGGTCTGACTTTGAACCAGAGTTCATGAGGTGTTATGTCCGAAGTTGCATACGGTACTCTATTGAGAATGAAAGTAGCCGTTAATGCAGCTTCTCCCCAGAAGCTCTTTGGAAGACCCGCAGTCAACAGCATAGAGTTCATCATCTCTGTCAACGTTCTGTTCTTCCTTTCTGCTACTCCGTTGGATTGAGGAGAGTACGGAGCCGTCGTCTCATTTATGATTCCATGTTCTTTACAGAATGATGAGAAATCATGAGACCGATACTCCCCGCCTCTATCACTCCTTAGCCTTTTGAGTTGTTGTCCAGTTTGCCGTTCAGCCTCGGCCCTGAACTCCTTGAACTTCTCGAATGCTTCGTCTTTAGACTTGAGCAGGTAGACAAAAGCATACTTTGAGAAGTCATCGATGAAAGTAATAAAATACTTCATCCCGGCTTTTGTAGAGAATTGCTTGAAATCACAGATATCTGAGTGAACCAACTCCAGAAGATCTATGCTTCGATGGACCCTGTGAAAGGGTTTCCTTGTGATCTTCGTCTGAGCACACACTTCACATTTCTCTACCTTACCCCCACACTTGGAGATAAGTCCTAGGCTAGACATCTTGTTAATCCTTTTACAATGAACATGTCCTAGCCTATTATGCCACAACTCAAAAGAATAGTTCAAAGTAGAAATAGCATTAATATCATTTTTCTGGGTTACAACAAGCTGAATTTTGTACATTCCTTCAGTCTGGAAAGCTTTTCCGAAGAATGTATCCTTCTTGGACATCACCATCTGGCCAGCATTGATGTCCATCCTCAAGCCTGCGTTACAAAGCAGGCTCCCAGAGATCAGGTTCTTAGCAATTGCAGGAACATGCTTCACTCCTTGAAGCGTCAGAGTGTTCCCCGATGTGAGTTTCAGCTCCACCGTCCCGATCCCCAGTACTTCAGCTTGTGCCTGGTTTGCCATTATGACTTTCTCGGAAGTTGGCTCATAGGAGTCGAACCATTCCTTGTCTGAGCAGACATGACATGTCGCACCAGTGTCTATCCACCAGTCCGAGTCAACCCCCACATTTGCAACCTGCGCTATCATTGCAACCAGATTAGTAACCAAAGAAACCTTACTAGGCTCACCTTTTTCTGGTTCCTTGCAGTCACTTTTGTAGTGGCCCTTCTTGCCACATTTGTAACAAGTCACATGGGATTTGGACTTCTGATTCTTGAATGAAGGACTCTTCACTTTCAGATTAGTGAAGTCCTTCTTCTTCTTGTGAGGAGAAGCCGCCTGCTTCCCCTTGTACTCTCTGGCTTGGACCAGATTTGCTTTCGCCAGTTGTTTGGACAGAGAATCCATCTTCTGTTGAGAGCGCATCTCGTCCTCAACATGGATCTCTTGCAGGAGATCTTCCATACATATGTCCAGCTTCTTGCGGTGCATCCTTGCATAGAAGTTGCTCCAACCCGCAGGAAGTTTAGAGACGATTCCTCCAACGACAAACTTGTCGACAAGAGGCATCTTCTCGTCATCCAACTTTTGGCGCAGCTTCAGAAACTCCTTTACTTGGGGCAGCATAGCCTTCTCATCTTCGAAGGTCCACTTGTGGTATCTTTCAACCAAGAAGATCTTGGACCGATTCTCGTCATCTTCGTACAATTTCCCCAAGGAGTCCCAAATCTCTTTGGCAGAATTCTTCTTGGAATAGGACTCTGCCAGAGAGTCTTCCATGCTATTGAGAATCAACAGTTTACAGATACTGTTTTCTCTAATCCATTTTGCCTGCTTGGACTTAGCAGCTGCAATAACTTCTGCGGTTCCGGTTGTTGGAACGATCGGTTCTTCCTCATTCAGCACGTGATCAACTTCCACGAGTTGAATGTTTAAGGTTACTTTCCGTTTCCAGATTTGGAAATGTTCGCCGTCGAATTTCTCCAACTTGTTAAAGTCGGTATTGACGAGCGATGCACGTGAGTTATCCATCTTCTCGATATAGCTTTGAGATTGTTAGTCCCTTGGCGAACAATCGATGGAAAATCACGAATTCAGAAACTATTGTAAAGACAATGTTTCCAGCAACAACACCTTAAAGAAGGTGATGTTGTATTACGGGAATCTAAAAAGATTTCGTAATATTCGTAATATTACGTAATATTCTCAGAGGAAGAAGAAAGCCTGCTGGGGTGAAAGATCACCGGCGCTCAAAGCTATATCCGCCTTACGGACAAGCCTCCAGGAACCAGCAAGTTCGAAGAGAACTTTAGAACGCTGGCCAAAAATGTCGACGACTCCTCGGAATAGCAGCAGCACTTCTCTCTCTCTCTGGAAATTCTCTGATTCTTTTTTTTGTAACCCTGGAGAGAGGAGATGCTCCTGATATTATAGGCACGAGGTGGGCTTTTCAAATTCTGAACGCACGCCCTGGTTTAATGCCAGATCCGGATTTTCTGGATCTGAGCCATTTCCGGATCTGAGCCCACAAGACCCGCGGACGTTACATAATTTGAACGGCCCACTCGACCCGCTCGACCCGTACGACCCGTACGTCCCGTACGCTCCGTACGCCTCGCACGCCACGCAGGGCCGCGCAGAGGCTCGCGCACGAGCGCAACTAAAGCGCACAATGCGCCTTGCGACGAGCTGTCGTGCTAAGTGCAAAGTGCCATCAAAAAGCCACAATAAGCCTCAAAAGCCCATTAGCCCAAGCCCAAGCCCGAGTCCGAGTCCGAGTCGCTAAGCCCCTTCGGGGCTTAGCTCCAATCTATTTTCATTTTGGCCAAAAGTTGGTTTCTTATTCTCACCTCTATGTAAAATCCCTCCACATGGCACCCTCCATTGGGCCTCAACCCATGTGCATCTCTCTATTCCTTCATAAGTAATATATAGAGATACATATTGGTGTGATTTTCCGATGTGGGACTATCTTTTAACAATAGAATGTTGTGAACACACACAACACATAGAATAAAACACCAACAGAACAATCCCTCCAAAAAATCAAGTTTCGAAAAACTGAGATAACAATATTCAAAAGAGTAGAAAATAGAAAATTTCTGGCAATTATATACTATGCATAGGTGAGATGGACTACAGCCTTGGTCTCACTTAGTGACTATTGTCTTTATCTGAAGAAGTGCTTGATGGACTACGCCTTGAATCAGACTTCTTGAACCAGATTCAGAAAATAACACACATAGTACGTTAGTGGTTCTTGGGTCTATCGGATGGCGTGTTTGATTAGTCATGTACACTTTTTTATATTCATGAAAGTTGTCTAGGATCGTCCTGTCCTATAGTCATGACCTTCACGACCTCTCACATAGGTAAGTCCTCAAAGGGTTGGTGATTGGAGTTAACCCTGCATAATAATGCTTGGACCCATTAAGGCCTCGTTTGGTTCACGGAAAGGAAATGAATTCCCTTGTATTTTCCATGGGAATGGGAAAGTAGGATTCCTGTCACATTTCCTTTCCGTTGTTTGGTAAAACCTATGTTACCCGGACTCTTCACTTTAAGGAGAAGTACCCGTGTCGACCCTTTAGGACATGGGTATGGGTATGGAATCCGTATCCGATCCTCCATGGTGACAATCGGATCCTTCATGGTGACAATCGAAAGACTGGTAGTGAAGTAGATAGTTTATTTTAATGTGGTAGTGATGTAGACAGTTTATTTTAATGTGGTAATGGTGTAGATAGTTTATTTTAATATGGTAGACTGGTAGTTAAGTAGTAGGGGAGCTGAAGGGACGGTCCCTTAGGGACTTATTCAACTAGTTGAGTAAAGTTTACTAGTAATTTATAATTACTGGTTGTCTTTTTACGAAATCTTAGTCATATCCCCGTACCCGTACCCAAAATTTGGATCCTTTTTAGCCGAGTCCGTGTGTCCTTCAATTATGAGTTTGAAAGGTCCGACTCTTGGATATGTACCCGTACCCGACATCCGTACCCGAGTCTAGGTAACATAGGGTAAAACAAGGAAACTAACTAGGAAAGGAAAACAAAATATAACAATGTTCCAATAATATCCTTACCTTTTAAAAAAAATAACATTATAAAAAATAACATTAATGGTAAAATAAGCAATGACACATGGTTACTTTTGTCATAACTTTTGTAATAAATGTTGGGAAAGGAGGAGGGAAAATCAATCCCATGGGTCTTGAGTGGAATCATATTTCTACCAATTTTTCCCCTTATCAGGAAATTGATTCCCAAGTTTGTGGCTACCAAAGGAAAGGAACAACTTTCCTTTCTTGGTTCCTTAAATCTGTGAACCAAACGTGGCCTAAGAGTTTTAAAAACTCATACTAACCAAATCATACCGGAACACTGTCACCATAGGGATGGGGTGTCCATATATAAAATCGTACAGTCTCTTGGGCATTAGTTTAACAGAATTTAATCTCAGGGTCAGTGTTCTATAATAGTCACCTAAGTCCAGCTTGTTTCTACCCATTGAACCGACTTCTTGGGATCTCCAGTCAGACTCGGTTGGGTTGCCACTGCTGGTGACTTACGTATGGGCTTAACCCCACCTCCCTCGATGATACTAGGAATAATTTTCTAGACAAACTTTTCGTCAAGAGTAAACAGACTCTTTGTCAAGCGATCTGTAAAGTTTGTTTATGACTTTGATAGTCAAGAACCACATTTTGTCTTTTAGGCTCTTTTAATGTCTTGAAATGCAGCTGCATATACCTGTTCATCTTAGAATTCACAAGATCATGTTTTTAGCATAATTTTAAAACAAATGACAGGTATAGAAAAATATGTAAATCATGTAAAGTATAAAATGTTTGGACCATACATCTTTAGTACAAGATGTGATTGAAGATAACATTTCAGAGTATATAATACTCTTAGGTATGATAGATCTGTTACATAAACCTCAAGAGATGACAACTCCTCATAGAGTTAATATATATATATATATATATATATATATATATATATATATATATATATATATATTGGAATGGCTCCCACGCGTGCGATCGGGCGATCCGGGGAGGCAAACCCTAGGGGGTCCCAAACCTGGGACCCCGGCGCGTCCACCGGCGAGTTGGCCCGGAGTGAGTCGGCCACCGCCCGCGCGGGCACTGGCGACGGCGGGGCAGGCGGTGGCGGTGGGATATGCGCGAGACGATCGGGATCGGCTCGCTGTGGCGAGGCTGGGGGCGGACCGGTTGGGGTCGGAGGAGGCACAGGCGGCGGCGAGTCGGCCTGGAGTGGCGCGCCCGCAGGTGAAGAGGCCGAAAATAGGCCGGGAAGAGGGGGTTCGGCCGACAGCGAGGCGGCCAGGGGTGGCGCGTCCTCCTCCAGGTTGGCCAGGGGTGGAGGAGGCCATGTTTGGGCTCTGGCTGGGGCGAAGGCACTGTAGGCGTTCACGGGATCCAAATAATATGAACTCGGAGGAGGAGGTTGGATGGACAACGGTGACCAAAAGGCGTAACTTTAAAAGGGTTGACGAAGCTCGTCGGCTAGGTAGGGCCTTCGGAGGGGACCACCATAGGGGTGGCGACCATCGACACGTGTTGCGGAGACACGTTAGCGGTGCAGGCTCGGGGGTGGCTAGGAGGCAGGATGGGAGTGCTCGCCAAATACCGAACAACGTATCCATACCTCCGGTGCCTCAACAACGATGGACGGCTGTGGATAAGGGCAAGCAGGTTGTCGGAGAACAACGTAAGGCCGGGGTTCCGAAATCCTATATGGATATGTTGAGTGGAGGGGTGGCTAACTTGTCAACGCAGATGTCTTATGTTCAGCCGAAGATGGTGGGCACAACACTACGGGCGACCTTGACGGAGGAAGATCTTGCTGAGATTGCGGACTACTGGCGCAACTCGGTCATTCTATATGTGCTTGGCTCGAGACCGTTCTACGGACAGATCCGTGCGTACGCGGCTCAAGTGTGGAGACCGAGAGGCGGTATGTAGTTTTTCTCACGGGAAAATGGGTTCTACCTCGTGCGGTTGTGCTTGCAGGAGGACATGGAGCGGGTTTTTCAGGGAGGACCGTGGACCTTTGATGGCAAACTTATTATCATGAAGGCTTGGACGTCTGAGTCGACTTATGAGCGTGAAGTACTCCTTATGGTTCCAATCTGGATCAGATTACCGGGTCTACCAGCTAATCATTGGAGCATCTCTATGATGATGAAGATCGTCAGTGTTATAGGCAAACCAATCGGGCCGATGAAGCCACGACATACAAAACCCGTATGGGATATGCACGAATCTTTGTTGAAGTCGATGCAAGTGCTGATTTACCGCCTTTCGTCGAGTATGAGGTGCCTTCCGGTGGAGTTTTTCACCAGACAGTGGAGTATGAGTTTGTGCCTCCAGTTTGCTGCTATTGTAAATGTTTCGGTCATCCCTTTAAAGGGTGTCCGGAAGGGGAGGTCGGGGGTCCCCTCGGTGATATGGGAGGACAGGGGGAAACTGCTACTCTTGGAGATAGAGGGCTACGTGCATGCAGTGGGGTTTCGTGTCCTCAGGAGGCGAACACCTCTATGATGGAGGGGGTTCAATCCAGTGTGGGAGGGGCCGATGCAGTCCACGCTAATCCTTTCGCTCGATGGGCGGATCGGACGATGCAGACGCACGGAGTTATGATTGATGCTGGAGGCCATCATGGCATTGAGGTGGGGACCGGAAGTGGAATGGAGATAAGAGAGAGACGGCCAGATCGTGGGGAAGGGCGCTACTAATGTCGTGAGTATATTTACCCCGAACAGACTATTGTCTTCCAGTCAAGACGTCCCAAGGCTTTATGCTGTCCGGGAGGGCGTGGCGGAAAGAAGGTGATTGAAGAATGTAACAATCAACCGATGGAGAACACAAGCAGGAAGCGCCGAGCGGTGATACTTAGAGAGGATGGATGGCAGGAAGAGATGGGGATTCTGACTACGGGTCCCTCAGATCTTTGTGTAGCCAATCCTAGATGAAAAGAACATTGTGAAAGTGGTGGTGATCTCGGCGGGTTTAGCCCGCCCCCTTGAGCCGCGTCCGGAAGGCACAACAGCTGAAGGTCAGATGATGGAGCACGCTATTTCCCCTAATGGTGGCTCTGGAGATGTTGAGGGGTCATCCCCCAGATATTAAATGTCTATCTTAGCTTAGAATGTCCGAGGTGCGTGTGCGATAGGGAGATTAAAGAAGATCAGAGAAGTGTTGAGGCGGGAAGCATGTTCTATTGTAGCGCTACTTGAGACTAAAATTAAGTCTCCTAGACTGCTACAACGTAGGACCCAACATCAGTGGTGTTAGGTGCATAACTTGGAGATAGGAGGGGTGGCGCGTATCTGGGTGAGCTGGGACAGCAAAAGTTGGGTTGGGCAGGTAATTCATCTGTCAGATCAGCTGATTGCTGTCTTTCTCTAACAAGGGGGCCTGGCATTCATTTTGGGAGCGGTGTATGGCAACAACGACAGGAGGCTGCGGGAGGCTCTGTGGGAGGAGATTTTTCAAGTTAGTGCTGTAGCTGAGAATCAGTTCCATATGTCGTTGCTCTTCATGGGAGACTTTAATGTCCTACTTTCCAGTCACGAAAAAGTAGGAGGTCGGCATGCCCCAGACTGAATCTTGCAGGACTTCCAAAGCTGCCTTCTGCGATCGGGTTTGCAGGTAGTGGAGAGAACGGGTCACATCTGGTCTTGGCATAATAAGGCTACCCACAAACGAGTTGCTTGCCAACTTGATCGTGCTTTGGGGAATCGGGAGTGGTTTACTAGGTTCGTTGATGTGGTTGCTGAGTGCCTCCCAGCCGGCACGAGTGATCATTCGCCAGTGCGCATTTCATCTTTCGACGGTTGTCTCCCAAAAGGCACGTCCTCTTAGGTACGACAACAAATGGAGCTACATGACTGGCTATGCGGAGGTGTTCCAGGCAGGTTTGGGCTCTCATGTTGAGGGAAATCCCCAATTCCGCTTGGTCCAGAGGCTGAAGCGGGTGAAGGCAGGTTTGAAATTTTGGACGAGAGGGTCACGACATACCCCTCTCACAGATAAGGAGGACCAGCTTCGAAGGCGCAGATTGCATTACAGGAGGACATTCTCAATGGCGACCTTGCAGCGGCGGAGCAGGATCTCTGTAGGGAAGTTGGGGCGCTGTGCACTCCGGAGGAGATCGAGCTGTCTCAGCGAGCCAAATGTAGTTGGCTGCGTGATGGTGAGAAATGCTCCAAGTTCTTCTACGATATCATCCGAGCCCACCAATATCGAAATCATATCTTTAAGCTATATAGAATAGATGGCAAAGAGGTGGTCAACGCTACTGCGCTGCAGGAGGAAGCAGTCAGGTACTATACTGAGCTCTACAACCAAACTTCTTATATATCTGACTTTTCGGAGATTGTATGCAAGAGGCTAGTTACCCCACTGGGCAACAATGTACTCCTGGCACCAGTGACTATGGAGGAGATTGAAGCTGTTGTACGCCATGCGAACCCAAATAAATCTCGTGGGTCTGGCCCGAATGGTTTCGAGAGCCGGATCTATAAAGTACATTGGGATACTCTGAAGGAGGAGGTGCTGGAGATTGTTCGAGACTTCTTCGACAACGGCTAGCTGCTTAGGGAGCTCAACCATACGTTTCTAACTCTTATACCGAAGAAGAAAAGAGCGACGTCTCTTAGCAATATTCGGCCTATCTCCTGCTGCAACTTTCTATATAAAATTATCACTCACCTGATGTGCAGACGGATGGAGCAGATTATGCAGGACCTGGTGTCTAGCAACCAAGCGGCTTTTGTGAAGGGGCGATCTATTGCGGATAACAGTCTGCTTGCCCATGAGCTAATCCGGGACTTCAACAAACCTGGAGGAGATAAAATGTGTGTCAAGCTTGATCTGCGAAAGGCATATGACTCTGTCAATAGGGAGTTCGTATGCCATATTATATTTGCCATGGGATTTATCGTGCCTGGGTAGATAGTGTTCGGGTCTGCATTTCCACCCTCTCGTTCTCTGTCCTTGTCAGGGGCCACCCGTATGGCTTCTTCAGCAGTTCTAGAGGGATTCGGCAAGGGGACCCGCTATCGCCATACCTCTTCACCTTTGTCATGGAGTTTTTCACATCACTCATGGACGTGGCGATACATAGACGTCAGATCATCCCGCTGTGCAAGCGGGTGCATCCTCAGGTGTCTCATCTTATCTACGCGGATGACTTGCTGGTCTTTCTGGTTCCTTCGCGTCGGGGGATCGTGGCCTTGAACTTGATTATGGAACGGTTTGGCTCTTTGACTAGCCTACAACTGAACAAGGATAAGAGTATGGCCTATTTCAACAAGCATTGTCGACAGAAGGAAGAGAAGACACTACTTCTTGGTATTGAGAAGGGAGATTTATCAGTGGAATATTTGGGGATCCCGTTATCTATCAACTACACCAAGGAGACCGAGTGCCAAAGTCTGGTGGATTACGCACAGCGCCGGTTGGAGGGGTGGCATGCCCAGAGCTTATCATTTGGAGGGCGCATCGAGCTAGTTAGATTCGTCATCTATGCTATTGCTCGATTCTGGTTGCAGACTCTCATGTTGTCGTTTGCGACCATCAGTAAAATTGAAAGACTTTGTGCCAACTTTATCTGGAGAGGAGGCTTACACTCTATAGGCTGGACGACTCTATGTAGACCTCGGGAGGAAGGAGGTGTCGGTCTACAGTCTTTGCGGACCCTGCGCGAGACGGCGGAATTGAGACAAGCTTGGCGATTTCTCGCCCAGGATTCCCTGTAGGCGGTGTGGATGAAGGGGAGGTATATGAAGGACCAGTGTTTTTGGAAAATTCGAGCCAATAGCAATGACTCCGTTACCTGGAAGAACTTACTATCCCATTGGACTACATTGAAGGGGCTTATTTCCAGAGTGATGATAGATGGAGAAACTACTGACCTATGATGGGATTCTTGGATCAACCATCAGAGCTTGGCGGATATAGTTGGTTGGCAAGCGTTGCCAACAGCGGAAAGGAGGGCCTGAGTTAGCGCTATTCTGCGGGAGGGCGTGTGGAGAGTGGACCTTCACCCTATGACGCGACAGTTTCGGCATGAGATTGAAGAGGTCCAGGTGGATACTGAGAGTCCGGATGGAGATCGATGGGTGTGGACATATATTGGACAACACATCTTTTCCCAATCGGTTATCTATGCGTCTATTACGGAGGCTCACCCTCCCGTGGAGTTGGCACCGGTGGTGTGGACCAAAGGGGTGGCCTCTAAAATGCAATTTTGCCTATACAAGCTGTGCCTTGAGAAGTTGCTTACTCGAGACCGCCTGGTGAGGTTTGGTGTGCAGATTCCATCACCTTTGTGTGAGCTATGCAAACAAGACCATGAATCTATGGAGCACATCTTCTTTAGATGTTCATTCTCATCATCCGTTTGGCAACATCAGTGTGCTCAGCTCAACATACAGACTCATGGCTCTTGAAGTTGGAGGGAGGAGGTGGCAAATATCATGGCCGAAAAGAATCGGGGTTCCCAGTGGTACAAGACAGCAAGGATACGGTTGGCGGCCGCGATCTGGCATATATGGAAGAAAAGAAACAATAGAATTTTTGAGATGGTGACCACGCTTATTATTGGGGTGATACATAACATATAATTTGATGTAAAAGTGATGGAGAACTTTAAGTCTCCCACAAGATCTGATCTGTAAACTCCTCAAATTTTCATTTATACAAAGTACCTTTTTCCTATATATATATATGGATTAGATATCATATGAGTCAGTTATCCAGTTTGTATTTGAATGACCTTCTATGACATAAGAGTATCTAATATGATACAAGTTATAGTCTAGAATACCCTTAAAAATATTCCTTCTAATATAGAACAGAATAACTGGTTTGACTGATTTGGTTTCTTCAAAAATCAGATTTGGTGACATCATAATTATTTAACAAATGTGTGGTCTAATTAATTGCTGATATAAACCGTTGGATCGTGAGTGAAAACTTATCTGACTCTATCACCTCTTAAAGTAAGATACAATAACTTTCGGTGTTGGCTCTAAAGATTTATCTTTATAAGCCATGTTTACAAAAATTGACAGTCTAAAATACTAAAATGATAGTTTTAAGTGATTTTTGCTAATTGACCTTATCAAATTTTTAGTTTATCAAGTTTTGATCAACTTGGGTTAGCTGTAGGGGCCGGTTTCCAGCCAGCAGAGGTCCACAGGGGGATGATTAAACACCGTGTCGCTTAGAGCTATTTATGCCCGGTTGACAGAAGGACCCTTTCGTCTTGTACCCAAACAAATATAAACTTTTAAAAACTTTAGATTTATAGGGTTTTGCAATATCCCTAAACTATTTTATTTAACTAAATTGTTTGAACGAATCAAAATAATTATAATGTCACTTATTTTATGCAAACCAATGTTTGCCTAACATAATTTAAATATTGTGACAGAACAATATTGTAATTTCTTTGTATGACTAGAAAATTTAATATTGTAACGATATGGTCAACTATGAGATAGACGTGTTTCCACCCTTTCGCGTTCGAAGTCCAATCTGAGTGTAATCAACTCAAAAAATACAGAACGCTGTTTGAGTCCAAATAAATTCAGTAATCAACTGCAAAAATTTTAAGACTAAATTTGAAATTGTAATTATTCAACTCCTAATATATTTACCATATATTCAAGATCCTGACACTCGATCTAAAAAAAATCCCATAATAATTTACTCTAGTTACCAAAAAAAAATCATAATAAAATTCGTCGCTCATTTAAACCAGATGATTACAATAACATTATTGCTATAAATGCAATAATAATAGAAATAAATGAACTTCAATATTTGAATCTATCATCTCCATTTATATTAGTTAAACCTTTTTATGGTGCTATCAACATTGGCAGGTCAGGTCTTGAACTATGAACCAAAAGACTTGGTACCACAACAAACATTGTAATTGTTTATGCCACAAAATGCATGATTGCAAGCCTTAGTTAGGGCTCCTTTAAAAATTGTCAATCTATTTCATTCAGGTCTAATCATATTGCATATTCCATTAACATGGAATCCCAAATAGAGAAATTAGAGATAAACATGGTACTAAGGCTTGTGATTCATATGGCACAAAAGCTCACAGACCAGCAAAATTATGAATAAATATACATTAACACACAGAAAATAAAAACAATTCACATGTTCAAGAAATTAATGCATATCAATTAACTGCTTCCATTTAAAACTACTAGAAAAAACTATATGGTTTATTCTATGACAAACACCAATCTGTCCATAGGTCTAGTTTGGTTACTACAACATAAGCTGGCATGTTTAACCTGTTTGCGTCGCCCTAACAGCAAAGAAGTTGCTAAGATCAGTATTTTCGGATTTTATACTGATCTCAAATTTGACATAAAGCCATAAAGGGATGGTGTAAATGACATGAAAAATAAATAAATATAATATAAGCATAGAAACACTGCTAGTCAGATATAAACATAAATCAATAGAATATCAAGAATCAAAAGAAACTAACGGACAGTTATATTTAGATCAATCAGTCCACGATTCAGAGAATCAGTCCATATCCCATACTTGGCTTGGAAACTATTATTCTTGAGTGTTGATAGGAGTCAAGGAGTCAAGTAAACAACCTCCTTGTTGACCTTCCCATACCCAACATTGGCAGGAGCTCATGGAACAAATATGTCCTCTTTAACTATCTAGTAATTGGTGGGTGAATATTATCATTGTTGGTAGGAACCTAGCTATTTATGCACAAAGCTAACCTTGAATGAATGGATTTTCAAATAGGACATTCCTATCAAAACCATCAAAACCAAATTCCTAATAACAAATAAGAGAGAATAAATGGAAGAATTTTTGGATGGTATATGAGGAAGAAAACGTGTGTTGTCTACAAAAAACCATGCCAAAAGAAATGGAAAAAAACATGTTATATATCCATCACCCAACAAAAGCATTAATAAAGAGTTTTCAATGGTGATAAATATGCTGAATTAGGATTCATAAACAAGGGACATAAAGTGTATAACCGTTGGGGAATTAAAAGGCCATTAATTGTAGTTAATGTTTGGAAAGTTGGTTTTTCTTTCCAAGTATACAACATGTACCGGTGGAGAAACGTGGACTAATTTGTTGAAAGAGACCATGTTCAAATATGAAGCACAATAGAATCACAACAACATACAATATGGGACATCTTTCTGAGATTTAAAAACAAACTAAAAAAACTTTTTTGCACAACAAATCTAAATTAATCACAGTGCATTAATGTCTAGCCAGAACATGAATAAGAAGATGCACAATTTGTAGACATACTAGAAATGCTTTCTGTTGAATTCTTAGGCGTTGTAAAGCAAATAACGTACAAGACACCTATGTATCAAGATTCAAATTGTACAAAAATTGTTTTAAAATATATATAACAATATGTATCAAAAAAATAAATTCATATGTTGAACAAGATGTAAAATAATAATTCGAATAAACTCTTAGATTGTTAGAAAAATAATTGTTTTTCTCCTTTAATAATTAGTAAACAAAATAAACAAAATTAAACGTTACTGGCCTCCGGAGAAGTCGCGTACGAAGTATTACCATAAGAATTAATCCGGGTCTATGTGCAGACTTTTCCGAATGGTCCTAGTGGTAAAATCTCCGCTCTACCGGTATTCCATCGTTGCACACAACTCGGGGAGATTGACCCGTACTTAGCTTTTGCCCAGAAGATGGAATGAAAAAAATGGAGGAACGGAATGGAGAAAAACTTCCATGGTTTGTAGAGGAAGAAGAAGACCAATTCTTCACTTTTTTTTTAAACCACAAGACCTATGAGAATATATAGTCTACCTTATAACAATAGGTCTTAATAGAAATTAGTACGATTTAATGGACATAAAAACCACCTAATAAACAACCAAATAAAAATAGCCATTAAGGCATTGATTAGAAAATAATGTTGATTGAAATTGGTTTTTTATTATTACCAATAATTACAACAGATTGTCTTTTGTTCTGTGAAATGCAGGGTTTCCCTGCCTCGGTGTGCTACTTCAGAAATTGGAAAACCCAGCTCTACGCGCATGCTTAAAAATCTCATCCAATGAGGTAGGCTTCAGGCATGTAGATTTATCTGGTACCTGCGAAATTTTCTTTACTTCAGTTGTCTCATAAGAGATTGAATTCTTAAGCACTATGATAAGGTTTTGCATGTTTACTACTTTCGCTCCTGTGCTTCAATGTAATATGCTAGTAACGGATGATGGTATTTTGTCCTTGATATATTTTTGTGATGTAGATGTTTTCTTTGGGGCCTGTTTGGTTGTGGGGATTGTAATTTGCGAAATCTCAACTCAAGACCTTGGTCCAAGATTTGGCTTTGGTTGCAAGGAGAGTGAGAATTGCAATTCCAGTGAGATTCACAATTTCCACTTTCTTATACAAAAATTGGGAACTGGAATTCTCCTACAAATGTGTCAAAACATTTTTGTAGACATTTTTGTTGTCATAAAGAATTTTTTTTAGGCCCACACTTCACTTACTTGAAGAAGCTTTATCAAAAATTATATCCATCCAAACAATGAAATTATGATTCCTGGAATTTCAATTCTCTCCAACCAAAGACTAGAACTGAAATTTCATGAATGTTAACAAGTCAACCAAACAATAGAAATCTGGATTGCAATTCCAGGATTTCCAAACTTTTGTGGAATTGCAGTTCCTTGCAACAAACAAGACCTTAGATCTGAAATTCATGATCAAACTTTTACTCATTCTATGCCTTCTTTTGCAATGAGGGGTTAATATTAGAACTAAAGAATCAACTGATTTAGTACTGGCATTTAGTGTCTTAGTAGCAAGAATCCAAGTATTATTTGAAAGTAATTGTTAAGCTGTTAGCTACAGATGTTACTTTTGATAATGAGAATTTGTATGACGTGTTGATGATGCAAGTTCTGGGATAACTTTGTCTTGAACGGTACAAATATCTGAAATGCTCTTGGACATGCTTTATGTGGACATTTTTTCTTAGTACATAGAAGATATTAGACATGATTCGGTCTACCTCTCTGACCTCTACCTGCCGATTTATTAAAATTTGTTGATTGGAACAATAAATATTGGGTTAGGAAGTAAGAGTATCAGGAAGATAACTACGAGGGAGTTGTCTGATGATGATATCTTTCTAGTATTTGCTGTTACTCACAAGAGATTTTACTTGTTCAACTTCAATATTGACAACAAATGACCATGAAACGTGTCTGCGCCCTTATAAAAATCATGATTAAAATTGTCATTGAATACCTAAAATAGCTTCACTATCATGTCAAGTATCCCCTTCAGATTGGACCATTTTTTATCATTCTAAATTAATAATGTATTCTTTTGAGTCATGCTTCCCAAATTCATGCAATCACCATTCATCTTCATACCTTGTGTAGGTGTATGTTAGTCCCAAAGTAAAACGTATTTGGAGAGCACAAAAATGCATAATCATTATATGATCACCACAAAAACCTTTTTATATCTTAAACAAGTGTTGCAACTTGATTCATTTAAACATGCACCTTTGCTGGGACATATAACTGAAGTTTAATCACCTTTTGGATATTTTAAAAGTCACTCCATAGTTCATAAGTTCTAAAGTAATCAAAGGAAATCATCAAAAATTATAGAAAATACATGAAGCTTTGATCTTCCAAGTCAGTCACCATTATCATTGATACCTATGCAATAACAAGTATTGTGAATATGTTGCAGCAATCATTTATGGATCCTCTGAAGGTCTACAACATATCACAAAACTTGGATAATCTGGAGGTTATCATTCTTTTGTGGTTTAACCCAAAGATAAGACCTTGTTGGACCAAGATCTTGACCACTCCAAGTGAGGAATATTTCAATATAGGCCCATGCCTCAGAACTGCCATACTTATTACAGGAGCACACCTATGGTCTATTCATCAATGTCACATCCTCTATAATTGAGGAGCATGGTGCTCCAGATTAAATGTTACCCAAGCATGCTGACCAGTATCTTCTCAAAAATATATTGTTAACCATGAAATGGATGCCAAATCACCTCTTGACTCTCTCTCTGTATAATTATATATATGCAGGTGAGCTTAAGGAAGATTGGCTCTCTTTCTTCCTAAAAATGTAGGCCCATTATCTCATAGTGCGTCTTGTTCCGTAACACTTAAAGTGCAAAAACTAGTAGTTGTTTAGAAGATGAGCACATTTATAATTTAAAGGAAAATAGTTGGAATCAAATAGATTACTGAAACTAGGAGGATTCCTTATCTGAATACAACATATTGTTTCGTCTAGTTTTATCTCAGGAATCCTGATTAAAGATTGCTTATTGGTTAATAAATAATTCGTATTTGTCTTTTCTTTCCCAAATCTATATGCGCATTACTCTTTTATTGAAAAAGAAGTTTTCTCGAGGCTCACTTAGAGTAATCTGAGATATGTATGTCAGGCCTCCTGAACAAAAAGAGAAGGAATGGTTTGAATTAAGTTTCCATCATGCTGAAGTCACTTGAGCAATGGGCTATATAAAATCAAAGCCAGTTTATGAACTGTTTATGAAATAGATCCATATTTATCAAGAATTTGCAAAATTTCACAACATCAATATTTGCATAAACACGGACACAACACGATATGGACATGGAGCCATGGACGCGACACTAGTTTTGGGGTGTCTGTGTATATGTTTGGCATGCATGTAATGTTCAGTAAGTCGTACACATGTACATGCCTAACAATGACTCCACCAATGTTGGAGTGCTTGTGCTTCCTGGCATAGCATGACTTGATGGATATCCTCTTTTGATAAATAAGGATAGACCCCATATAGGCTCTCCAAAGTTTCAAACTGAGGGACCTCACCATTCAAAAGGAAGATTCTCGGTCACCCTAATGTGCCCCCTTGTTGAACTGATGTATTGCTGTTATACTTTATGCTGTTTCTTTTTTTTTTTAAGAAACAAATGTATTATTTGCTGTTAACAGTCCAGAAAACAGAAACGATATCTACTAACGAAAACAGAAATGAGCGAGAAGGGAAAACTTGCTGGGGTGATCAAAATCTCACCTGTGCTCAAAATAATTCGACCCTCTTGTCGGTTGTTTCTATGATCCAGGGAGTTTGGATTGCACAAGTGGCAATCCAACTAGAACGCGCTGAATTTCCACCAAGTTGTTGAGCACACGCTGTTGTATTACTACACAAGAAACTCTTTTGGAGGTTGTATTTTCTTCTACTTCCAATTAGCTGTAGGTCCTCAGCTTATATAGGTGAGATAGACCTTTGCTAGTTATGAACTAAACAGTCAGGATCCGAGTCATGATGTTCTCAACTACCCTCATGAGTTATGAATGTAAACAAACTTATAAATCTTGAGCGATAATACAACCAATTATGTCCGGAGTTTAGACAGCCTCTCACGTATGACAACAAAAAATAATTACCTACCTGCAACGCTTCCTGTGTGCACATGAGGCACCCAATGTGCATGTGCAAAGTGCGCCATCAAGTGCACAAAGCCCAATGCCCTATAGCCCGAGCCCGCACTAGGCCCCTTTGGGGCCTAGAGGGAACTTATTTAAATTGCTGGCAAAATAATATGCTGGACGTGGTAGTCGAGCCTTGTCCTCCTTGTTCGTACGAAGTACTAGTTACCACCTAGGACAAATCACCATCTTGTCATGCATCCAATATTAAATAAATTTTATATTGAAATTCACCTAAGCTTTGTCCAAAGTGTAACTATTATTGAACTAGAGTTGAGACCAAACTGCAACATTAGTTGATTCTGTCTGAAGCTAAATAGAATGTCATGTCCATCATTCGTCTTGATACCACACTCTTCATGAACCACGTTGTCAACTATCTTTTGAATCTATGGTACCGAGTCTGAGATAAAGTAACAATATGATTGCTGGAGGGTGTTTGAGGGCAGCTAACCTTGAATAAGTGGCTTCATATGACATGACTTTATAGAAATAATGCACAGCCTATTCATTGTCTTTATGTAGGTTGATGCAAGAATTGATAGATGTGGATGTACCAATATTCTAAACACGGAGTTAACTCATTAGGTACATAAAATTCATGGTCCTCATCAAATATTAGAAAGGATTCTCTTTGATTGTTGAATTCGATAAAGTAGCTTAGTCATGAACGAGGAAAATCTAAATATGCATTCTATGATGAATACTAAGCATTCATGACTTGCTTATGTTGCAATGAAACAACACCATTGAACTTCAATAAATTGTTGAACTTGAGCATACATTTTGCAGAGTGGTTTCTTCACAGTTTACAATATTCAAAGTCAATACAATCAAGTTTTTGCTGTCTGCTTGTTGTTGTACCTCTGAGCTCACTTGACACCTTTTCTTTTTCTTGTATTTTGTAGGGTGTGCTGGTTAGGAGGGTTGAACCCACTTCTGCCGCTAATGCTGTTCTA
This sequence comes from Iris pallida, assembly GCA_029216955.1. Classification (NCBI taxonomy): domain Eukaryota; kingdom Viridiplantae; phylum Streptophyta; class Magnoliopsida; order Asparagales; family Iridaceae; genus Iris; species Iris pallida. Next base: position 22,494,437 of record JANAVB010004599.1, on the reverse strand, counting down.
AAAGAGGTATGCTCAGTTTATTTAAGAAAGGATAATCTGGAGTAGTTCCATGGGAGCAAGATATATCTCGACCATTTTTTCCTCTTTGAGTGGCATTTTGTTTTCTTAATTCTTAAACCAAAGAGAATTCCACTTTCGTTGTGTGTCGACATCTATTCTTGCTTATTTTCTCTCAGTCACTTTGAGTGGCGTTGCTGAAATCTGTAATATCACTGATAGTAGAAATCACGTTTGAAAAGGAAAACGAATACAAAACTTAGTTAACATATTAAAAATTTAAAATGAGTTCAAGTCATCTCATCTCAGATCAAATTCAAACCGAAGTTCCAAAATCATCAGGCCTTGTCTCAGCTATTCAAGTAAGCCTCTTATTAATCCTTCACTTTCTCCAATCATTCCTGTTAAGGAGATAGCTCATATGTAATAACAATTGAGTCAAAATGTGAACTCTCTCTTCAGAGTGACACTTAGGGGGCGTTTGGTAAGCGGAATACTATATAGCCGGGAATTCTATATTCCCGGGAATCAAATTCCTTGGAAAATTACATTCCCATGTTTGGTGACAATATAAATATTCCCGGGAAAAAAATAAAAAATAATAATAACGAAAAAAATGAACAAATATAAAAAAAAACGGGTAAAAACGACAAAAAATCTGTAAAAACGAAAAAAAATGGTAAAAACGACAAAAAAATCGGTAAAAACGACAAAAATAACAAAAAACGAAAAAAACGATGAAAAACGACAAAAAATCGGTTAAAACGACAAAAATGACCAAAAAGCGACAAAAAATATATAAACGACAAAAAATAACAAAAATGGTAAAAACGACAAAAATAACCAAAACACGACAAAAACGACATAAAATCAGTAAAAACGACAAAAAAAACCAAAATGCGACAAAAACAACAAAAAATCGGTTAAAACGACAAAAACGACAAAAAATCGGTTAAAAAGGACAAAAAATTGGTTAAAACGACAAAAATAACCAAAAAGCGACAAAAACGAAAAATAATCGATAAAAACGACAAAAGGGACAAAAAAATCGGTTAAAACGACAAAAAAACGACATAAAATCAGTAAAAACAACATAAAATCAGTAAAAAATGACCAAAAAGCGACAAAAACGAAAAAATGACTAAAATCGGTAAAATCAACAAAAAAAAAAAAGCTACAAAAACGACAAAAAATCGCTTAAAAAACGACAAAAATTGACAAAAAGCGACAAAAAGGACAAAAATTGGGTAAAAACGACAAAAAAATCAAAAAGTGACAAAAAAGACAAAAAATGGGTAAAAACGACAAAAAATCGCTTAAAACGACAAAAAATTGGTAAAAACGACAAAAAATGACAAAAAACGATAAAAACGCAAAAAATAATCAAAAGTGACAAAAAAAAGACAATATGGGTAAAAACGACAAAAAAATCGCTTAAAAACGACAAAAATTGGTAAAAACGACAAAAAATGACAATAAAGCGATAAAAACGACAAAAAAAGAAAAAATGTTCAAAACTAATCAAAATTGATCAAAAAAGAAGAAAAAAAATTTAGACAATTTTTTTTTGCCCGGGCAAAAAAAAAAACCCACCTATTCTCAAGGGATAGAATTCCCATGTTTTGTGGGTAAACTATTTACCCGGGTATTTATAATTTCCGGGAATAAATTTTTTATAAGCCAAACAAACGTGGTAATAGATTCCCATCTTAAATTTTCCCGGGAATAAAAAAAAAATACCGCGTACCAAACGCGCGAGTAATACAAATTGCGATCCGTTCTGTACTGTGTACTCTGAAGTCTGAACTAATTTTACTATTTACAGCGGTAGCTACATTACCTATAGTGAACCATCCAAAAAGGATGCTTTGGGGTTTGAGATTCTTTCACTTGTTTTTCTCCTCCTACTTAGATTATGTAATATGATTTCCTATTGCTTAAATTTGTATTTTATGCATGTAAAAGGGCTAGAGTTCTATGCATTTTTCCATCTTCATTTCAATAGAAGTGTGGTCATAGAACTCCTAAAGGACATTCCTAGTTCAACAAGGCTCCTGCTAATTCAAGGTATGTGAAATAGAAGACTGGGAATACTAGGTATTTCTCTATCTATCTATTTCTCTTCAATAAGATATGGTGTATTCTTCATTTTCAACACAAAATACTCCATTTGACTTGTGTTGTCCATGTGAATCCATATTTTTAACTATAATAAGTTACCTACACCATTTTCTTTATATCTAGTTTCACTACTTTTCCTCCAGGGTCTATGGAAAACATGAGGTTGTACCCTGATAATCACAAAGAGGTAGCAACTGCATATTTCTGTTACCGTTGCCTCGTGCGTAATCTAGGATTCTAGTTAGTACCTCATAATCTCCTCCTTGACCAGGTAATCTCCTGTTTTGTATTAGTCAACAATTACTTGGAAATATATAGTTGACCTTGTATTGGCATTTACGTTTTCTATCTATGTTGCACGGACATGGAAAAATGATTCCTGTATCTGCATCATATTTGTACCGGTATTCGTCAGTATTCTTGCAACATAGGGACTACATTTATACACCGTCCGTATTCCATATTTCTATCGTGGCGTTATCTTTATCTGTGTGTGTATTGGTGCAACATAGTTTTACATAATGGTGTCTTTTCCACAAATATTTGGTATAGGTAAGATCCTTGTTCATATAGATAAGCAGTGATGAGTTCTGTGGAAAATTCTAATAATGCCATACACGATACTGAATTTCTTTGAGTATTGGTATTTCAGAACAATGAAGCTCAAAAGTAGCAATCAGCCTACACTGGTCCTGGTTGAGGGGCTATTACCCTTTTGATCCTTAGTTTAACTGCCACATCAATCCCTTGAACTTGTGCTAATTTTCTGCATCAATATTTATTTTTTGTATGCATTTTCACAGATGTGGCAATTAAATAATTATGAGAAACTACAAATTTGCATTTGTTTCCAACAAATTATCTTTTAACATTCGTGTTATGCAAACTTGCAATATATTTAACTTTCAAGCATTTTATACATATTGTATTGAGTATGCGAATAAATCTTGAGACGTGTATTTCCAGGGCGACGTGATTGTTGACTTTGACGGTGTTAATATAGGAAGTGAAGGAACGGTTCCTTTCCGGTCCACAGAGCGTATCGCCTTTCGCTACCTTATAAGCCAAAAGTAAGTCCTCTCCCTAGTTATATGTTACATTTTGTAAATCACTAAGAAATTTTACCTCAATGTGCAAATGCTTAGTACCAATTAGTTCTGTGCCTATTATAAGCTCAGTTTGTACTAATTCCTTGATTGTAGTATGTTGTGGGTGCCACAGAATTGACTTATTGCCTCTAGATGTTAGAAGCTAAACTACTTCATACAACAGACATCTTTTTACTGTAATTTATTTCCTTTATGATGGTGTCTCTCTTCGCTTTGTTATATACTTCCCTACATTCCTGATGACATGAAGTTTGAACTTTGTGCTGGTTAAAGGTTCTCGAAATCATTTCTGGTGTTGAGGCACAACGTGACATGGGCTTGACCAAATACTTCTGATCCATTCCTAGGTTCGCCGGGGATGTTGCAGAGCTTGGTATCATCCGAAATGGGACCCGAATGAAAGTTCAGACTGTTCTAAAACCTCGTGTGCATTTAGTAAGCAGTTAGAGGATGACCCTGGATTCTCGGCTATCTTGAATTAACATTCTTTTTAGCTGAACTGGTGTACCGTATATTGTTAAAACTCTTGATGATACTTCTCTTTTCCTGATCTAAGGTGCCATATCACATTGAAGAGGGACAACCTTCATATTTTATTATCGCAGGTCTTGTTTTCACTCCACTTTCAGAACCATTGATTATGTAAGTTTTGCAAGTACAATAACTATATGCTCAAAATCTTGTAGATGCTATTTTCAAGAGTTTGTATCACCAATAATTCTGTCCGTCTGTTTACTTTGCAGAGAGGAATGCGTAGACTCAATAGGGGTAAGTTAACTCTGAAGTTAAGATTACAAAACTTTTGCCTGATGTGCTGGTCTAGGACACTTTGTTTCTCTTTTTTTACCCATGCAAAGTGACTGGAGGTTTTCTTGTTCGTTTTTTGTGGTTAGTTAAAATTATTGGCAAAGGCACGCTATTCTTTAGCAAGATTCGAAGGAGAAGAGATAGTGATTCTGTCACAGGTTAGCTTGTTGTTAACGTGTATACTGCCTATCCATTACATTAGTAGCATTACGAGTTAGGGACACAATACTTTATCTGCCTGCCAATTATCATGAGGTACAATCACAGTTGAACTGAAACATATGGGACTTTTTTCTCCTCTTTTTTGAATAACCTTTGCAACTTTATGTTCACTTTTGATATTTAACTACTATCATATCATCCGTTATTTCTGGGGTTATTTTTTATTAGGCTTTGCTTCTTGTGTCTAGATTTCCTAAGACCTCCATTTATGAAGCTAAATTGTCGAAGAATCTACTCCTTAATAGGATAGGGTACCTACCGCCTACTGTTATAATCTCTGACCTCTTAATCCATTGGTGAACCACATTGCCTCTGTGTATGCATGTCTATACTGTATATTACAAAACTGTGATAGCTACTTGGAATTGAAATGGTGCGGAAAGATACAATGAGCAATAGCGAGATTCTCTGCCCCCCTTATATATGAAATTTGAAATAGCAACAAAAACACTCTAAGAACTAAATGTTAAATTTTTTTACTGCATACAATTTTTGCCAGAAACCTTGTAGCATGCTTTTCCCAATCTGAATTAGTTATAACCTAACCTCTATTGGTTGGAAGGATTTCTATATTTGATATGTAATGCCTTTTTTCCACATCTTAATAATAGTTTTGTTAATATAAAGTCGACACTTTCAGGAATCTAATGTAGTCATTAGCTCCTATTAGATCAGTTCGTCGTGAGTCAATAGTATTGGATCATTTTGCCAGGTTTTTGCATGGTTAAGTCAATGTAGTTATCATAAATTAATTTCTTACAAGTCAGTGTAGTTACTTAATGCTTGATAGGGCCGATGTCTTCTTGAATTGTAGTTGGGAATTTTACTTTGCCTTCCTCATTTTTTTCCTTGTATTTTTTAGGTCTTAGCGAATGAAGTAAATATTGGATATGAAGATATGGGTAATCAACAAGTAATCCACACCTCACTCCTCCAAATGAGTATCTTGATTGTAATCGCTTCGGATATTGTATGTGTTTGAACTAATGATGGCCACAACAGGTTCTGAAGCTCAATGGAACTCGAATTAAAAACATTCGGCATTTAGCTCATCTTGTCGACTGTAAGTAATACACCGCTCATTTACTGTTAAGCATTATGCTCGACACCCCCAGCTAGGAGTTAGCAGGATTAACTGTTCTGTTGCGATTCTCGTGTAGCTTGCAAGGACAATTACTTGGTATTTGAATTCGAAGACAAGTTTCTTGCTGTTTTGGAACAAGAAGCTGCTGCAACTGCTTCGCCATGCATTCTCAAGGATTATGGGATCCCATGCGAGAGGTCCACGGATTTGTTGAAACCGTACGTCGACTTGCTTGATAACAATACAGTGCTGGATGAGGATATAGGATCCTGCCCTGTTTCAAGCCTGGAGGTAGGATCCGACGGACTCCTATGGGCGTGATCTCCTGGGCACAATCAGCTTGCAAATAGCGATTGAGCTTTGCTATAAATTTTTTGTAAGGTTTTGTTCTGACATCAGCCTCATTTTTCAAAGAACTTTGGAGAAATCATTAGCCTGCCATATTTGTAGCAGGTAGGCTCAGGAGTATGTTTGTACCAATAAATTGCTGACAATTGTGTTCTGTTATACTTCTTGATGATGTATATTGAATATTCACATAGGACGAGGTTATGTGTAGTAAAGAAAATTTTATTTACCAAAAATTTATGCTAAAGGCTATTAGCCTAGTGGAGGAGTTGATGGTATATATTTGACATAATTTTAGTTTTAGTTTGTTTTGCACTCTCCAAATTGTCTATATTTTGTTATTTGAAAATCTTGATTCAGTTAAATTTGTGGGTTGCTAAGAAATAAGAGGTAGGATTGTTCTCTTCATTTCCTTGCTTCAGTTTGAATGGTGTTCATCTGACCGAACACTTTTTTTTTCATTATATATCATATTCTGCTCATGAGCATCATTGTTCCGGTGACGGTTGTTGGTGCCAAATTTCTAGCCAAGGATGATTTTGATTACGAGACATGAGACAATCGTGCCATAAAACCTACGGTCCAGTTGACGGTTGGGCATTGGAAATGCACGAGTCCGTGACCTACAATTTGCTATATAGGGGCATTCATGGAGTCCATACTCATTAGCCAGAAAAGAATGGCACTCCCAGAGTGACGGGATCATATTATTAGTATATATGTATGTTAATTCAGTTCTAGTTCAAATCTCCGTAGCAGATTTCTGAGATCAATCCCTCCAATCTCATTTAAAAATTAAAATGACCTTTAGTTAATTCAGTCATTTTCTTTAGTTTGTTGGCTACATTACTCACTTGGCATCCCAAATATAATGCTTCATAAATTGGTCTTTTGGTCTTTTGAAGCACATTTCGTCAAAGAACATTAGAACTACTAAAATCATATGTAGTTTAAAACACTTGTATTTTTAGATATTCTTTTGAAATGGTCTCGATGTGCTTCAAAATTGACCAAATGTAATTGAAAATAACAATTTATAAAGTTGGTGTGCCAAAATAGAGCATTGAAAAGTTAAGGCGCAAAAAATGCTCGAACGCTATAGTTGGGATGTCATTAGAATAATTTGGCCTAATTTGTTTGTAGAGCAAGCATTGTACTCTTGCACCAACGCGCATGGCTGCATCAGCATACATAAGCCCCACAAACTGAACAGTAAAGGAAGTCCTCGAGAAGGTATTGATGAATCTTTTACTTGCTATGCATAATGGTGAAAAATGAGAAAAATCAGATCTCACTCTAAAAAAACTGCTCTAGGCTTGCAGTTCATTTCGGCAGTCCTATGGACCGATTGAAGTATGTTGGCCCCTAGTACTTGCTGTAGTGCCCTTAATATTTGCCTTTTTTTTTTTTAACATGGATTGGCATTGTGAAGTCTTAAAATACTGAACCACCGTCAGAAAAATGCAATTAGGTGTATACTAGACCTGTCTATTTCATCTTCCCAAGCGCATGCCAGCTACTATTCATTACCACAGATATATCCAAACATGTAAGCAAAAACTAATACCTTGTCTATGAGGATTGAAGACCACAATCAACAGAGCACGGAACGCTTTAAAACACAACAGTCTGAGTACACATGGAAATAATGTAACCCCACATAATAACAATTTAGAATAGTCGCTTAATCCTAGATCTCTTTATTCAACATAATAATACCGATAAGTTACTGAGATAACTGACTGCAGAAACATGCTTGAACCACTTTCTAACTCGGAAGTCATTGCTTAAGCCTGCAGCCCAATTATGCCTGAAAGTTCAGAAACCATATTTCTGTCATTAAGACATCTCGTGACAGAAATTCCTATTTAAAGGAAAATATTCAAAGGCATTGATGTAAAAAAGGAACTCACCACAAGCTACCCTTCCACCAGCATTTCCAGTGGTCTTGCTGAGCTCATGGCCACCTAAAAGAAAAACATAGCATCAACTGACTAAACTAGACATGACAACAAATATGCATCATGAACCCCGAGTAACTCATCTCTTTTCTTTTTCCCTATAGAGAAAAAGGGGATGTGGATTGAATATGCGAAAGGCAAGTATTTAAATCATGACCCCTGTTCTTGTATTTCCGTGGATAGGTTCCACAAGGATATTAACAATTCTGAAAGAAGACCGCAAAGGTTACAGAGCAGACTATGACTTCTATTGCAAGATTGTGAAGTTAGCCTTCTGTTCAAGGACACTAGTAGGAATGGACGGGGGAAATTGATTGGTTTCATAATCATAATATCTTGAATCAAAGAAACAAACAAAGAAGAAGCAACGCTTGTGCATCTAGCTCCACCAAATATTACATTTTCCTCGTTGATCCTAACCTCATGAAGAGGGTACAAAATACAGAACATATCCTCTTCCTGTCCCCAGCAAATCCCCAAAGGAAAAAGAGAGGAAGTTCTAAGATGACAACGGAAGGAATTAGTGCCAGAACTATCAGTCTCCATTATAGTTAAGGCTATAAGTTGTGCGATTTTGATTTGAAAGCGAGATATGACAGGAAGGTAGATTTCTACTTTAAATATTTTACTTGGTTATTCATGCTTTTGGTGCCGAAGGACAGTATCATCACTATTACTGAAAGTAGAACATGTAGAATAGTAGTTTTTTTTTTTTTAAAACATTACTAGGCAGAAAGATTACCCTTTCCAAGATCATCAGGATCAGCATGGACAACAACAGCCCTCCCGATTATGGAATTTGGTCCACTCAGTGGAATCTGCGGATAGAAAGATGATAAATCAATAAATAAAGGCTTTGAAAGTGGAAGAGCACTAAGCATTATATAAGTTAATTTCAGGTTGAAAAAACAAGTGTCATATACCTGGCTGTCAACAATGGTAAATGTAGCAGTCCCTGAAAAATGACAAGAAAAAGAAGACAACGTTGTTAAGAATAATATAATATATAGATGAATTGGCCTCGCCTATAGAGGAGCTCCAAAGTGTAATGAAGGGGCTCAATGTAAGACACTTGAGGAATTGGGGTTGGCGTAGCCCCAGCACATCCGCTCATAAAATAACTATATCAAAGACATAAAAGAACAAAAATTATACCGTCCTCTTCAGCCTTCACATTGCCAAGATCACCAGCATGCCGAACATCATCATCAGGAGCTCCATGCTCCTTTCCAGCAGGATTGTAATGAGCCCCTGTATTACAAATGATCATAATAATGACAGGAAGAACAATCAGTTCAGCCAAAACTTTTGTGTGGAAATTTCCTTATTGAATCCAAAATGAAATGAAAGTTACCAGTGGACATGCAGCCATTTGTAGTATCACCAAGGGCATGAACATGGAAGCCATGAAGCCCCGGCTTCAGCCCAGAGATACTCCCTGATACTGTGGTCGGACCTGAAAATAGTGAATACAACTCACATGAATAATGGTTCTATGCTAAAATAGGTCATCTGATTATATGATTATTACAACAATGATTCAAAATTAAACTGCAAATAACTACTCTAGGATAGGTAGTGAGCTTACCGTTGCCTTCTTGGGCGAAGAAAATGTGGCCCTTCACACCCTCACTTCCAGCGACTACAGCAACAGCCTTTGCCATTCTTTATGTGATCTACACATTAATATCCAACAGAAAAGGAAGAGCATCAATAACAAGAAAATCTATGATTAGTGGATATGGACCATATGGTGATTTACACGGCATCTCCAAATGGGAAAAAGTGGCAAGACACAAAGACGCAACTACTTATGTGTGTACATACTTACATGAATATTTATGTGGTTGGATATTAAGTTTCTTAACATCTACCAGGTAAATTGAAATCTTATAGCACTTGCAATTAGAGACATGCTTTTCGACTATTCATATCTTGTGATCCACATAAAATGCAAGTGTCGGAGTCTCTGAAGCATAATCTTTGTACATAGTCAAGGATTATTCCAGAAATATATATTTCATGAAACTCTTTGGTGTGTTTTGATACACGGTAATATAGATCGGAATTTTATATCATCTATTTTTTTTGCGTTCGGTGTGCGTCCAATTCAGAATTCTTGGGAATTAAGGATTTCCCATCAGACTCTGTATTCCCATGTATTCCCCCATCTATCCGGAATATGGAATTTGATGCCTGAAAATTTATTTTCTTGTGTATATTGTGTATATTATACAGAATCCCCATGAATTGTATGCCCCTCATTCAAATTTCCAGGAAAAAACCAGAATTTCCGGCAATATTGCAGTCTGCGTACCGAATGCAAGTTATATCCATTCAATATGAAGTACAGCAAGGGGAACCAAATGAAATTTTAACTCCAAACAAACTCTATATTGAAGTCATGTTGCTCTTAAGACAAAATCAGAATGAATATAAATGTACAAAGGGGCTAATATTCATGGTGGCTATTTTTATAAAATCAAGTCTTCAAGCATTATTTCTGTGGTTTGGATTCACAATAATAACAAGAGACTTCAATGACTAGATAGATCTATCATCAGCTGCATGTCAAGATTAGTTTTACCACTCGAACCGAAGAAGCACGTACTCTAAAAAAAACTGCTACGGTGTCGGTGTCATGTCATGTCAGACACGAACCGGACACAAGAGACGCTCCAAAGTACCCTAACACACGCCAAAATCAGTGTCGTGTCCATATCTTAATGATCCGTATCGATGTCGTATTCATGTCTGTGCAACAAACGATGACGACACGAACCCATAGATCAAGGCAATCAATCAGCTAGGAAAGCACGGACAGTCCGAAAATCGGTCGCCGTCTCCGTGTTGCACACGCACCCATCCAGCACGACACGAAACACTCCAAAATACGCCAGTACAACGCCAGAACTGGTGCCGTCCGTGTCCGTGCCAGTGTCCCCATATTGTTTCCGTGTCCGTGGAACAGGATGGCCATCCCATCATATGATAAAAGTACAATCACAGAATTTAATCTACAATCAAATCAATACAAAGACATCTAACATGATCTCTAATAATAATAATAATAAGGATTTTAAAGAAAATAATAGATCAATACAAAGTCATCCAACATGATCTCTAATAATAATAATAATAATAATAATAATAATAACAATTTATTCTTTAAATGTTTTAAAGAAAATAATAGATCTGGTGTGGAATAAGACGGTGAAGATCCATTTTATCTACTGCTGATATAGGAGCAAGATTTTAAATCCTAAAAAAAAAAGAATCAATATAGATGAGAAGGTATACCTCAGGCAACCCCTAGAGAGAAGAGAGAGAGAGAGTGAGAGTGGGTAGGTGGTATATGGAGAGAGAGAGAGAGAGAGAGAGAGATTAAAATTAGTGTGGCCAAACTACAATCAAATATAGTGTGTGTGAAGGGGGGCACAGGGACCTATGACTTGGTATAGGTACAACTCGGATGGGTTGGATCAGATTTTAGCTTAATTCGAGTCCAATTCGATGAATCATAGGTCTAAGTCGAGTCCGAGTTCAAGTCTGACTTGACCTCGGGTTTAACATATGAAATTTAAGACCAAACTTGGAGGAATAAAAAAGTACGAAAGTTTCTCGAGTTGGGTTGGATTGGATCGGATCCGTCGGATTTATCGCTCTCTAATATAATATTTGAAATGATTTAAACAAGGTTAATGTTAAATACATAATTAAATAGCAATGTTGTCTCAATTATTATAAAACACAAACTAAAATGAGATTAGGGCTAGGAGTTGAAGTCTTTGGATGGAGAAAATTATACGATTTGAACTTTTTATTTAAAAAATATGAAAAAAAGTGTGTGTGTATATATATATATATATATATATATATATATATATATATATATATATATATATATATATATATATATATATATATATATATATTGAAGAACGGGTAAAAATATATTAATAAGTAAATCTGGTATGCCTTACATCATCTGGTCTCCCAACATTATCTTATGTCTAGAGCAAGAATAAATTGTTAGTCCTGGGGCTTGATCAAAGATGGTAGAACTAGATGTCGAGATCAGAGGTTCAAACAAACATTTTTCTTCTGATTATTCTCGAGATCCACGAGAAACACTATAATATAAATCTGATTACAAAAGCAACAATTATCAGAAAATAAATCTCACGTTCTTCCTCGCAATCGCAGTTGCTGACGGACAGAACTGAGTTACAACTCAGAGAAAGGAGAATAAAGAAGAAAGAATTGCTGACGGACAGAACTGAGTTACAACTCAGAGAAAGGAGAATAAAGAAGAAAGAATAAAGAAGAAGAGGAAAGGTTCTTGCTAGGGTGATTAAGATCACTGTTGCTCAAAGCAAGATTCGCCCCACCACGATCTGCTTCCAGGAACCAGCAAGTTCACAAAGAAATTCTGGAACGCTCGTAAGTCAATATTTGAGACTTGAATGGGCTTCCTGGACTTCACGGACTCCCTTAACTCTCTTCTTGGTGCATCGTCCAAAGGAGGCCAAGGGGCTCTATTTATAGAGTGGAGTGAGACTTCACCTTTTCTCCTATCCGATGTGGGACTAAAATACCAATACTCAAAAGTACAGTTTGATATTTTATATCATCCCACAATCAGCATAGTAGTGTGCCAGTCCACGCCTACCCTCTGAACACTTTCGTGCATGCACGAGACAACCTGGAGTCCGTGTCCGAGTCCGAGTCCGCATAACAAAAATTAACTTGCATCCTTGTTGGAATTAATTCTTTTTACTTCTAGAAAAATACTCTCACATGGCACACACTTGTGCCCTACCACACCCCATGTGCACACCTCAACACAAGCAATGCATTATATTGAGATACTCACCATTTGGTGTAGCCAATGTAGGACTATCTTTCCTAGTCTAAAGACAAAAACACCAACAATCTCCCACATATCTCAATATATGGGTTGAGCGTTCCTCACAGTGACTGTCCATCATGCATTAGGAGAGATGTCGCTGACGACTTGAATCTTCTCGTATGGGTCAAATAACAGTATGATACAAGAATGGACTTAGTCTTGAATTCTACACCATGACTGCAATTTTTTTCCCACTCACATAATGACATCAGCTGTGCTTTCGGTTGCACATTAAAGGCCCTGTGCATGCCTGGTTTCGGTGTATGTATCTTGGGCGTCTACAAGTTTACCCTCAAGAGACGGCCTAAATCTCTTTTCATACATTCTAGGTGAGTTCTTTTAAAGAGTCCTTTGGCATGAAGCCTTGCGCTTCCTTGCGATGCTACCCCGCTATGACATGGCCCAAAGCCGAGGCTACATCTCATCGTGGTGTCACGCCACTGTAGCATGAGGTCCCAGCCTCTTTGTAGTGCCAAACTACCCAGCATGAAGCCTTGCGCTTCCTTGCGGTGTTATGCCGCTGTGACATGGCTCGCATAGCCAAGGCTTTACCCTCTCTAGGTACCTCTTGGTGGTGTCACACCACTGTAATATGAGGTCACCGGCCTCTTTGTAGTGCTGACTACTACTCTTCATTCTACAAACATTAGGCTACCTGCCTATATGCGGTGCTACGCCGCTATGGCATGGCTCGTGCAAAGCCGAAGCATTATCCTTATCGAGGAACCTCTTGGTGGTGTCACCCCACTATAGCATGGAGACCTTACGCTCCTTTGTAGTGTTGTGCTACCGTGCTTCCTGTAGAGCACACCAGACATTCGAAATGCCTGAGAACTCATTAAGGCGTCTAAGCCATCCTCCCACAGGACTTGTTCTTTTAAGAGAACATATAGTAGATAACAATGCTTATGGGTCTGTAACCCCTCAGTGTCTCAAAGGACTATCCACTGTTCCAGATATTCTCTTCGCCAGTGGTCATTCTTTGAACCAAAAGTTAGATGCCTAGTAGATTTCTCTTTGAACTAATAGCATAAAACTTTATGGTATAATTACAAAGACAGAATATCACATCGTCTTCAAGCCCATCATAATTGCTGTGTCCTCGACCAACTGGCGCTTGAGACCTTTGGTGAACGGATCGGCCAGATTTTTCTGACTCCGAACATCAATCACGATAATGACTCTAGTCTTTATCGGATCATTCACCGCCCTGTGCCTCAATCGCACAGTCTTCTTCTTACCATTGAAGAGATTATTTGATGCCATCACTGTAGCTGCCTGGTTGTCGCAGTATATCGGTAGCACCAAAATCTGCGCACCAACCACTGGAAGATCATACATGAGCTCCCGAAGCCATTCTGCTTCTTCTGCTGCAGCAGCCAGTATAAAGAACTCAGATTCCATTGAGGAATGAGAGAGCATTATCTGCTTCTTTGACTTTCATGATATAGCAGCTCCATCCATAGAAAAGATGTATCCTCCTGTGGACCTTTCGCTTTCTGCTTCTGAATACCAGCTAGCATCACTGAAGCCTTCTACTACTGTCGGATATCCGTTGTTGTCATGACCCACACCCGGATATACGGATACGAATACGTGGGCCACGCCTAGCCTACGCCGTAGTATCGGCGGTAAAATATTGTCTAGTACCCAATAAATATACACTACATCTAGAAGGTCCATGAACTACAAATGTACTCAATCAATGTAACGCCCCAGAACCAGAATACTGGAGAACGGGGGCGTACATAGCCAGCTACGTATATTGAAGTGCAACACACTTCGTTATACGGTCACGGCTGTCTAGATACATGAAGGTTTAACTACAAGCCATCAGTCTCCTATGGTCATGAATAAGCCTATTGTATCAATCTCAAGCAAGCGATAACAGTTTACAAGATGTCAGAGCACCAAATATACAATAGTAAGGCATCCCATACATTACATATTCGGATGATCATGAAGCTAGTCGTACAAAATGTCAAGACTAGCAAGAGTTTCAGTCATACATGATCAACCATAGGATTTGTCAATCATGTTACAGCCCGTAGGCAAACAGTAAATAAAGGTGCAATCGAGCTAAACACGTGCTCGCCGGCTAAACGCCTCAAAAGAATAATTTTACAATAGAGTGGGAGAGTCAAAGATAAATCCACTTGTTGCCAGGTTTATGCCTGGTGGTCACCATCTAGCTGGAAGATATGTAGATCCTCTGGAGCTGCTCCGATATCTGGCCAAACAAAACCAGCTAGGTCAGACCCCAGAAAGAGAAAGTACCACAAAGGAGGCTTCACTTAGGAACTAAAACCAGCATATAACAATTGAATATTAAAGATAATTATAAACGAAACTGATAATAATAGAGATAACAACAGTAAATTGAGTACGAGGAGACCATTCAAGCAGCCAGGTCACAACCCTTAAACCAAACAAGGACCGGGATTGCAACCCTTCACCTGAATAGAAATCCGTCTCAAATACTTGTTGGTAAAGTAATAAGACAACAAATGAAGAGAGGACAGAGAACTGCTCCGGGAGCCAGTTACAACCCTTAAACCAAACAAGGACCGGGGTTGTAACCCTTCGCCTGAACAGAACTTGACTCATGATCATTATTGTTAAGGCCAGTATAGATAATCATGCTATTGAAGTAAGGTAAAACATGACGAGCATGACATGGGGTGCAATAAGACAATAAACGAAGAGAGGACACAAAACTGCTCCGGGAGCCAGGTTAAACCCTTAAACCAAACAAGGACCGGGGTTGTAACCCTTCGCCTGAACAGAACTGGTCCCCTGATCGTTATTGTTAAGGCAAGCATAAGTAATCTTGTCATGTTACAATCTTGTACATGATCAGGACAAGACTAATCTATGCTAGATTCTATCCAATCAATCACGGCCAAGCAATGAGTATGGCTTGATACTTTAACTAACTAGGGTTATCATAGGCCTAGTTACTAACAAGATGCAATGAGATTATTCCAACAGCCACAAGCCCTACAGACCATCCAGGTTATCCAGGTCGAATGTCCGTTTATGAAGGGTGCAACACGTGACTGTGTGCTGGAAATGTGCCCTACTCGTCGGTAGGCTACAAGTCCGCTAGTGCGTCCAGATAACGGGATTGCCTATAGCTGGAAAATCTCTTCATGACTACTGGATCTTCTAGTTATTAGCCTTAGTCAATCTCAGTAGGTACCCCTGACCGTGGTATTCAGGGGTCCCTAACCTAGACATGATGCAAGATAATACTGGTTTATTTGTACAAACACAAACGTCCATGGTGTCCAGGTCATTCATACTTGTCATGTCATGTTAGCCGTCGTAACAGCATATCAAGGTATATCATGTCAGATTTAATTGTCAAGAGTGTGCCACGACAGGCCACTATCTTGTCATGTTACTTATCAAGAGTGCACCACTACGGGCCATTGTCGTATTCATGGTACATGTACAAGATAACATAGTACAAACATTCTATCAAGGGACCCAAGTTACACAGAGGATCATAATACATATAACAGTTAAAATAGTAAAGGAGCAATGCTAAGGGAGGAGTCATGCGGCTCAGGGAAATGAGTTCATGCGGCCAAAATCAGCATGCTCATGCGGCCCGGGTTCATGCGGTCGGGGTTTAAGGACACATGCGACTCGGGGAAACTGGGTTCATGCGGCCAGAAGATCTGGTCTTATGCGGCTCGGGATCAGAAGTCCATGCTGCTGGGGGAAGACAGGGTCTTATGCGGCCAGGAAAAGATGGGGGGCACATGTGGCTCGGGAAAAGAAGTCCATGCGGCTAGGAACCAATCAGAGCTCATGCGGCTAGGAACCCAAGCAATGTCATGCGGCTGGAAAGGGCTGAGTCTTATGCGGCTCGAAGAAAGTTAACTCATGCGGTTGAGAAGTAGGAGGGCGCATGCGGCTCAGAGGGAAGAGTGTCTCATGCGGCTAGGATTAAGAGTTCCTGCGACTGGAAGTTAAATCAGAGTCATGCGGCTCGGAATGAAAAGTTCATGCGGCTGAGAAATTGGTCCCTGCGGCTGGAAGATTTATGCGGCTGGGGAAGTTCCTGCGGCTGAGGAAAAAAAACTTGCCGCATGAAAAATCCATGCGGTCAAGTACTGTTCTTCTTCTCCAAATTTTCGAGAAGAAGAACCATGAAGGCCATGCTTCCAAGCTCCATAAATCCATCATCCGAGTCAGAATCCGGACTTCCATAGGTCAAAATGGGGTAAAATAAAATTCTCTACAACATAAAACCATCAAAACTTGGAAATAACAAGGTTAAATAGATTAAAACCCAAAAAATCCGAAAATAAAATAAACTTAGATCTACATGAATTTAGCCATGGAAATTAAAAATGCTAAGTACTAAAGTATCTCAGGATGTTGTAAGGAAGAGAATGGAACAACAAAGTTGAGTTCCTCCATGAATCAAGATGCACTTGCCGAGGCCTCTCTCTCTGGTAGGTGAAGGGAGTAATGGAGGAAGAAGAAGAGTTAATGGAGAAAGTAAATGAGGAGAGAGAAGGAGTTGATGGTTAATAAGGGAAGAGAGGGGGGTAGGTGGGGTTGGTCCACAAGAAAACCAATCCAAACCGAGCCAAGCCGATCAAGCCGAACCAGCAAGTGAAATACCAGAATAAACCATGCAATGAGGCATGCCATGAATCAGAATACGTACACGTATACTAAAATACATAATACGAACTATGGTCGTTACAATCACAACCCAACATCTAAAGAAGATAAGACAGAAAAGATAACTAAGGCACAAGAACAACTAGAAACTACTAGAAGGAATCCTAAGACAAAAAAATAAAGAAGGAAAAATAAGACAAAATAAGGATAACTACCAGGCAACTCACAGAAAAGAATAGTGAGATCCACCTCAGCTAGCAACATCCTGAAGTCCAATAATGGCATAACAACTCCTAAAATATTGTTGTCACGACCAGCACCCGGAGTAAATACACTACACCATAATAGGCGATTTCTTATTACCGTGACAAATATTTTTCGTTACGGTAATAACCGTTACTGTTTGAGCGTGGTAAATATTTTGTAACGGTAATAACCGTAACGAATTATTTTTTTCGTCACGGTAATAACCGTGAGGAAACTATAATTCATCACAGTAATAACTGTTAGGAATTTAACGTTGGTCACGGATATTAATGTGACTAAATATTTTTTTATCACGATTAAAATCCCCTAAGATTCATTCAGGTTTGTTGAACAGAGGTTCTACCAAATTAATAACCCCTAATATTGCTCTGCACCTGCAAGGTCTCTTAAAGTTGAGATGTATTTTTGTCAAATTATTTTCTTTCAATAATCATCATATGCATACTTCAGAAGTACAAAAGCTACTAGCAACATAAACACTCGGATCCAATCATTCACTTTCATAGGTGATAAAGCAATATAGAATATTAACATTGCATCGTACAATTACAAAAACCTTATCGCTTACATTATTCAACATCTAAATAGAAAATGCAACCTTCTCTTACTGAGAAGTGTCTATTCTAATTGAAATAACTCAAAACAAGAAATATAATCAGTCTCCAATCTACTAGAGGAGATTAGGAGGGAATGCTAAAGTTATGAGATGCATATCGATCTACAGGCCTGGACAGGCTTCTTTGCCTACAACTAGCTTCATGTGCTCTTTCCATGCCTTGTAGAGGTCATTTGTTATTCTCACTGCATCATGGTAAGCACCAGCCAACCCTATCCTTGTGAATCCAGCAACATAGAGCCCATATTTCCCTTTCCATGAATTCAAAAATTATTTTGGGAAACCATCCTTAGTGAATAAATCACTTCCCTGCAGAAAGTTTTCAAACCAAGAGTTGATCAGTATTGATATTCCTATAAAAAACTTATAATAACTTAAATTCTTAGAAGCAATTGTACCAAATATCTACACAACATATATACCTTGTACCAATAAGGAACATTGCTACTATAACCTGTAGCCAAGACAACCAAATTGACATCGATGATACGACCATCGACAAGCTCCATGTCGCTTGTTAAGAACCTCTCTATCCCAGCAACCAATAAGTATCGATATTGCAGTAACTACATTTTACTTCGATAAGAAAATTTTGTGATAATGGCTTTGTTTTTGTATTGGTAATTATGTTGTTCAAGACAAGCATGAATTTGGTTTTGGATAATTCAATAGAAGTATCAGTCTGATTTGTATAGTTAGTGATTAAAATTGAACTTGGATATTTTGGAACAAGAAAAGAAAGAAAAGATCAGCGAGATGATGAAGTATCTGCAGGATATGGTGCCAGGCTGCAACAAAATTACTGTCACCATATCTTAGACAAAAATGATATATCAATAGGAAGATACTTACTAGTTATGTTGAAGATAACAATTTTTTCTTACTAATAGAAGTTCAATTTTGCTAGCTAATACATCCATCAGTTAGCACTTTTCCTAATACATCAAGAAATGTCAAAACAAAACAACCTTTCAATAGAGTAAGTGATAGACTAAAAGAGAACTCTAGATGGATATATGAAACTAAGGTGATCCCAGTTTGAAGATAAAAAAATATGCAATAGTTAAATCTCTTGTCAAGCAATAATTTAGTTTTTCCTTGGACCATAATGTTTTCCCTGCTTTTTGTACCAGACTTGAGTATGCATAAAATCATTTTTTTAGTTGCAGTACAGTTTGCAACACAAATTTCAGTATTCCAGCGACAATATACTAACAAAGTAACATAAAGGGGATACGAGAATGCAGAAATACCATACTTCTAGTTTCTATAAATATTTAGATTTCTATTCTGCTTATGTATGCTGCAGTGAAAGCTTTCAGCCTTTCATTTTTATGATCTTGACTCCTTTTATTAAGTGTCTTACACATCCAATAATATCTTGTTCTTTTACCTTTAGCATCGCTGACCACCCTACTTAAATTTGGTGTTTCCTCTTTTCTCCAAAGCCATCTTATACAAGTTCCTCAAACCTCTTATTATGGAACTGATGAAAAGAGAATCTTGCTTTAGGCAAATATTTCTCCATGCTTATTCCAGTTTTTCTTTAACTTCGCTCAGTATACTTCAACCAAATCAACTATCTACTAAGGGTGATACCGAGAATCTTTCAGGTAACCATTTGGTTGCTTCATCTTCATTTCCAGAGTTACCATTTGTCGTCATAAAGACACTATTGTACTTATGACTTGAACAATGATAACATGCATTTAAATCATATGCATGCATCTACTCTTTTGTATCTGTAACCATTTATCATGACAAGGGAATGAAATGAATAAATAAAATCTTATGCTTGAAAATGGAACTTCCCTATCTTTTTTTTTTTAGGTGGATTCCATTGGGTAGAATTTCTTTTTATTGTTTTCCAAGGTCTTATCCCAAAGTTCTTTGAAAAGAAAATAGATTTAAGAAAACCACACCATTACAACTGCACAAATTGTTCCTAAAGAGCTTTAATAAAGCATTAAAACCAGTTCATGAGCATGTCTGAGTGAATAAATCTATTCAAAAGAGTTGCCACCAATCCTGTGCAGATGAAGGTAGAACGGAAGTATCAGAACTAACAAGAAACAAATAGGAAGTGAGCCAAAGACGACTCTGGTTACTCACATAAGGTTCGGGATCGCTCTGAATTCCTGAGGTACCGGTCCAGTGAAATGATTGTTCGCAATGTTTCTGTAGGAAAGACAGGCTAACAACAGATATTTATCTGGAAATAAACCCTTTGACACGAGATTGAATTGAACTTACAGAGTTGTCAAGGATAGGTTGGTGAGGACGTTTACTTGGCCAGTTAATTGGTTGTCCTGTAGATAACTACAACACAACGTTCCTCTCTACATTTAGGAAAATCTCAAACATACTTATCATTAGCATATCATCAATTTGGAAGCACTTACAGGCTTGAGAGGTTTGACAGAGAACCAATAGAATTTGGGAGATCACCCGAAAAGTTATTAACAGACAAGTCTCTGCCACAACAAAACAGGTAATTAGGAGGCATATATATGACGACTGAGAAATTCATAGGTACTAGAGCTGTGGCTGCCGGTGCCGCTGCCACTAGCTAACCAAGAAACTAACAATTCTGTAAGGATTAAAAACACCATAAGTTTATCCTTCAAATTTTAGGAGAAAGATTGGTAGCCATTGCATTGAAAGAAATGAAAAAGATCAAGTGAAAATGCCATCGGATATCTTACAACTGTGACAGATTCTGGAGATTTGTGAAGATATCTCCGATTGTTTGAGACAATATGTTGTAGCTGGCATTTCTACAATCAAGAATTTATGCACACATAAGTGATGGCCTAATGCAACAAATACGATTACTCTGTCATCATATGGACATTTGCATCACATGTAAAGAAACTTACAAGTAGACAAGCGAATACATGGTAGATACAGAATAAGGAAGACTCCCGATTGTTGCTTGCAAGATTCCTGCATCATCCAGCGAAGCCCATCAGTCCATACTCAGTATATGAGAATATTTATATGGCGAAGGAAACATACAAGTAAGTAACATTGGGTGGTAGCTGATACGGGATAACATCATGTATCTTGTTGTTGCTCAAGTCCCTAATAACAAAGATGAGAATAAAATGCAATAATTAATCAAAAGAGACACTCTTTTGATCTTTATGTGTTACAAATGTACAAAGCAAACTCACAACGATTTTACGGACACCAAATTGGAAAGTAGATATCCGAGAGCACCATTTAGCCCCAACCCAGAAATCTGACTATCATATCAAATAAAGATAGTTACATAATCATCAAATATGAGTTCGACGTAACAAAACCTTGATTCAGTTTGAGTATATCGGTTACATTGAGGTGACAGATGAACCCGAACAAGAAATCCCTTTCCATGACTCGCCACAAGGATCACTGCCGTTTGTTGCCCATCCAGAGAGCTGTGAAGGGTTATTCAAGGAGCTGTACAAGTTTCCAAGAGCTTGAACTGCAAATTATGGATTTTATATAGTGACAAAAGCAATTAACGTTCTTTAGGTGTGATTGACTACGAACAATGACCTTGAGAAATTGACAATATTAGAAGTTTATTAGTGGGCAGCTAATAGAGAGCTCCAAGAGCACAATTCGTGGATTGTAAACCATCAAAAACAAAGTCCCTAAATCAGAAACATCCTATGCCCATTGAAATCCTACTAAACCCGATGCAAATTTTATCAAAAGTCTCAAAGAGTTCAAGAGCTCCAAATGTACTAAAAATCAACAATAAACTATCAAAAAGTCAAACGAACATAAATTTTCTTTGAGATAGAACAATATGAATAGATTACTCCCACGTTTTATCAAAATCAACTATATATATATATATATATATATATATATATATATATATTGTTAAGGGAGATGCATGCGGCCCGAGTGGCTAGGAGTTCGAATCCCAGTGGGAGCGATTCCAGAAATAATTTACCTGGTTCCAATATATATATATATATATATATATATATATATGATACTGACATGAGCCTGAATTATGTATACCATCATCTTATGGATCTTTTGTTCATTTCTTATGTGGACTTCGGTTGCCGAAAGAGAACAATGAATTATACTTAAGGGATACTGTGCCATCTAACTTAATGGATATTGGTGCCATCTAACTTAGACAAACTGCCAATGGTTCGATAGATATATATGACATTGACAGCAACCTGAACACTTTGTAACCAACATCTTATGTATCTTTTGTTCATTTCTGTGTGGACTTTGATTAATATAAAATATGATTTGGTCTGTAAATAATGGATATTAGTGTGTTTTGACACGAGTCCTAAATCCCAGAAACACCATCATCCCGGAGAACATGGAGACCCCCATTGCACTTACCCTGATGAAAGCCAAATCTCCATACTCAAAAATTATTCTAGGTTAGTTTCGTAGAACCCAACACCAGTCTTTGCTTTTATTCAATTCTATTAGTTTGGGAGGACCTTCCTCTCATTTTATGAATTACACCAATGTGTTGCTCTTAGAACCTATCATGTTCATCAATATTGTTCCAGTAAAAATAAAACAAAATTTTCAACACCATATATCCCCAATTCTTCCCTCCTTTTCATATACCTAATCGCACAAGCATTACAAAGCGGTAGCAAAAATCCCCCCCAAAAAATAGAAAACCCTCAATTAGAAATATATGGGTCTCTATAAAATTGCAGTCATGGCAAGAACTTACGGATCGGAGGGGAAAAAAGTCTCATCATGTGTCCATCTAGATCTCCTCTTAAGCGAGGGGACTTGGTGGTCTGGCAATCGTCGTCGCACTTCAAGGCGTCGCCATCGCCGCTCGCACTGGAGTCCAATATCGTGTCCGAACTCATCGCCGCTCCCGCTCGACTCATGAACTCTCTCCCTCTCTCTCTTTCTCTGTCGAACTTGAGATCGACGATACTCCGAACTTCAACTCTGGTAAGGAAGATAGGGATAGAGAGGGTTTTAGAGAGACAGAGATGGATTTTAGAGAGACGGAGATAGGGTTTTAGAGAGATGCTTCGTTCTCCAACGCTGAGTGACGGAGATAGGGTTTTAGAGAGAGACGAAAGGAGGGAAACGAAAAATCATGGAGGAAACAATAAAAAACGAAAATGTATGAGAGAAAAAGGAAAAAGTCATTTTCGTAATGGTTTTTTTTACTTTTGTAACGGTAATTAGTGTTATAAACTTGTAACGGTGTTAACCGTTACAAATTGATTTAAAAAAGAGTTACAAAATATCTATTTTTGTGTAGTGATATATATATATATATATATATATATATATATATATATATTGAAGAACGGGTAAAAATATATTATAAGTAAATCTGGTATGCCTTACATCATCTGGTCTCCCAACATTATCTCATGTCTAGAGCAAGAATAAATTGTTAGTCCCGGGGCTTGATCAAAGATGGTAGAACTAGATGTCGAGATTAGAGGTTCAAACAAACGTTTTCCTTCTGATTATTCTCGATATCCACGAGGAACACTATAATATAAATCTGATTACAAAAGCAACAATTTTCAGAAAATAAATCTCACGTTCTTCCTCGCAATCGCAGTTGCTGACGAACAGAACTGAGTTACAACTCAGAGAAAGGAGAATAAAGAAGAAGATGAAAGGTTCTTGCTAGGGTGATTAAGATCACTGTTGCTCAAAGCAAGGTTCGTCCCACCACGATCTGCTTCCAGGAACCAGCAAGTTCACGAAGAACTTCTGGAACGCTCGTAAGTCAATATTTGAGACTTGAACGGGCTTCCTGGACTTCACGGACTCCCGTAACTCTCTCCTTGGTGCATCTTCCAAAGGAGGACAAGGGGCTCTATTTATAGAGAGGAGTGAGACTTCACCTTTTCTCCTATCCGATGTGGGACTAAAATACCAATACTCAAAAGTACAGTTTGATATTTTATATCATGCCACAATCAGTATAGTAGTGTGCCAGTCCACGCCTACCCTCTGAACACTCCCGTGCATGCACGAGACAACCTGGAGTCCGTGTCCGAGTCCACACAACAAAAATCAACTTGTATCCTTGTTGGAATTAATTCTTTTTTACTTCTAGGAAAATACTCTCACATGGCACACACTTGTGCCCCACCACACCTCATGTGCACACCTCAACACAAGCAATGCATTATATTGAGATACTCACCATTTGGTGTAGCCGATGTGGGACTATCTTTTCTAGTCTAAAGGCAAAAACACCAACAATCTCCCACATATCTCAATATATGGGTTGAACGTTCCTCACAGTGACTGTCCATCATGCATTATGAGAGATGTCGCTGACGACTTGAATCTTCCTGCATGGGTCAAATAACAATATGATACAAGAATGGACTAACCCTTAAATTCTGCACCATGACTGCAATTTTTTCCCTCACATAATGACATCAGCTGTGCTTCCGGTTGCACATTAAAGGCCCTGTGTATGCCTGGTTTCGGTGTATGTATCTTGGGCGTCTACAAGTTTACCCTCAAGAGACGGCCTAAATATCTTTCTATACATTCTAGGTGAGTTCTTTTAAAGAGTCCTTTGGCATGAAGCCTTGCGCTTCCTTGCGGTGATACCTCGCTATGACATGGCCCAAAGCCGAGGCTACACCTCATCGTGGTGTCACGCCACTGTAGCATGAGGTCCCAGCCTCTTTGTAGTGCCAAACTACCCAGCATGAAGTCTTGCGCTTCCTTGTGGTGTCATACCACTATAACATGAGGTCACCGGCCTCTTTGTAGTGCTGACTACCACTCTTCATTCTATAAATATTAGGCTATCTGCCTATATGCGGTGCTACGCCGCTATGACATGGCTCGTAAAGCAGAGACATTACCCTTACAGAGGAACCTCTTGGTGGTGTCACCCCACTGTAGCATGGAGACCTTATGCTCCTTTGTAGTGTTGTGCTACCGTGCTTCCTGTAGAGCACACCAGACATTCGAAATGCCTGAGAACTTATTAAGGCGTCTAAGCCATCCTCCCACATGACTTGTTCTTTTAAGAGAACATATAGTAGACAACAGTGCTTATGGGCCTGTAACCCCTCAGTGTCTCAAAGGACTATCCACTGTTCCAGATATTCTCTCCGTCAGTGGTCATTCTTTGAACCAAAAGTTAGATGCCTAGTAGATTTCTCTTTGAACTAATAGCATAAAACTTTATGGTATAATTACAAAGACAGAATATCACATCGTCTTCAAGTCCATCATAATTGCTGTGTCCTCGACCAACTGGCGCTTGAGACCTTTGGTGAACGGATCGGCCAGATTTTTCTGACTCCGAATATCAATCACGGTAATGACTCCAGTCTTTATCAGATCATTCACCGCCCTGTGCCTCAATCGCACAGTCCTCTTCTTATCATTGAAGAGATCATTTGATGCCACCGCTGTAGCTGCCTGGTTGTCGCAGTATATCGGTGTCACGACTCGCACCCTGTTTAGGGGCACGAGCATGTGGGTACGTCCAGCCTACGCCGCAGTATCGGCGGTAGAACGCTGTAAGGGTCATCTAGAATATATAGAATCTAAGACACAATGTAACCTGTCATCTCCGCACGGAGGAATATAACCATAACTCAATCACATAATTCTAAGGAAGATAAACACGATAATAAAGATAAAGATAAAGATGAGATAAATAGTCTGAAATAGTGCCGAGCCACAATCACAAGTTCAGAGACCAAGACATAAAACAATATCCCAAAATAAATACTACAAGTCTCAAAGTATCAAACTGGAATGTAATCAAGACAAAATCTAGGTGAACTAGGTCACTACTGGCGGTGCGTCCTCTACGAGCACCGGTCCACAGGCTGGTCTTGGTCGTAGGCTCCATCTATGCCAAACCCGTAGTAGGTCGGACAATTTGCATCTAAATCCTCTGAAAAACAACGGGGGTTATCCTGTCAGGATATGAGCAAGTACAAACACCAACAGCAGTTCCATGTGAATTGATAAATACTATAAGAGACAATCATAATGAAATACAAGATGGAATATCAAGACTGAAAGTAAAATGGTACAAGAGAACTGGATATCATGTCATGTGTGAGATATAAGATAAAACTGGAATATAAATAAATGAAAAGTAATCTGCGGTATGATGTAAACATAAAAATAAAGTGCCATGAGATATTAGAGCGTTATGTGATTGGCTTGGGTCAAGATCAGGCAGTTCTATTTGACCGGCTATGCACAGGTAGTATAATAATGTAGGGATCAGGCCGGCCAAAATGGAAAGCTATGCACAAGTAATATAAGGTCAGGCTACACCCTACTTGTGGTGAGGGTGGAGCTATGCACAAGTAATAAACAAGTAAGGGCAATGATCACATAACCTCTAATAACTAAAATAATAATCAAGAAAAGAATTTATAACTGAAAAATTTAAGTACCAATTTTTTTTTTAAACTAGAAATTAAAAATCGCGGTAGTTACAAAAGACTCCGCCAAAATATACTTCAGCTCAATATGATACCTTATGGATCAACTCCTATATGGGTCTCACCGCCTTCCTCAACATGGATAACCTAGTTCAGGTTTAAGTAGTGAGCCATTGAAGAGATGGGAGACGAAAACTGTAAAGAACATCATCTCCTATAGAAATGGGTCCATCGAACTTGGATGATCCTAATTGCGTGTTGCTCACTTGGTCTTTTATTTTCGCTTGATAATTGAATGCTGTTCTTTGAAGCCATATAGTTTTCCTGAAGATCAAAAGATCATTCTTACCTGGTCTCTATTAACTTCGGTTGTCTCTAGTAAGCAATCGCCATAGAGACTTTATTCCGGCTACTTTTCTGAGTGTATCAAGGGGACGAAGGCCGACATAATCTATCCCAAGCGATAGCATGGATCTCGCCTCGCCAAATAAAGTTGGCGTCCAGTTTCTCTACATTTCTCATAGACTGCTTTGGTAGGAGAATGGATTGTAGCCAGAAGGAGGATATGGCTGATATTAGCGATCTGACCAACTCGATTCGTCCGCCAAAGGAAAGTCAGTGTGCTTGCCATCCTTCAATTCGACGTTGCACATATTCCGTCAAATTTTGACGGTCAATATCTCTAGCATAGTTGACTGTTAGGGGTATCCCCAGATACTTAATAGGGAGTTCCCCCTACTCAACCCCGAGTAAAGCGGCCCTTTCCTCTTTATCCGGACAGTGGTGGTTAAAGTAAATTTTGCTTTTCTCTTTTTAAGACAAAGCCCGGATAGGGATCCAAACTTCGTCATTATGTTCACCACCTCCTCCATACCTTTCGTAGATGGCTCAAGGAACACGAGGAGATCATCAGCGTATATCAGATGGGATACGTGAGGCTGTATCCTATGATATATAGACCGAATGTGATTCCAGTGTACTGCAGCGTCTATCTGACAGGTGAAATACTCCATGACGATCATGAACAAGTACGGGGAGAGCGGGTCCCCCTGTCTTAATCCTCGGTTACTTCTGAAATAGCCGTACGGCTGTCCTTTGATCAGCACTGAGAAAGACGCCGATGAGATGCACTCACGGATTCTATCCACCCACGTCTCAGAGAACCCCATCGCGAGCACGAGTGCACATACGAAGTCTCTATTTACCATATCATAAGCTTTTTTCAAATCTAATTTAATGCAAGCTTTCTTCCCGCCTGGTTTGTTAAACTCCCGAACTATTTCGTGTGCGAGAAGATTGTGCTCCGCTATAGATCGACTTTTGATAAATGCAGCTTGGTTTTTTGAAACCAACTCCTACATGTGTTCCTCCATCCGACGGCACATGATGCATGTGATGACTTTATATATGAAGTTGCAGCATGCGATCGGCCGGAAGTCGACAAGTTCTGTCCCGCCCTCCTTTCTTGGCACCAAAGTGATGAATGTGTGATTGATTTCCCCTCAACAGTCTGCCATGCATGAAAAAAATCACTCACCATTTCCAGAACTTGCTCTTTCAGCTGTCCCCAGTGTTGTCGGTAAAACTTGCTGCTAAACCCATCGGGACCCGAAGCTTTGTCTGGGTGTGCTTGCATTACCACTTGCTCAACCTCACCCATAGTGACCGGGGCCATGAGTCCGCGGTTGCCATCCGCCGTAACCAGTCGCTTGCATATCAAGTTAGGGAAAACAAACATATAATCATGTTGGTTGTAGAGGTCTGTATAATACCTGACTGTCTCGTCTTGTATCTCTCCGTCCGTGGCCCGCACTTTTCCATCCTCATGCAGCATCTGGTGAATGTGATTTCGTCTCTGGCGCATACGAATGACATCATAAAAGAATCTGGAAATTGCTGAGAAGCCCAATTTCGGGGTGGACTTTTATGAAATGCCCACCCGCTGGATTATTTTTATGAAATGCCCAGAATTAAGTTTTTACACGTTAAATATTTCAATATTCTCTCTAGTTGTTATGTATTTACAAAATTTGCCATTATCATAATTCCAAAAATACCCTTTCGCGTAATTTTGGACATCTATATATAATTATGAATTCGCAAACTCAGATTTGGATTGAGAAATTCGTATTCTTCTTCTTCTTCACGAGAAATTTGAAATCCATTGATATAATCTTTATTAGAGATCGCAGAATCGTTCGTAGTTCACTGTGGTTTTCGTCAGTCGAACGTCGATCATCCTTCATCATCATCGATCATCATCATCATCAACATCATCTTCGTGGTTTCCGGCGATTAGGTCAATTGTGGATAGAAGATCTTCTTTTCTTTTTATGGATCTTAAAACAAGGTGAGAGTTCAGATCTGTAGAAATTCATCCATCAGCTTCGTATCTCTCGAAATTTATGCTGAATTTGATTTTGTTATGAAGATTATTAACTTAGAAAATGTTAGTGAGATATTTAATCTTGTTATTTTATGCTAATAGCATTCTCCGTTATATTTTAAAGGAGAATGACAATTACTTCTTATAAAGATCATTATCCGTATGTTTTTAGGACGGAGAATGTCATTCTCCGTCTTAATTAGGACGGAGAATGCCATTCTCCGTCTTAATTTGAACGGAGAATGACATTGTCCGTCTTAGTTTGGACGGAGAATGACATTCTCCGTCTTAATTAGGACGGAGAATGACATTCTCCGTTTTACTTTAGACGGAGAATGATCATTATAAGTTAGTTCCAACTGAGGATATTTATTCTCCGTTACTTTAGACGGAGAATAATCATTATTAGATGAGAAATTTATTGTTCTATTTGTGGCCTCTTATGTTTTTATGTTATCAGGGGGGGAAGATATGGAATCAAGTTGTTTAGTTAACATTTGTTTCAAGGGAGACATAGTTTCCTGCCGTGTCACACATGAAAGTACCGTAGATTTGTTAAAGAATAAAGTGTGCGATCGATGGAGTTCTTTGGATCCACTTTCCTTCCGTTTCAGGTTTTTGCACTCTGATGGGACTGAACTGTATGTTGAAAGTGATTTTTGGCTTCGCTCATTGGTTGGTGGTTTTAACGGTAGTCATGATGTGAGTTTTGATCTATATGTGGAGCAAATACACTCTCCATGTTCTTCATCAACATCTTTTTCTTGTCAAAGCTTTCACATGAGACCTTCGTCTTCCTCTTCTAGTTCTTTGAGTAGATGTTCTCCTACTGTAAAGGACAAACGAGTAGTACAATTTTATGAGGGCTCAACTGAGACAGTGAAGAAGAGGAAATCGGATATGTGGCCTGGATCAATTACTGGTGTTGGTCAGATTTTTCTAAATGGTGTTGAAGAAGTTAGGAATGCTGTTAGAAAGGTTTGTTTTGAATCTCGTCATCCATTCCATATTTTGAAATCTGAGCCGGGGAGGTATACTGTTTGTTGCAAGAATTACAAGACACATGCTTGTTTGTGGAGCTTCCATGCTATATCTATTTCGAAAGATAATCAAATTTTTGAGGTGAGGAGGTATGTGGGAGAACATAATTGTGGAGCTGGCTATATGGATAAAGGTAATCTGGTTGTTCCAGCAAAGTTTGTGAAAAGTTTGGTTAGTGACATTGTTCGGATGCATCCTAAAAAGTTCGCAAAATCTGTTGTCGATGATTTCAAGGTCGACTACGGTTTATCTGTTACATATGGACAGGCATACCACAGAATTAGGCTGGTGCACCAGGAAATGTACGGAGATGATGTTAGATCTTACAGTGACTTGTGTTGGTATGTCAACAAGGTAAAGGAAACCAATAATGGTTCCGTTATCAACTTCCAGAAAGATGATTCATCAATGAGGTTTGAGCGGCTTTTTCTTTCATATGGGGCTTGCGTAGAAGGCTTTCAATATTGTCGTCCGATGCTATATTTGGATGCCACTTTCCTTACAGGGAGGTTTAGAGGTTGTTTGATGTCTGCTACAGCGAAGAATGGTAACCAACAGTTCTACCCTATTGCATACGATATAGTCTCAGGCGAAGATGGCGACAATTGGGAATGGTTCCTTAGAAATCTAAAGAATGTTGTTGGATGTAGTAGGCGTATTGTTTTTCTTTCGGATCAAGGCACCGGTCTAGTTTCTGAAGTCCCTAAAGTGTTTCCTAATGATTATCATAGCTATTGCTATTATCACATGAAGAATAACATACCGCT
The DNA here is from genome assembly GCA_029216955.1 of Iris pallida. Lineage (NCBI taxonomy): Eukaryota > Viridiplantae > Streptophyta > Magnoliopsida > Asparagales > Iridaceae > Iris > Iris pallida. Next base: position 22,463,753 of record JANAVB010004599.1, on the reverse strand, counting down.
GAAAGAGAAAGGAAATGAAAGAGTGTATCCGCATGTACTTGAAGCTTGGAGGCAAGCAGTATATGCTCTAACTCCAGGTGTGTTAATGAGACAGATATATGCACATTTTCTATGCATTTTCCCTTAATTTAACAAGGAAAATGACCATTCTCCGTGTCAGTAAGACGGAGAATAGTCATTCTCCGTTATGTTTTGGACGGAGAATGACCATTATCCTTATGAGAATGCACTTATTTTTTCATAATTTTGTGAATTGACCTGATTCTTTATTACTTATTTGTTTTTCTGTATAAAGGTGGGTATAGACAAGCAATCAAGAAGATTTATGATCTGAATTGTGGTCATGTTGTGAATTGGATGAATAAACAAAAACCTGAACACTGGTCAAACGCATTCTTCCCGAGATGTAGATACGGTGAGGTTGCTTCTAGTTGTGCAGAGTCATTCAATGCATGGATAAAGGCTGAGAAGAAATTGCCTATATCAGCAATTGTAAATGTCATCCGTGTGAAGATGATGAAGATGATTTCGGATCGCCACAAGGATGCAATTGGTTTGAATAGCAAATTGACTCCATACGCTGAGGATATGCTGAAGCAGCTTACAGATGATGGCATGTGTTATAGGGTATATCGGTCTGGTGATTTCGAATTTGAGGTGATCGCAGATACTTCCTCCCATATGGTGAATCTTCTTGATTGTCATTGTAGTTGTCGTAGATGGAAGGTATATGGATTCCCATGCAGCCATGCAATACAATGCACAGAGTTGGTTCAGATAAATCTGTTTATGACTTTGTGGAACAGTATTGGACATCAGATTATTACCAGAAGTTATATTCATGTGCCATTCGTCCAGTTCCAGATTGCGAAAAACAGTTTGAAAATAATCCCACTGATGTTGTTCTACCCCCTGTTCCGAAACGGGGTCCTGGACGACCAAAAGCGGACCGTTACAAGAGCAAATATGAGAACAAGGGAAAAGAGAAGAGAAAGATAAGGTGCCAGAATTGTTTTGAATTATGCAATCACAATCGGAGCACTTGTCCTCTGCCTCCACGTGCTGCTACGGTGGTCCAGGGGGCAGCGCTCCCTCGTTAATACATACACATATATTCCTTCTTTTATATAACTGGAAATTGTTTTTTGAATACATATCTTACTTTTTTTGATATCAATGGTAATAGTTTGAATTCTGCATATCAGCATAAGAACTTATTCTCCTTTATACTCTCTGACTTTATAATGTATTGAATGACCATTCTCCGTGTGTTTTAACACGGAGAATATTCATTCTCCGTTTTAGATACACGGAGAATGGCCATTTATAAATCAAAAATAGAAGGAGAATAATCATTCTCCGCGTGTTTTAAAACGGAGAATGCCATTCTCCGCGTCAGTAAGACGGAGAATGCTCATTCTCTAGGTCAAAATACAAGAAGAATGGCATTCTCCGTCTGTTTTGACCCGGAGAATGACATTCTCCGTCTCATACGAAACGGAGAATGACATTCTTCGCGTCCCTAAGACGGACAATGTTCCTTTCTAGGTCAAAAATACAAAGAATAACCATTCTTCGCGTGTTTTAAAACGGAGAATGCCATTCTCCGCGTCAGTAAGACGGAGAATGCTCATTCTCTAGGTCAAAATACAAGGAGAATGGCATTCTCCGTCTCTTTTGACCCGGAGAATGACATTCTCCGTCTCATACGAAACGGAGAATGGCATTCTCCGCGTCCCTAAGACGGAGAATGGCCATTTATAAGTCAAAATAGAAGGAGAATAACCATTCTCCGCGTGTTTTAAAACGGAGAATGCCATTCTCCGCGTCAGTAAGACGGAGAATGCTCATTCTCTAGGTCAAAATACAAGGAGAATGGCATTCTCCGTCTCTTTTGACCCGAAGAATGACATTCTCCGTCTCATACGAAACGGAGAATGGCATTCTCCGCGTCCCTAAGACGGAGAATGGCCATTTATAAGTCAAAATAGAAGGAGAATAACCATTCTCCGCGTGTTTTAAAACGGAGAATGCCATTCTCCGCGTCAGTAAGACGGAGAATGCTAATTCTCTAGGTCAAAATACAAAGAGAATGGCATTCTTCGTCTCTTTTGACCCGGAGAATGACATTCTCCGTCTCATAAGAAACGGAGAATGGCATTCTCCGCGTCCCTAAGACGGAGAATGGCCATTTATAAGTCAAAATAGAAGGAGAATAACCATTCTCCGCGTGTTTTAAAACGGAGAATGCCATTCTCCGCGTCAGTAAGACGGAGAATGCTCATTCTCTAGGTCAAAATACAAAGAGAATGGCATTCTCTGTCTCTTTTGACCCGGAGAATGACATTCTCCGTCTCATAAGAAACGGAGAATGGCCATTTCTAAGTTCCAAATGCACACATTATAGGTTTGTATTAACACAGATAATGACATTATAGGTTTGAATCAAACAACAGAACTTTAACAAAACAGATTTACATATATAGAACAATGTAAATTAGTCGAAAAATTGAATTTCAATACAAAGGAAAACAAATACATTACAAAAGAAACCTGACAAACAGAATATATACAATGAATTTGTTAGCCAATTTACATTGTCATTTTACAAAAGGAATTGCACATTTACTCATAAGCAAAGCCTTAGCCAAATCTAGCCTTCTCTTTACAATAGTATTGTGAACTTCTTTGTTTGTTTTCTTCCGTAAATCAAATGGATATCTCGACAACTTTTCAATATAATATGAAACATACAGAAGGCAGCTGGGTGTTAGTTGCTGTGGACATTCTTTGCAAACCTTGAGCTCTGTTGTTTCATATTTCGAGATTGCTGGGCTTTTATTCCTCATCAATGCAATCTTATTTATTATAATTGGCTCAATTTTATTCTTCATGTATACTGCATCCTCGATTCCCTTATCGCCCGTGTTTTTCCGCAATGAGTTGTAGTACGTCCAAACATAGGAGCTGAAGTTGAATGCCAGCAGCGTATAGTGTTTATTCTCCACGCGAAAGAGTGGCACGAATAGCCATTCAACGTCATCTTCCAGCTCCATGATAAAATCTTCTATATCAACTTTGAAATTGTACAATGCTCCTTCTGTTGGATCTTTTTCATCGACATACCGGGCAGTACCCTGTTTTCCAGAAGAAAAAAAACAAAAAATAATATCATGAGTTAGTTTTTTACAACACTATTAGTAGCTGTACACATTAATATTTATTTTTCAGTTTCGATTCTTACCAATGAATGGGGCATCATGATTGCAAACCATTTACATTGTGCATCCTGCGAGCTTGACTGAATGTTCTGCCTTAATTCGGCTTGAACGTCGTTCATAAGCTTTATTAGGTAGTTCATAATACCGGCTTCTATATCCGCCTCATTTATTATGTCTTGAAAATCTTTAGCACTTAACAACATGCTGACATCATTGTTTCTTCTTCTTATTTTACATTCTTCTGGAGCACTTGGAAAGTACATATATACAAAATTACTGCACATAAATTTAGTTTCGATTATGATAATAATATAGGCTAATGATAAAATTGCATAAAAAATAACTCCAATAGAGAATGATCATTGCACTTGGAAAGTACATATATACATAAGTATTCTAAACAGAAATTGGTTCAAGTTTAGAATACTTACGTTGGAGACATCCTTCTTGTGTATACGATGCTCCTGTATACTTGCTTCAGCTCATCGTCTGCAACGTTCCAAAGTCTGAGCTTCGGACATTGCATCAGCATTTTTCCATCTCTAACAAGCTTTGCTGTTTGAGGAGATTCTTCCTCAAGTTCTTCAGGAGCTGACATCTCCTTTTTATTGTCGACCTTCTCGGGGCTGGAAGGAGCTTTTTTTTCCCAGCTGGATCTACTTTCTTTCTGGGACTGGAAGGAGCTTTTCTTTTCCGACCAGGACCTGCCTTCTTAGTTGTTGTAGCATCGGATGTTTTCTTCTTTTGCAATGTAGTAAAATCATCCTCATCTGCAGCATTTGATTGATTTTTAGTTCCAGCAGGTACATTTGATCTTGTGTAATGCTTCTGGGGAACTGCTTGAGTATCCTCTCTTTCCATTGCTCTAGCCATTGCTTCAAGGTTAACGATTGTATCGTTCTTATTCTTGACTTCGTCATTCAACGAGGCAACTTCCTCTAGAAGTCTGTTATTATCATTAGTTAGCTTTTCATTCTCTTTTTTCAGATCCTCTGTCATTTTCACTGATATAAAAACAAACAACAACAAGAGGTATGATGTCAATATTATATAATCTTCTTTTTAAAAACAATGTCATTCTCCGTGTCAATTTAGACGGAGAATGTCATTCTCCGTGTCAAAAAAGACGGAGAATGTCATTCTCCGGGTCAAAAGAGACGGAGAATGTCATTCTCCGTTTCCAAATAGACGGAGAATGACATTCTCCGTGTCAATTTAGACGGAGAATGACATTCTCCGTCTAATATTAGACGGAGAATGTCATTCTCCGTGTCAAAACATACAGAGAATGGTCATTTCTATGTCAAAATACAGAAAATGTCATTCTCCGTGTCAAAATACTAGCGGAGAATGTCATTCTCCGTGTCAAAATAGACGGAGAATGTCATTCTAAGTGTGTTTTAATACGGAGAATGACATTCTCCGTCTATTTTATAACGGAGAATGACATTTTATAGGTCAAAACAAACAGAAAACTTCATTCTCCGTGTACTTTGACACGGAGAATGGTCATTCTCCTTGTTAGATACATGTAATTACAGATTAAAATAGACAAAAAATATAAAATCTTACCTTTTAGAAGTAGCTCCTCAACATGTTGACGAAGCTTCTCATTATCAGCAGTAAGCTCAGACTTCTGCTTTCTCAGGGAGTCTAGTTCCGACCCCTGTGCCTCCAGTTCCTCAACTCGCTTAAGGAGTTTCTTGTTATCATCAATAAGGAGCGATTTCTCGTTCCTTAAAGAGTCTAACTCCTTCTCCAAGCCATCAGCAACGAGCCCCACAGCACGTTGTTGGGCTACATCTGCTGCTAGTTGCTGGGCTCTTTCCTGGAGTTGCTCATTCTCAGCGATAAGCTGAGATTTCTCCTGCAAGACACGCAACATATCTACATTGTCAGCTGTAGAGGGTGCTGGTGCTTGAGCTTCAGCTTGAGCTTCTTCTTCATCAACAGAATTGTCTCCACCTTCTACATATTGCTGCTCTGCTGGGACTTCTTCAAGTTCATCAACATTCAATGCAACAATATCCTTGAATATCAAATCCGAATCCATTTTAGCACCTTGATATTCATTTTTTAGGAATATCGAGATTCTATTCCCATCCCATGTGCAGAATCTCGGAGATGCGACTGTTGGTTTGCACTTCCTCTCTACCAGTCGACTGTGCTCTGCAAACCAATACAAGAAGTATATCGTACAACCTTCAATCTTCTTGTACGATATATCAACATCACCATCTTCAGATTTTGTGACAGCCCTCTTTATGCTGTCCATAACGTACCCCAGTATAATCCGAGGCCAACAGATGCTTTTTATAACATCTGTGCTCTCCACCAGAGCGAAGAACTTGTATGGCAAGTTCGACCCCCCCATTCTGGTGAAGAATGCTGTTTGGCACAAGTTGAATACTATTAACTTGGCCACCTCATCGGGACTTGCATTTTCGCCCCCCAGCAGCTCTAATATCCTTTTTCTAACTTCAGCGTTTGAGACTTCAGCACTTTTGCCCTTGGAATTTTTCAGCAATCTTGTGAAGTGTTTTGTACACATGCTGAATGAGTCTGCTGGTGGGGGGGTCTTCTGCTTCTCAGTGATGATCTTCAAATACTTCTCATCAACTTCAGTGTCATCATTCATTGGCAGACCGAAAATGGTTGCCATCTCATCAGCAGTTGGTGCTACTTTGACACTGCTGCTCAATTGGAAATATCCAATTCCATCTTCTTCCAAATAAGTCCCCATCAACTTCTCCAGACCTTGGGTGACTTTAGATAGTTCTGATTTTTTCACCTTATTTCTGTAGAATACATCTACGAAGTCGTAGAATCCTACATTCTTCAAGCTTTCGACAACTGCTTCAGGCAAATGGCGAAACTTTTCCTTCACCTCATCCATGAGAGAGAGTACTGGGGTGAATGTTGCACGGAAAAGTCTTTCTTCTCTGTTCCTGACAGTTTTTTTCCTAAAAACAACAACAATTAGGTTTACGTCAACATTCTTCTTTATTATAATAAAGAGAAAGTCATTCTCCGTGTCAAAATAGACGGAGAATGAGCATTCTCCGTTTTGTATTCAAACGGAGAATGCCATTCTCCGTGTCAAAATAGACGGAGAATATCATTCTCCGTCTATTTTGACACGGAGAATGGCATTCTCCGTTTTGTATTAACACGGGGAATGGCATTCTCCGCGTTAGCAAGACGGAGAATGCTCATTCTCCGCTTCAGAAAGACGGAGAATGCTCATTCTCTAGGTCAAAATACAAGCAGAATGACATTCTCCCTTTATTTTGTCCCGGAGAATGATCATTCTCCGCCTAATATGAGACGGAGAATGCCATTCTCCGTCTCATATTAGGCGGAGAATGCTCGTTCTTTAGATCAAAATAAAGAGAGAATGTCATTCTCCGCTTTAAAATAGACGGAGAATGTCATTCTCCGTCTCAAAATAGACGGAGAATGTCATTCTCCGTTTTGTTTTAACACGGGGAATGGCATTCTCTCTTTATTTTGACCCAGATAATGACATTCTCCGTCTCAATAAGGCAGAGAATGCTCATTCTCTAGGTCAAATTACAAGGAGAATGCCATTCTCCGCGTGTTTTAATACGGAGAATGCCATTCTCCGTCTCATATTAGGCGGAGAATGTCATTCTCTGGGTCAATATAAAGAGAGAATGCCATTCTCCGCTTTAAAATAGACGGAGAATATCATTCTCCGTCTCAAAATAGACGGAGAATGTCATTCTCCGTTTTGTTTTAACACGGGGAATGGCATTCTCCCTTTATTTTGACCCAGATAATGACATTCTCCGTCTCAATAAGGCGGAGAATGCTCATTCTCTAGGTCAAATTACAAGGAGAATGCCATTCTCCGCGTGTTTTAATACGGAGAATGCCATTCTCCGTCTCATATTAGGCGGAGAATGTCATTCTCTGGGTCAAAATAAAGAGAGAATACCATTCTCCGCTTTAAAATAGACGGAGAATGTCATTCTCCGTCTCAAAATAGACGGAGAATGTCATTCTCCGTTTTGTTTTAACACGGGAAATGGCATTCTCCCTTTATTTTGACCCAGATAATGACATTCTCCGTCTCAATAAGGCGGAGAATGCTCATTCTCTAGGTCAAATTACAAGGAGAATGCCATTCTCCGCGTGTTTTAATACGGAGAATGCCATTCTCCGTCTCATATTAGGCGGAGAATGTCATTCTCTGGGTCAAAATAAAGAGAGAATGCCATTCTCCGCTTTAAAATAGACGGAGAATGTCATTCTCCGTCTCAAAATAGACGGAGAATGTCATTCTCCGTTTTGTTTTAACACGGGGAATGTCATTCTCCCTTTATTTTGACCCAGATAATGACATTCTCCGTCTCAATAAGGCGGAGAATGCTCATTCTCTAGGTCAAATTACAAGGAGAATGCCATTCTCCGCGTGTTTTAATACGGAGAATGCCATTCTCCGTCTCATATTAGGCGGAGAATGGCATTCTCTGGGTCAAAATAAAGAGAGAATGCCATTCTCCGCTTTAAAATAGACGGAGAATGTCATTCTCCGTCTCAAAATAGACGGAGAATGTCATTCTCCGTTTTGTTTTAACACGGGGAATGGCATTCTCCCTTTATTTTGACCCAGATAATGACATTCTCCGTCTCAATAAGACGGAGAATGCTCATTCTCTAGGTCAAATTACAAGGAGAATGCCATTCTCCGCGTGTCAAAATAGACAGAGAACGTCATTCTCCGTTATAAAATAGACGGAGAATGGTATTCTCCGTATTAAAACACGCGGAGAATGGCATTCTCCGTCTCATATTAGGCGGAGAATGTCATTCTCCGTCTCAGATTAGGCGGAGAATGCTCATTCTCCGTCTATTTTACAGACGGAGAATGTCATTCTCCGTCTCATATTAGGCGGAGAATGCTCGTTCTTTAGGTCAAAAACACAGAAAATGCCATTCTCCGTGTGTTTATACACGGAGAATGCCATTCTCCGTCTCAAAATAGACGGAGAATGGTCATTTCTAGTTCAAATGACACAGAAATGGCATCCTCCGTGTATTTTATAGACGGAGAATGATCATTTTCATTTGCCGCGTCAATATAAACGGAGAATGAACAGGTCTCAAAGTTTTACCTTTTTTCTTCTCTTCTTCTTGATCTTCTTCTTCCTCCCCTGCTACTTCTTGTTCTTGTTCTTCTACTGGTTCTTGCACTTCTTTTTCTTTTTGAGCGGTTAGTCTACGAGCAACCCTCTTAACTTTCATCCCTCCTTTCGTTTGCTTTCCAGCAACTACTTCTTCTCCTTCTTCTCTAACTTGGTCTACATCCATTGCTGATGATTGCGACATTGTGATGGAGATTCGCTGGCGATTTCTTGTAAGAAATTTCTAAGATTTTTGGAGGAGATGACCTAAAATCGCAACCGAACAGAGTATGGAAGAGGAGTGAGCGATAGAGAGACTTTTTTGAAGAGTCGTTTGGTTTTGTATTTAATTCTCAAGCTTCTGGAATCGAACCGTTTTTCATAAAACTTGCTGGGTTTGTTGATATTCTTAATAAATTAGAAGGGCAAAAGGGTCATGCCGTGCCTTTTTTTAATTTTTAAGTTAATGCTGGGCACGCGATGAAAGTTTATTTTGGGGTGGGTTTTTCATAAAACTTTTTAAATTTTTGGGCATTTCATAAATTTTCTCTAAAAGAATTTGGTGCGTTTGTCACTGCTGCTGAGCCAGGTACATTTAGCCCACTGAGACAGTTGTTGTTCTTCTATGAATTGTAGTTTGCCAATTTCCACCGCAAGCTTTTGTTCCTCCTCGGCCAGGTCTTGGTTGAGAGTGTCCGTTTGTAACAGACCTTGCACCTTTTGAAGGCGCCCCTCCTTAGACTCCAGTTCACCAACTGGTTTTCCTCTAGCCCAACTTTTAAGCTCTTTCTTTGTATTGCGGAATCTTTGTACCAAGCGAAATTGGGTGTTGCCAAATACTACTGATTGTAGCCCATACGTAATTAATATTTATTCACCAACTAGTGGTGGAAGATATGAAACTCAGAGGACAACAATCTCATTGAAATTATACAAAAAAGTTGCGGTGACGGAGCAAGTTTTTCAAGCTCACATAATTATATGCATGCAATCACTTAATCACCGTGTTGGTTTTTCGTGAGTTGGTTTAGGTCCACTCACCATTACATAGCAATATACTAAACCCCAAACTCACAGGCGTGAGGATCTGGTTGGACGTGCTGAGGCGTTGGAGCTCGATAGGCAATTAAAGTTGTTCTCGGTTGGAGATGTTATTTTTTGTTTATGGAGGACATGATGTATGGAACATCGTTGGTTGTATTTGTTGAATGGCTTGTAAGTCCCGTGGCATCACTATTGTATTAAGATTATATATATGTAATCGAGTTGTTCTTTGGCCTAGCACCGTTGTAATTTCGCTACAAATTATCAATAAAAGATAATCATATTTCATATACCTTGTGTCTATTGACTTTTTTGTTATTTCCACTACAATGACTTGCCTTTTAGATGTGCTACCGACTGTATTTTGTTCTTGCATTGTACACGGACAATTCAGACTTGTACGACATCATGTCTAGTGGCGACCTTTGATCATTTGGGATCGAGACGTGACACGCACGGACCAACTCGTAGCGAAGAGTTTTCGACTAACATATGCTCGTATTTTCGTAGAGATTGAGGCCACTCTCCCCTCCCGCACGTAAGATTAAACTTTACCTATCGGATGGAGTATAATAGAGCATGTCGTTGACTATGAGTGGGTGTCACATGTTTGCAAAACTTGGAATTCTTTTGGGCATATGTCAATTCATTGCAAGGAGGAAAGAGGAAGTGGGCCAGAGGCGGATGATACTACAAATAAACAGATAGAAGAGGATGACCAGGATAACCGGGAATAGGGGTTGCGAAAAAAAAAAACACTTAAACCACGAGATGGGAGGAGGATGTTAACCCTAACCAACCAACACAAGAAGATGTTGACCTACAACCCAATATCGTACTGAATGGGACAAGATGAAATCATGGTGCAACTTGAGACGTAACTAGTGGAAACTTTCGGTTATCACTATCACCCATATTGGAGAGAACGGACTTGAGGAGAATGAGGGTCAGGTTCAAAAAGTAACAATCTGTGCATAACCCGCTACGAGAGAAGAGGAGGGAATGAAAGTCCCAAGAAGTTGCTATGCAGAGAGGATGAGCACAACTGTCCTCCCGACTACGAAGGGAGTTCACAAATCTTATCGGAGTCGACAATTTCGTGGTTTTATTGTGGGTTGAGTTTTTTTTTGGGAGGTGTGGAGCGGGATTTTTTTTTCCAAATAATTTTGAATGAATATATATATACACACATGAGGGATTGGAATTTCCATTATTAAGTATCCTCGAATGTCATGAAATAGCAGTAATTGGATATGCCTTTTTGAATCGTACATATTAGTTCAAAATCTTGTGATAAATTGTATAGTTAAGGAACAAATTTGGTGCCCTAGGCCCCATGTCTTTGTAAAATTTTGGTGTCCTAGGTCCATGCCTGGATGGTCTAGGCTTGGAACCGAGTCTGACAGTGAACCAAAGTAGTCTAAAGACTCTAAACCAACATAATCACCAATTGTTTCCAAGTGAAATATCTAATCTTATGGAGGGAGGTGGTAATGTGGATAGGACTCATAGTCTACTAACTATTAGTAATCCGCAGTGGGATCACCTTATGGAATCAGTAAAACCAAAGTTGTATGGCAAAGTCGGGTCATATTTGGACATGGAACAACCGGGCCATAGAACATCAGATCTCGTGTTAACTTGATCGGGCATTGTGCAACAACCGACGGTTAGAGAGGTTCTCTGCAACAACAAGTGATGTGTCGGATTGAGAAATATCCAGAGGAGAGAGCCAAATGCTCCTGATTGAAGGATCGCTTGGTTCACGAAATCATGGGTTAGAAAATGAAAGTCATTACTTTTCTATGTTTGGATGCCAAAGAAATTGAGGAGAAAAGGAAAGTGATTCACAATGGAAAGAAAATTAGGTGGGAAAATAATTTCATCCATCAAAGCAAAGATTACTTTCCCACGTTTAAGTATTCACTTTCCCTTCCAAATTTTTTGACATTTCCAAACAAGGAAATGGAAATCGATAGGAAAGCGAGGAATTGATTTTCTTTCCTTTCCTTTCCTTTCCGCGAACCAAACGAGACCTATTCAAGGGTGGAACCATCCTGGCTGCATCCCCAATTTTTTTTCCTCCATTTTTTTTTCATGAGTTAGTCTACATCCGATTTGCAACTGTCCTGTAGCTAGTTGTAAAAGGGTTATAAACCGTTTTATATCTTGGCTTTATCTACAAAAACATTGGCTGACTATCAAGTTGAGAATTTATAGTTACCTTGCAAAACTAGAAAGTAATCCATGTCTTGGAGTTGGATCTATCAAGGAACTAAACCCAAAAACAAAAAACTATTAAGACTTATTTTTCACATATTCTTTGTTTTCCGCAATCTATTGATTCGGAATTCTGGGACTATATTCGGTAGAGAATGTACTTGGAGTAAATTTTAATTCTCCTACAATTTACTTTTGCACTTGTTTTCCAATCCAATATTTCAGGTGATGCTTATATCTTAGTTTTTCCAAAGAAAAAAAAGGAAAACGTTGTTCTCGGTTCCACGGGTGTGAGGATCTGGTTGGACGTGCTGAGGCGTTGGAGCTCGATAGGCAATTAAAGTTGTTCTCGGTTGGAGATGTTATTTTTTTGTTTATAGAGGACATGATGTATGGAACATCGTTGGTTGTATTTGTTGAATAGCTTGTAAGTCTCGTGGCATCACTATTGTATTAAGATTATATATATGTAATCGAGTTATTCTTTGGCCTAGCACCGTTGTAATTTCGCCACAAATTATCAATAAAAGATAATCATATTTCATATACCTTGTGTCTATTGACTTTTTTGTTATTTCCACTACAATGACTTGCCTTTTAGATGTGCTATCGATTGTATTTTGTTCTTGCATTGTACACGTGCAATTCAGGTTTGTACAACATCATGTCTAGTGGCGACCTTTGATCATTTGGGATCGAGACGTGACACGCACGGACCAACTCGTAGCGAAGAGTTTTCGACTGACGTATGCTCGTACTTTCGTAGAGATTTGAGGCCACTCTCCCCTCCCGCACGTAAGATTAAACTTTACCTATCGGATGGAGTATAATAGAGCATGTCGTTGACTATGAGTGGGTGTCACATGTTTGCAAAACTTGGAAGTCTTTTGGTCATATGTCAATTCATTGCAAGGAGGAAAGAGGAAGTGGGCCAGAGGCGGATGATACTACAAATAAACAGATAGAAGAGGATGACCAGGATAACCGGGAATGGGGGTTGTGAAAAAAAAAAAAAAACACTTAAACCACGAGATGGGAGGAGGATGTTAACCCTAACCAACCAACACAAGAAGATGTTGACCTACAACCCAATATCGTACTGAATGGGACAAGATGAAATCATGGTGCAACTTGAGACATAACTAGTGGAAACTTTCGGGTATCACTATCACCCATATTGGAGAGAACGGACTTGAGGAGAATCAGGGTCAGGTTCAAAGACTAACAATCTGTACGTAACCCGCTACGAGAGAAGAGGAGGGAATGAAAGTCCCAAGAAGTTGCTATGCAGAGAGAGGATGAGCACAACTGTCCTCAAAAGACGTCGACTCCTTTGTGTGTGACACCCGACTACGAAGGGAGTTCACAAATCTTATCGGAGTCGGCAATTTCGTGGTTTTATTGTGGGTTGAGCTTTTTTTGGGAGGTGTGGAGCGGATTTTTTTTTTCTCCAAATAATTTTGAATGAATTTATATACACACACATGAGGGATTGGAATTCCCATTATTAAGTTTCCCGAATGTCACGAAATAGCAGTAATTGGATATGCCTTTTTGGATCGTACATATTAGTTCAAAATCTTGTGATAAATTGTATAGTTAAGGAACAAATTTGGTGCCCTTGGCCCCATGTATTTGTAAAATTTTGGTGTCCTAGGTCCATGCCTGGATGGTCTAGGCTTGGAACCGATTCTGACAGTGAACCAAAGTAGTCTAAACCAACATGATCACCAATTGTTTCCAAGTGAAATATCTAATCTTATGGAATGAGGTGGTAATGTGGATAGGACTCATAGTCTACTAACTATTAGTAATCCGCAGTGGGATCACCTTACGGTTAGAGAGGTTCTCTGAAACAACAAGTGATGATGCGGTTAGTTTGGGTCGGTTTCAATCTATAATGAAAGTTAAAGTCTGCCAAGGAAGAACTCAAGAAAGGGAATTATGATCGGACTGAAGCAGAATCCAGATGATGTGTTGGATTGAGAAATATCCAGAGGAGAGAGCCAAATACTCCTGATTGAAGGATCGTTTGGTTCACGAAATCATGGGTTAGAAAATGAAAGTCATTACTTTTCTATGTTTGGATGCCAAAGAAATTGAGGAGAAAAGGAAAGTGATTCACAATGGAAAGAAAATTAGGTGGGAAAATAATTTCATCCATCAAAGCAAAGATTACTTTCCCACGTTTAAGTATTCACTTTCCCTTCCAAATTATTTGACATTTCCAAACACCGGAAATGGAAACCGATAGGAAAGCGAGGAATTGATTTTCTTTCCTTTCCTTTCCGCGAACCAAACGAGACCTACATTCAAGGGTGGAACCATCCTGGCTGCACCCCCAATTTTTTTTCCTCCATATTTTTTTTCATGAGTTAGTCTACATCCGATTTGCAACTGCCCCGTAGCTAGTTGTAAAAGGGTTGTAAACCGTTGTTTGTACCTTGGCTTTATCTACAAAAACATTGGCTGACTATCAAGTTGAGAATTTATAATTACCTTGCAAAACTAGAAAGTAATCCATGTCTTGGAGTTGGAACTATAAAGGAATTAAACCCAAAAACAAAAAAAACTATTAAGACTTATTTTTCACATATTCTTTGTTTTCCGCAATCTATTGATTCGGAATTCTGGGACTATATTCGGTAGAGAATGAACTTGGAGTAAATTTTAATTCTCCTACAATTTACTTTTGCACTTGTTTTCCAATCCAATATTTCAGGTGATGCTTATATCTTAGTTTTTCCAAAGAAAAAAAAAAAGGAAAACGAAAAGGAAACCTAGAGCCATTGGATTAAATATCATATTTCCTTTTATTTTGCTTCTCTTACTACATCCAAACACAAGCAAGGGAAAAAAAAAAAAAAAAAAATCCTCATTATATCTCCAGCACAAGATCACAATGAAAATGAGATAAAATAGAACAAAGCACAACCTAAAACTGCGGAACAAGTTCCACCAAAGTCCGAAATCGGAGAAATTATTCAGTTTGTACAAATGACAGGTGATAATATCAAAAGCCAAAAATAAAAAACCTTATCAAATAATTTTCAAATATCATTAAGATAGGATTACAAAAAATAGTAAGATAATATATGTGTCATTATACTATCGGACGAGCACACCATTAATATCTCTCCCGATGCTAGCCATCAATCTATCATATACCTAGATCGATAACTTCACATGTCATTAAAGTTACTTTCAAATCTTTCTATGTAGTAGAAAACCTTCCAACTATTCTCTCTTCACTGCTTTCACTGAAATTGAAAAAAGAAGGAACTTGCAATCATGTTCCTAAACTTTCCATTGAGTTATCCACAAATAAGAAAAGTTAAGCAGTTGATCCTAAAATTTAACAAAATAATTAGGACCTGTGTGGCTGCACAAATTTTCGGTTGATAACTGCACACATTGTGTAAAATACAAAATAAAACTTGTTAATCTTATATTGCATGTCTGGAACTTTCTGAATCTTCTCTTGAACTGCAACTATAAGCTTGGCTACCTGCCCCAAGTTATTGATCCATGTTACTTCAACAGGAATCCGGTCTGCTGTCACACTTGTATATATTCCTAAAAGGTTCCAGATTCAATATTATAGATAATATAAACCATATTGAAATTTAAGTCAGAATAACCATTCTCGTTTACATAGAAAGATCAATTGGAAAAAAAAAAACGCATTTAATGAAAGCTGAGATAAAAATGGCAGATATAATAAAAGATTTCATACCTTCACTTGCAATTAGTCGAAGGAGGACGAAGGCCGCAATGCCATACCAAAAACTTGAGGGTCACAGAAGACAGACCATACAGACCTTGAAAATGATCAAAGGCCTACAGCTCCATCGGCACCAATCAAAACCAGAAGTTTATACAAAGAGTTGCATTTCAGGAATTGATTTAAGCTTGAGACACAAAAATATGCTCATTCCCATTTTATTTCAAAGAAATTACTTTCATCATTGATTTTGTATTCACATATACAATACTTTCGACATCATCTCTATTCCCAGTATGGTTGTCAACTAATACACCAGTTGGTCCGTGCAACCTCCTTATTTCTCCATGATATGAATTTTATGACATTTCGCTTCACGCATAAAGTTTTCACTTTTCTTTCTCGAAAATCAAAGACTGGCATTAAATCAGTGAAATCCAACCACCGCCAGGAGGGATAAAATTCCAAAGTAGTCTTCTGTCAACAAAAGTGCTGAGTCAAGAGAAGGAGCTTCCCTGATGAACTAAATCCCACGATTTCCATTAAAATATAAGCAGTTTGGTGGCAACCATCTGAAGCAGCATTACGCTAGGTATAATATAATAATACATCCAACAGAAGCAGGTCCCCACTTGCGAACTTGATCTTTCTAGTTTCACATGAAACAAATATAGAACTTTTTAAAAGACGAAAAAAAAGAAGATAACAAGTTGTGCAGAAAACGGATACTTGTTAGGAGAAAAAGAAAAGCTTGATTGACATAAAAAAATAACAGTCTAAAGGCGTGCTAACCTTTTTGACGAGGCAGTCACTGATCATCTAGTTTGCATTACTCGATAGTTTAGGATCAAATCTTCCGGCTTCTTCCATACATAAGCTCGTACTGTCGCGAGACTCATTTCAGGCGAGAGGACCTATACTCCAGAGATGAGGTCAAAAGAACTCAAGAGACTTAAAAGTAACTCCGAAGATGAATGAATTTATGGCAATAATGTTTACATTACAAGGCATAACCACTATATGCAGCAGTCATCAACATTTAAAATACTCATCCAAACCATGACATGTAACTACTGCCGGTTAGAAAACAGTACTGCAAGTAACCAGAGTTCTCCAATACCCCAATTAGAGGGAGTGACGAATATGTTTCCATATACTTCATGGCTGGTCATATGCCATATTAAACCATCGAGATAAGCACATACTTTTAACATAATAAAAGAGCTATTAGGGTGTGTGGCAAATGGAGACTTGTATACGGAAAATAGGAAAACAGTGGAAACAGTTTCCACTATCTATCTTGGTTGCCTTTAGCAAAGCAAGATTGAGAACTATTATGGCCTATTAAATGAAAATCAATGAAGGAAACTAGTTTCATCCTAAGAGGGAAGATATTCAAGGAAAATTGCGGAAAACAATATTTACACAAACGTAATATTATTAGCTATTGTAAAGTAAGATTGGTAAGTACTAGAATTTATACTAGTAAATGGAAAGTAATGGTGGAAACCACTTTCCATAGTAGAGGACCAAACGCCAATATAACTTACAGAGAGCAATGACACAATTGTTTACTATAATTGTTTTTTTTTTAATCCAACACCCATCTCTTAGCCCTCCCACTAACTCTCTTATTGTGGTGTTACCCCACACTGTCCGTAACTTTCATATTTTTGTTTCTAGCTAACAAACAGGATATTTAGTTGGAAACTTAATTTCCCCTTAGTTTGTAGAACTTACCAATTGCCACACACACCCATATGCAAAAACATATTGAACAACAAAAGAAGGGATGGGCTGGAATATGTAATCCTAAAAATCAGTAACAAATTAATAGTGACCAGCTCTAGAAATGCTATTGGAAACCAAAAAAGGAACCAGGTCAGAAATCCCTCTCATAAAGGAATAGCAGATCTAACTATGCTCTTTTGTATGAAAAAAGTCTTAGATGTCTTAAGCTTTACTCATGGTCGAAATTATTCTAATACTAGCCTTAATCTTGAGAGCTTCATTGTTGATCTATAATTAGTGAACACGGAGACGAATGTTGCACTTCAAGCCGGATGTCTAGCAAGGTAACGATCCAAACTCCAGAGACGAATGCGATATGTACAAAATAATATACATATAATTAACATATGACTATTTATATGTGGTTGATTTCCTATTTGGATATTGAAGAACTTAACAGGATCGAACTCTTGTAGCATGTAGGAACGCTATACTCTGAACTTTATAAATACGTTATGTTTCATAGAGGTGGGGACAAATCTTTGTCTGCACAAGTGTTCAGACAGGGGTGCACAAGTGACACATATGTATACATCAAACTATAACAGGGAGAAGTGTCCTACGTATCATAGCTCTTTGATGCTTTATTCACACTTACTTGGTTATTACACAAGATCTCTATGGATGGCTTTATCTTTTGCCACGATTTCATTCCTGAACGGAAGGACCCATCTGCAACAGATGAAAGTTGTCCCTGTCCCACACCCAATCCCAGACCAAACCCTCCATCTGAACTTCCACCTTCAAATGGCTTGTCAAGAACCAATTTCTCAATTACATAGTTGACAACCTGCAGATCACAATGGAACACATTAAAAAAGACAAGCAACCTATATAAATTGATTTGGATAATGAGGATAGAAGACAAAAATAATTCTTCTCTCCTTTTCCATTAAAACAATACGTATCAAATTATAATCCTACCAATCAAGCATTCCATCAGTTACATAAAAAGAGTAATATATATAACATTGCAAACATTAATAGAAATACGATAACCATAAATGTATCTAAACCTTAGAAGCTAGATGCAGGAGCGGGAGCGGGGGCGGGGGCAGGGGCGGGGGCGGGGGCGGGAGCGGGAGAGTGTGACTACTTATAATAGTCTAAAGTTGGAAACGTGCATAATAAATTTTTTATGTTTAATAATTATTGTTATCAACATTTATTGATATCTTAATATTTATTAGAATTTATAAAGTTCAGTTCAAGGTTACAGAGAGATCATTCGTGTAGTGATTTTTATGATGCCAAGGTAACCAATTCTTAGTTTCTTGTTACTTTAATGAACGTGTATTAAAAATTCTTTAATTTTCTTCCCAAAATTTATGTCACCTTTTAAAATATGGTCATGTTATGGAAAGCGCTCATGTCGCAGGAAAAACAGGCTTCCGTCGACAAAAAAATTAGCTTTCGTCGCCAGAAAAACGAACTCCCAAATAAGAACCACCAAATCGAGGTCCTTACTGAGATACGTTGACCTCCTAGGAGTTTATGGCTTCTAGATCCAAATAATATCTATCACTTACTAGAAAACAACAGCAACAAAACACTTACCCAAACTTTTGGGGTCGGCTTTTTGAATCATTTTCTTCCATTCAGCTAACTAAGGGCCATGTCCACTGTAACATTAGAAAAATCATATCCTTTGTTATAGACATAATCCAAGTTCGTTAGGCTTACTCCTAGTTCAAGCAGCTCATTTGACTAATATTTTATTGCTCCTAAGTGTCTATTGGTCTACGTTGCAAATGTACAAACCACCTATATAACTATTTTCCCTCTTCTTATCCTCAATTTGTGCCACCGTACGAATACACTCATTTCCTATTATATTTTTCAACGTACTGCGACTCATTCATCTTAGCATTTTCATCTCAGCTACGCTCATTTTTCGGACATCTTAACTGCCCAACAATCCGATCCATAAAGCATGGGTGGTCTTGTAGTTGTCTTATCATTTACTAGCAAACAGGTCATAAAAGGTTAAATATATTTACACTTACCTCATAAGACATACGTACATGAAATACTTAATTGAAACTAACAAATTTGATGTAGATAACAAAATATTTGTATAGAAAGTATGTATTCCTAAACACTTTAATACATATTATGAAATACACATCTACATATCTCGAAGGACTTATAAAACCTTTCTAGGTCAACCTCAAAATGTTCGTACCAGGACCTTTAACATGTATTATTTCTGGATAAAGATCTTTATTGATATGGTTATAATATTATATGAATATTCTTATCAAAAAGTGGTATATACACCAGCTCTTGACATACATTCAAAAGGCTCATACTTACTTTGTGTATCCGCAATATCCTAGGTGCACTCAGTTTTCCTTGTGTAAGCGATTGAGCAGCTAAGCCTTCACAAGGGTGCAAGTAGAAACTACACCTGCAGAAGGCAAAAGACGTAATTAATGTCATTACCAAAATAGCTGGAGACTGACAACTATGAAAGTAGTAATTTGTACAAAACATTATCCTACTGCCTCAGAGAAGTAGCAGTTCAAGAAGATTACTGGTAATAACTTTACAACATAAAGTTTAGATAGAGATATCAAAAGCATTCTAAATCATACATATCCGAGTAACAACCAATAGTTGTACAAATTATGTGCTTCAAAATTCTGATCAAGAAACCACCCATGCTATTAAATTCCTCCAATATAAGAAGAAATTCATGGAAATGTATCATCCAGAAACAAGAGCACAATCAATGTACTAAAAGATGGCTAAGTAATGCTTTCGTTCACAATGGAAAACTCTAAACGTCATGCATGCTGCACAGATACATATTTTACGGACGTTTTTTTATTCTAATATTCAGGTCCTCATCACTATATAGAGTTTCTCTAACAGATGGATCATTGGGATAGGTATAGGGGGGTGCTAACACTGATCAATCAGTTTTGTACTCATCTTAATTTTTTCGACCTAGCACTGTCTGTGAGCATATGCATTCGTCAAGTGGTTTTCTAGTTACAGTAGTGTTTTTGGTTCTATTTCCTCCACTTTTCTCCATGTGTGAGATATAAACTGGTAAAACAGTAAGCTCTTCCTTTTGTATGTCCTGCAAGTGATTCCATTACACCTCATGGTCTTTGCTCACTCAAACGTATGGATACTGCTCATATTAACATTTAAAAAAAACGGAAATGATATTTTGCCCGCCCCTAGGGGTGACCGCGCTGGCCCGCGCCGACGTGGTGGCCAGCCACTGCCCCCCCACCCCCCCACATAGCATGGGCCCACCCCAGGCCAGGGGGCTATTGGCTACACGCCACGTGGCCATGGGCACCCCTTAGGGGCGGGCAACGTTGCAGCGTCCTTAAAAAAACCAAAAGACTCCAAAAATAGCAAAAATGTTAAAAGAATAATTAACCCAAAAAATACTCTTTTACAGTTTTACAGTAAATGTTAAATAACAAAAAATCATTACAACAGTACCCTTGGGTATTGTCCACATGGAAGTTGAAATATTGTAACTAAGACTCAAAACACTCAAACAACTCCAAAACTTTACTCTAATAGCTTCCTCCAGTATACAACAAACTGTAACTACTACATAAACAACATATACAAACAAAAGCGCACATACATGCATGCAAGCATACATCCACCTGTCTGCAAACTCATCCATGCATATTAATGGAATCCTCATAATGTTAAGTTCATATGCTATAAGCAAAATCCAAAGATGTTCATACTAATCATGCGGCAAACTACACATGCTCTAATATGAAAATAAAGAATAACCTTAGAAGTTCAATGATTCTGCTGCCATTTATCAGGAGTCTACGAGTTCTTGTAGAAAATCAAACAATAAACATGCACCATTTTACCGAAAAGCACTTCTACTTGTCACACACAGAGGCTACCTGACAAGTTGACAACCAAAGCAGTACAACCAAATGCTTCAAACACAGAATAGGTCTGACTTGAATTACTTAACTAATTTGTACTGGCAAAAATGAGAGCATACTGAAAACTTCAAAGTCAGGTTCAAAAAGATGTTAAAGTGATATTAAACTGCATGAAGGTAAGAAATTACTTAGTATTTTCTCGTGTAGGCATCCGACCATTCAACACACAATCAATACACCACCAAGGAAGATCTTTCTCATCTTCAGTCCCATCTAAATCAGTGATTCTCTTCCTCCAAGGACCTCCATATGTGCCCTCAGTAATGATTGATGGAGGGGAAACTGTTGAAAATTCAAATGCAGGATACACCGTAGCATTGTGGTTTCCAGCACCATCATCTACCTCAATCCTTGAATGGGAAACAGTTCTGATAGATGCATCCTTCCCGGATGGAGTATCACCATTTGAAGAAGCTTGTGATCCAGGCCTCTGCTTTCTTCTAGCCACCCAATGTGCCAAAAGACCACGAAGAGTCTCCTGGGCTAGATTGATCTACATATCAACATGAAAGCATCACTTTAACTAACTGAAAACAGATTTCCCAATATCATCAAGAACCACCTCAAGATTCCATCATCAATTATTTTGATACTTATATTGTTAATTTGACTTTTTCTCTACCCAAGCATCTCGAAAAACAAATACATAGAGGGATAAGGGGTGCAGGGCCTGTTCAAATTAAATACTCATAAACTTATGACAAATAAATCCTCATAATTTCAAGATAAGCCAAGTAAAGAAGTGGCATATAATAGAAAAACTAACACACTCATGCCGGTCGTGTATGTGGGACTTAGTTCAGCTAATGCTGAACAGCCCTCGAGTACATTTTTAGTTAGTAAGATAGCATGCAAGGAAGCTATATAATGAAAAGCAAATCATAGTTTTAAGTGTGTGCATTGAAAGCTAAGTACCATCACGTTAGAATGTTAACCATGGTTTTCAAATCAATCAAATAACAGATAAACCATATGACATCCTTCAAGTGAAGCAAGTATTTTGTGGCTTCTATCTGAATCTCTAGTATATGTCTATCATCTAACTTATATAAAGTTCGCTAGGAATCATATCAAGATAAAAGAATTTGACAAACTTCAGTCTGTGGTGTTCATGGCATTCAGTGCATGTTTATATCTGTGAATATATGAAGATCTGAACACCAACACGAAATGTACGTGTTTTCCCACTCATTAAGTGGGTCTCTACATGAAGATCTAAACGACCAAAGAACTCAAAGAAAAGGAGGCGGAAAAATGGAGCCCCACAACTTTATCATCTCCTCTCCAAACCCAGACCCTAACCATACCTCTCCCTTCTCCTCCATGCCTACTACATCTTCCCTCTTCCTCTTCTTTCCCTCCCATAACTTCACATTCTCTTTCAATCCCATTCTCTGTCTCTTGAAGTCCTCACAATTACGTGTCTCTTCTCTCAATTTTTCCAAGAAAGCAACCCACAAATTTTCCAAGAAAGCAACCGTTCCAGTAAACTCAGTACTCAACCTAAGTCCTTGATTGTCCAGTGACGTTGAATCTATTTTGCCGTGTGTTGACCACTGTCTATTTGCTTCTTCCTGACTTGGTGAATCAAGACACTTCCAGAACCTCATTTCCTACTGTTATTTCTACTCATGGTGGTGATTGAATTCTACTGTTGATGTTGTTGTTTACTATCTATGTTCTACCTCTTAACAGTAACAAACTGGGATATTTGACATACGTGCCCCAACTTAAGTGAAAGTGTTAGATATAGTGCTTCTATGTAGTCTCCTTTAGCCCCACATCTAAAAATGTACTATTAGAACCGCAGCCGCAGCCACGAGCGATCGGGCGACTTGGAGAAGGAAACCCTGGGGGTCCCTCGCGTGGGAGCCCGGCGCGCCCGGCGGTGGACCGGCCGGGAGTGGGCCGGCCAGGAGCAGGCGGCGGCACGAACGGTGGTGGCACGGGCGGTGGCGGAGCGGTTGAGCGAGGATCGGTCACGAACGGCTTGGCCGGCAGCGGCGCGGCTGTGAGCGGGTCAGTCGGAGTCGACCTATGAGCATGAAGTACTCCTTTCGGTCCCGATTTGGATTAGATTACCGGGTTTACTAGCAAATCATTGGAGGATCTCTACGATGATGAAGATCGCCAGTGTCATGAAGCTACGGCGTACAGAACCCGTAGGGGATATGCACGGATCTTTGTTGAAGTAGGTGCGAGTGCTGATTTACCGCATTTCGTAGAGTATAAGGTGCCTTCCGGTGGAGTTTTTTCACTAGACAGTGGAGTATGAGTTTGTGCCTCTAGTTTGCTGCCATTGTAAATGTTTCGGCCATCCCTCTAAAGGGTGTCAGGTAGGGGAGCCGGGGGACCCCTCGGAGATATGGGAGGACAGGGGAAGACTACTACTCTTGGAAATAGAGGACTACGTGCAGGTAGTGGGGTACCGTGTCCCCAGAAGGAGATCACCTCAATGATGGAGGGGATTCAACCCAGTACGGGAGGGGCCGTTACAGTCCAGGCTAATCCTTTCGCTCAATGGGCGGATCGGATGATGCAGACTCACAGAGTTATGACCGATGCTGGAGGCCATCATGGCATTAAGGTGGGAACCGGCAGTAGAATGGAGATGGAGAGAGACGGCCAGACCGTGGGAGAGGGCGCTACTGAGGTCGTGAGCGAATTTACTCCTGGACAGACTATTGTTTTCCAGTCCAGACGAAACAAGTCTCTAAGACGTCCGGGGGGATGCGACGGAAAGAAGTTGGTAGAAGACTGTAACAATCAGCCGAAGGAGCGCACAAGCAGGAAGCGCCAGACGGTGATACCTAGAGAGGATGGAGGGCAGGATGCGATGGAAATTCTGACTACGGGCCCTTCAGATCTGTGTAGCCAATTCCAGATGGAAGGAACATTGTGAAAGTGGTGGTGATATCAGCAGGTTTAGCCTGCCTCTTGTGACGTCTCTGAAAGGCACAGCGGTTGAAGGTCAAATGATGGAGCACGCTATTTTCCCTAAAGGCGGCTCTGGAGATGTTGAGGGGTCACCCCCTGGATATTAAATGTCTATCTTAGCTTGGAATGTCCGAGGTGCGTGTGCGATAGGGAGATGGAAGGAGATCAAAGAGGTGTTGAGACGGGAAGCATGTTTCATTGTAGCAATACTAGAGACTAAAATTAAGTCTCCTAGAATGCTACAACGTAGGACCCAACATCAGTGGTGTCAGGTGCATAACTTGGAGATAGGAGGGATGACGCGTATCTGGGTGAGCTGGGACAGCAAAAGCTGGGCTGGACAGGTAATTCATTTGTCAAATCAGTTGATTGCTGTGTCTTTCACTAATAAGGGGGAATTACTTTCATCTTAGGAGCGGTGTATGGCAACAACGACAGGCGGCTGCGAAAGACTTTATGGGAGGAGATTTTCCAAGTTTGTGTTGTAGCTGAGAATCAGTTCCATGTGCCGCTACTGTTGGTGCGGGACTTTAATGCCCTACTTTTCAGTCACAAAAAAGTGGGAGGTCGCGTGTCCCAGACGGAGTCTTGCAGGACTTCCAAAGTTACCTTATGCGATCGGGTTTGCAGGCGGTAGAAAGAACGGGTCACATCTGGTCTTAGCATAATAAGGCTACACACAAACGAGTTGCTTGCCAACTTGATCGTGCTTTGGAAAATCGGGAGTCGTTTACAATGTTCCTTGATGTGGTTACTGAGTGCCTCCCAGCCGGCACGAGTGATCATTCGTTAGTTCGCATCCATCTATCGACGGTTGCCTCCCAAAAAGTACGTCCTTTCAGGTACAACAACAAATAGAGCTGCATGACTGGCTATGCAGAGGTTTTTCAGGCAAGTTGGGGCTCTCCTGTTGAGGAAAATTCCCAAATCCGCATGGCTCAGAGGTTGAAGCGGGTGAAGGCAGGTTTGAATTCTGGGCGAGAGGGTCACGACATACCCCTCTCACTGATAAGGAGGACCAGCTTCAGAAGGCACAGATTGCATTACAGGAGGACACTCTCAATAGCGACCTTGCAGCGGCGGAGTAGGATCTGTGTAGGGAGGTCCGGGAGCTACGCCCTCTGGAGGAGATCGAGCTGGCTCAACGAGCCAAATGCAATTGGCTACGAGATGGTGACAAGTGCTCCAGGTTCTTCTACGATATCATCCGGGCCTGACAGCATCGTAATCATACTCAAAGCTATATGGAATAGATGACAAAGAGGTTGTCAACGCTACTGCATTACAGGAGAAAACAGTCAGGTACTATACTGAGCTCTACAATCAAAATTCTTAACTATCTGTCTTTCCGGAGATTGTATGCAAGAGGCTCGTTACTCCACTGGGTAACAATGTACTCCTGGCACCAGTGACTATGGAGGAGATTGAAGCTATTGTTCGTCATGCGGACCCGAATAAATCTCCTGGCCCGGATGGTTTTGGGAGCCAGTTCTATAAAGCAGATTGGGATACTCTGAAGGAGGAGATGCTGGAGATTGTCTGAGACTTCTTCGACAACGACAAGCTGCTTATGGAGCTCAACCATACTTTTCTGACTCTTATACCGAAGAAGGAAGGAACGACGTCCCTTAGCGATTTTCGGCCTATCTCCTGCTGCAACTTTCTATATAAACTTATCACTCAATGTTTCGACGTATGGAGTAGATTATGCAGGACCTGGTGTCTAGTAACCAAGCGGCTTTTGTGAAGGGGCGGTCTATTGCGGATAACAGTCTGCTTGCCCATGAACTGATCCGGGACTTCAACAAACCTGGAGGAGATAAAGTGTGTGTCAAGCTTGATCTGCGAAAGGCGTATGACTCTGTCAATAGGGAGTTCGTGTGCCATATTATGCTTGCTATGTGATTTGATCGTACTTGGGTGGATAGAGTTCGGGTTTGCATTTCCACTCCCTCATTCTCTGTCCTTGTTAGGGGCCACCCGTATGGCTTTTTCAGCAGTTCTAGAGGGCTTCGGTAAGGGGACCCGCTTTCGCCATACCTCTTCTCCTTGTTCATGGAGTTTTTCACATCACTCATGGACGTGGCAGTCCATAGACGTCAGATCACCCTGCTGCACAAGCGCGTGCATCCTCAGGTATCCCATCTTATCTATGCGAATGCCTTGTTGGTCTTTCTAGTTCCTTCGCGTCGGGGGATTAGGGCTTTGAACTTGATTATGGAACGGTTTGGCTCACTGACTGGTCTACAACTGAACAACGATAAGAGCATGACTTATTTCAACAAGCATTGTCAGCAGAAGAAAGAAAAGTTGTTACTCCTTGGTATTGAGAAGGGAGATTTACGAGTCAAATATCTGGGAATCCCGGACTACGCACATCGTCGGCTGGAGGGGTGGCATGCCCAGAGCTTATCCTTTGGAGGGCGCATCGAGCTAGTTCGATCCGTCATTTATGCCATTGCTCGATTCTGGTTGCAGACTCTCATGTTGCCGTCTGCGACCATTAGTAAAATTGAAAAACTTTGTGCCAACTTCATCTGGAGAGTAGGCTTAAACTCTATAGACTGGACAATACTATGCAGATCTCGAAAGGAGGGAGGTGTCGGTCAACAGTCTTTACGGACCATGTGCACCCTGTGCGAGACTACAGGATTAAGACAAGCTTAGCGATTTCTCGCCCAGGAGTCCTTGTGGGCGGTGTGGATGAAGGGGAGGTATATGAATGACCAGTCTTTTTGGAAAATTCGAGCCAATAGCAATGACTCCGTTACTTCGAAGAACTTATTATCCCATCGGACTACATTTAAGGGCCTTATTACCAGAGTGATGACAGATGGAGAAACTTCTGACCTATGGTGGGATCCTTGGATCAACCATTAGAGCTTGGCGGATCGAGTTGGTTGGCAAGCGTTGCCAACGGCGGGAAGGAGGGCCCGGGTGAGCGCTACTCGATGGGAGGGTGTGTGGAGAGTGGACCTTCACCCTATGGCGCGACAGTTTCGGCAGGAGATTGAAAAGGTCCAGGTAGATACTGAGAGTTCGGAAGGGGATCGATGGGTGTGGACAGACACTGGACAACACATCTTTCCCCAATCGGTTATCTACGTGTCTATTAGGGAGGCTCACCCTCCCATGGAGCTGGCATCGGTGATGTGGACCAAAGGGGTGGCCTCCAAAATACAATTTTGCTTATACAAACTCTGCCTTGAAAAGCTGCTTACTAGAGACCGCATGGTGAGGTTTGGTGTGCAGGTTCCATCACCATTGTGTGAGCTATGCAAACAAGACAATGAATCTATGGAGCATATCTTCTTTAGATGTTCTTTCTCATCATCCGTTTGGCAACATCAGTATTCTCAGCACAGCATACAGACTCAAGGCTCTCGAAGTTGGAGGGAGGAGGTGGCAGATATCATGGCCGAAAGGAATCGGAGTTCCCAGTGGTACAAGACAGCAAGGATACGGTTGGCGGCCGCGGTCTAGCATATATGGAAGGAAAGAAACAATAAAATTTTTGAGCTCGTGACTACGCCCATTATTGGGGTGATACATAACAAAGAATTTGATGAAAAAGTGATGGAAAACTTTAAGTCTCCCCCAAGATCTGATCTGCAAACCCCTCAAATTTTCATATATACAAAGTACCTTTTTCCATATATATATATATATATATATATATATATATATATATATATATATATATATATATATATATTTTTTTTTTTTTTTTGGAAAAAGGTAAATTTTATTCCAAAAGCAAAGTCATACTCATACAACATACATTCTGAGTGGGACTCCCACTCAGCACTCAGCACTCATCCATTCTCCATGGCATTTACATCAAACTCAATGTTATGAATAATGCCAACCGGAGGAGTGACTAGTCCCTCAAAGATTCGGCGGTTTCGCTCCCGCCAAACATGCCAAACCGAAGCCGCCAGACGAACTCTAGCCGTGCGGAACCAGTCCTGACCTCGACCCCTGCTATCTCGTATAACCGGGATGATGTCCCCAAAGTATTTACCAGAGGCGCACACTCCCAAAACCCGACTCTGCTCCGACCAAATCTGCCATGCCCAAGTGCACTCGAAAAATACATGTCTAATAGACTCAGGCGCTGAGGAAAAAAGCACACAAATGGGATCCTGCACAGTCACTCCAAATGAACTCAGGCGATCCCTCGTTAAGAGGCGACCCAGAAGAAGCTTATAAACACACAGCTGCATCTTTCTGGCCAGACCCTTACACCAGACGAACTCATAGTCAGCACTCAAAGGAGAAGTGTGCCGGATAAGATTGTAGCAACTACGGAACTGGAACTCCCCAGTGCCCGGAGATGCTCCAGGCGGCTCCCAAATCCATCGATCCGCAGGCAAAGCCGGATCAATGGCTGTAGACATGATGCACCCTCCCAGCTCCTCAGTGTACCGATATGATTCCGGCCTCCAAACTCCATCCCGTAAGATCCGGCTGCACTTCAGACCTCGCCTGTCCTCCGTGTGAGTCGCGGATCCCCTAATGTCTAGCAAAGACCGCCGATCCATCCATGGGTCCCTCCAGAGATCCGTGCCCGACCCATCCTTCATAACCCTCCGGATAGCAGTCTTGAGCACCCCCCTCTGTCTCAGAACAGTCTTGAACGTGACAGAATGGTTGTTATCAGGAGCACACGTCCAGAAATTGCCCTGCTTCACATATCTGCTGTGCATCCAGACCGCCCAAAGAGACCCCCTGCTAATGAAACTCCAGGCCAGCTTGAGCGCCGAGGCCTCCCTGATCTCCAGCAACGGCCGGAGCCCCACACCACCCTCCTTCCTGGGACGACATAGCTGCTCCCATGAGATCGCATGCATACCCCCCCTCCAAAGGAAATCAGCACAGAGACGCTCCACTCGCCGAATGGTAGCCACCGGAAGAAGGATGGACTGAAGCCAAAAGTGTGCCACGGCTGAGACCACAGATCTGATCAGCTCTATGCGTCCGCCAAAAGACAGACCGGCGGCTTGCCAGCCTTCTACTCTCCTCTGGACATACTCAACCAGGCCCTGGCAGTCCTGATCCCGTGCATAATTGACGGTGAGGGGAACTCCTAAATAACGCACCGGAAGCTCACTCCTCGCGATACCCAGGGCATCAGCCCGCTCCTCCTGCTGGGAACACCGGGAACTGAAGTAGACCCGACTCTTATCCCTGTTCAGCTGGAGACCCGAGAAGGACTTCAGATCGTCCATAATACCCGCTAGCGTCTGCAACCCCCTCATCGAAGGCTGGATGAAGACCAGCAGATCATCAGCATAGATAAGGTGTGTAACTGGCGGGTCCATCCTCCTAAACAAAGGCACCAACCGACCATGGTGTACTGCCAGGTCCATCAGACAAGTAAAGTATTCCATCACAATCGTGAACAGATAAGGGGACAGTGGGTCACCTTGCCTCAGCCCACGGTTGCTCTGGAAATACCCGTACGGCACGCCCTGGATGAGAACGGAGAAAGTAGGTGTCGAGATGCACTCCCTGACCATCGCAACCCAGTGATCCGCGAAACCCATAGCAGACATCAGATGGCAAAGGAAGTCACGATTTACCATGTCATACGCCTTCCTCAGGTCCAGTTTAACACAAGCTTTCTCCCCACCCGGTCTGCTGAATCCCCTCACCATCTCGTGTGCCAGGAGGCTATGCTCAGCTATCGACCGCCCCTTGATGAACGCAGCTTGGTTAGGGGAAATCAAGCCCTGCATGATTCTCTCCATCCGCCGGCACATAAGATGCGTAATTATCTTGTAAAGATAATTACAATAAGCAATAGGTCTGAAATCAGTCAGAGCAGTAGCACCCTCCTTCTTAGGCACCAAGGTCAGGAAAGTATGATTCAGCTCCTTCAAGAGCTTCCCTTTAGTAAAGAACTCCTGGACCACTTCCACTACCTGCATCTTCAGGGAATCCCAATGCCGTTTGAAGAAACCACTGCTAAAGCCATCTGGCCCAGGGGCCTTGTTGGGGTCCGCCCCCTTGACAATAGACTCCACCTCCTCCAGAGTGACAGGGGCAAGAAGGGTGCTATTCCCAAATGGAGTCACCAAGCGCTTCGTAACAATCTCTGGGAAGACGGACAGATAGTCAGACTGGAAATATAAATCAGAATAGTACCTGACAGCCTCGCCCTGTATCTCAGCCGGCGTCCCCACCAGAGTGCCATCCGCATCGAGTACCTGGGAAATGTGATTCCGATTCTGTCTAGTCCGGATGACGTCATAGAAGAACTTTGAACACCGGTCCCCATCCTGCAGCCAGGAACATTTGGCTCGCTGGGCCGAGCTAATTTCCTTCTGCAGCCTCAG